>APFE030349063.1:31503-97054 GCA_000404065.3 Pinus taeda
TATATGTATATATATGTGTGGGGAAAACAATATATTATACTAATGAGGGAGTGCATTGTACTTTATATATCTAAAATCTAAAAGAGATGTTTTATGACTAATCATGGAAGCAAATGGAATACAAGTTTTATCTATCACGTGCAATGTAACATGATAAAAGGCCAAAATTAAGGGGGTGCTAACTTTTGCTACTGTGATGGAAGAAGGCAACCAACAATCCAACATGGACATAGAGGACGATACTTGACTAAGTAGACAACTAACTGAAGATAATGGAGTTGTCTTAAACTCTATTTGAAGCATAGTTATTGCATGTGTAACATAAAAGCATAAGAATATAGTAATGCTAACTCGTACGATATAATGTTATAACGGCAATCCACCTTTAAAAAAATAAAATTAAGAAGTTTTGTAATGTTAGTACCATGTAAAGAGTTAATACTTCTATGAACTAGATTTTTTATAAAACGAGGTAAGTAAAAAAAATTAACGTTATTATTGATAATCTATAAGAATGTTGCTAACTCTTATAGAGTGTGGGTTGCTAATCTTGCGAAGTGGCATTGATGACATTATTGGGTACTTGAATAACAATTGTGATGTTTGTGATAACATTGAATGACTATAGATTTATGTATGCTTTTTAAATAATAATTGATGAAAACTAATGATCATCTTGGTGATGGTATATGTAGGTGAAATCACATGAAAGTTTTTGATCGAACGAAATCATGTTGTGGACATGAGTGAACACCCAAATTAAGTGTAGTGAATGCATTTAAGCTTGGAGAGGCTACGCGGGAGGTGAAGATTATATGCGGTAGGCATGTTCTATCTTATGTAGAGGGCTAGGAAAACATGAGGGTGGTGTTTTAGTCAAGGAGGAGAGATGTAACACGTTGCATAAAAGTTGTAAATGTTTTCTTTTACACAAAAGACTTGGTAAACATTGTCGGTGAGTTAAAGGCCTTGGTGAATGGTAAAACATAAATGTTATTTTATTTATTTGAATTTATTTTATAAATAATATAATCCCTTAATAAAAAGACATTTTATTTTACCACATAGTTAGAAGACAATTATTCCTCTCCCTAAAGATAAATAATTTCATTTGGGACAAGGGAGAAAGAGGGATTAGAGGAAATAACTTTAGGCAACATTGGAGACTTGGTACCCTTCTAAAGGAGGTCCAAGAGGGGAGTTGAAGTTGTAAGTGTTGGAACCTCAAGCAAGACATTGTTGAGGGTAAGTTAGGACGCTACGAGTTTGGGTGTCCTTGAGATGGTTGGGTACTAGTGGTAACCCTAAGACATGCTCGTGAGTGTGTGAGTCCTCTAGATTGACTTGTACAACCTTGATGCCTTATAACATACCTTAAAATGTCACTATCAAATTAATGTCTTGGAAGACACTAAGTCGGGAGGAGTCCTTTGGTGCAAGCACAATAATCATTGGTTTCGTGGAGCATCTTTTTATCTTAGTGATTTTATGGAAGACCTAGAGAATTCAGGAAAAGGTAAGTGCCCTCATTTGTTTTATCAGACTTTTTTTTCTTCTTTTGAATGGGTCCTAGTGGTATAGTAATGTGATTGAAAAATGACTCACTCTATTTCACATATACTAGATATGATGATAATTTAGATAATTCAAACTCAAGACCGAGATTACCTAGTAAGCCAAATCGGTTACTCAATAGCTAGGAGAACAATCCTAAGTCTATTAATAGAAGAATTGAAACGTTTGGGGAGTTCTCAGGATTATTTCCACCTAGAATTGATAAGACTTTGTTAAAAAAGAATTATAGATACCATAGAGAGCATTACATATTCTAATAAGGGATTCCTTAGTATGAAAATGATGTAGTAGTAATTATTTTAAATTAATAATAAGATAGTTCAAGACAAATACTTGTTAAGGATCCTATTGCAAAATTGAAAACCTAATTGGAGTATTATAAAAAATGTATTAAGTAAGATGAAAGAGATAAACTCGGTATGTGTGACTTTAGTTTACCACACTCCCACAATAACCTTTATACCTAAGGGGGATCACATGGGGTATAGATGGAGGTACTGTTATTCCTCAGGTGCGCTGCTACTATTTTAACGGAAATGACCCTTGTTTTAGCTTCAATGGTCCAGATCTCCTCTTGCACCGCTTTAGCCATAAGTCGGATTTCAAAATTATACACCCGCGCTCATAAAATCAGCGGGTCCACTCTCGGTTTGTCTCCTTTCTACTACACTCTGCATTCTCCTATCCCCGTCATTGATCTTTCAACTGATCTGATGGTCTACACTTCATCCGACTAATGATTTACGCTCACCCGCTCTGACCAATCATGACCATTAGATCATTTCTGCCAGATCTAACGGCTATCATGCATTTCGCTCAGGAAACAAGAGAGAGGGATACCCATCAGAAAAATTGTTTTCCTCTCTCTACTCTGCTGCTATGTCGCACATGATGGATGGAATCAGGCGGACTCCAACCTTTTCCACTTCCCACCCGATGACTGCCCAATAGAAACCATTTCTGCTTGAATAAAACTGCTTCCGAGTGTTATCCTTCGAGCACCTCCTCCGACCAATAGCCATTCAATCTACCCATCTATGAACTGATGCCTCAGACACATTCTGCTTCCACCATGACATCAAACCTTCGGCGATTTATCTCCTCCATCCAATGGCTTACATGCCCCCGTACCCCACTTCCTACCCTTCACTCGGGGAGGAAATTGGTTGGCTTTGGCAATGTTTTTCACAGCCGGACAGTTGAACTGAAATAACATATTGCATGGATGAAAGGGGGAAAACAATAGCACGATGTAGCCGCACCAACAGAAATGATCATGGAACATCGCTCACACAAGCGAACCACCTAACAACACAATGAAATTACTAGAATTGATTACCATGTTTGTTAGAAGAAGAGCTCTCTCAGTTCATGATTGTCTAGTTATGGCATCAAGTAGTTAGAATACAGAGGGGATAGATTAAGACATCTTGAGCTTTAGAGAGTTAGAGACTATTGTAAAAAGCCTATAAATGGCTGAAAGTTCAAATGAATAGTGGTTCAACTTTTGGAGACCATGGATACTCTTTTCCTCCCAACTTCTCATCTTCATTCCAGTAATACAAGCTTCTTTTGTTGTTATATGTTCAATTGCAATCTTCTTCTCTATTCTAATCTTGCACTTGAATAGGTTATTTATGTTTTATTCTGTGTCTAATGCCAAATAACTATCATCTTATCTCTACATTGATAAATTAGATTTGGAAGCTTCATTTACTTTTTGTAGCTAGCCATTTATATGTGTTTATGTATGTATTTGCTCGTACAGTCAAGATTCTCCATCTATTCATTGAATCTATAAACTATTGAGCATTAGCAGTCTAAGGCCTTGTCAAGTTGAGGGTATTCATGCATGTCTTAAGTGAAAACAGAGTTGAAACAAACATCCGACTTGATCCAAACCCCAATCCATTCTAATAGTTCAGAGAATGATATTGAATATTTATATGTTACCACGCATCTCGGAGCTATAACCTAGGAGAGTTTCTTGGAGTGCTAACATAATTGGTGTCATTGCTGGGGAGAGGAGACTGAAGTTGAGCTTCCCTAGGGGACGACAAAGATCCAAATTTGATGATAGGCAAAGCCTAGACACTATTTGGGTTGTACTCATCTATCTGGCGACTCTACTCAAGGACGAACCTTTTGGCGACTCCACTCCATAGTTTTAGTTCAGTTTGTGAGGCATACTCAAAGAAATCCTTAGAAGCCATAAGTTGACCCAATACTTGACCCTAAAAAAATCATAAAAGAAAGAGAGGCATTACAGAAAAGAGCATCAGGTTCAGGTAGCTCTAAACAATATTCTATATCTCTTCAAGAAAATCTTGTAATAGAACAAATACATGTGGAGAGTGTAGCATATAATACTAGCAGTGAAGAAAAAATCTCAGAGATTCATAAATCTCCTTATTCTCTAGGTTCTCCTTTTAGTCTAAGCCCAAAGGAATCCTCTCCTCCTATACATCATACTTCTTTAGTCCTATAAGTCACTCCTCAACCCTTTATCATTTAGACTTTCAGTACCCTCATAGCCACCATAGTTATGGCAACACCTACCAAAATGGAAAGAATCATAGCTGCTAGGTATCGACCTCTAGAACTACCCACTCCTTTCAATGCCATGCCTACTAGAGAATATTAGAAGTATATGCCTAAGTTCACTAGGACAAAAGGTGTTATAGTCGAGCAACATGCTGAATCATTCTATAGCTATGTTGATAACCTAGACATTAGTGAGGATAATGTATGGATGGGAGTCTTTGTCCAAAGTCTAGATGTAGAGGCTAGAAAATAGTTCAGAGAAATTACCACAAGGTCTATAGTAGATATTGAGGCTTTAGATGATGCATTCCTAAAGCATTGGGTGGATATGAAAGATCTACTCTACTACCACACCGAGTTTGGGAACTTAAAGAGGGAAAATGGTTAGTTGTTGTCTGATTTTAATAAGAGGTTTAACCACATGTACAACAAGATACCAGTTGAAGTAAAACCCACCACTACCTCTGCTAAACTCACTTGTGCAAGTGCCTTTAATTCTCACTTAGGTCTAATATTGAGGGAGAGACGATATGCTACCTTGGCTGATATGTAGGAGGCAACCTTGGAAGTAGAATCAAACATCATGGCTATAGAGAAGCTCAAGGGGAATGTTGATAGAAGGAGACTAAGGGGCGAATCTTCATCATCCTCAAATGCCAAGATAGATAAAATGACCAAGATGATAGAGCCATTAGCCTTTGAAATCTCCAAATTGAAGGTTGAGCAGCATCCTCGGAAAGGAAGAGTTCCCAATACCTTTGCTCCTAGAAATCCAAATCCATATAGAAGAGCTAATGAATAGTTGTAGATTCTGCAAAGAAGTAAAGATGCCAATGAAGACCAAAGGGTGAAGACACCTTTCCAAAATGTAGTCATGGAAGAAGAGAAGTTTGAAGAACATGATCAGATCCATTGTCTGGAAGATAAAGGCAGTGCCTCCTTTTTGACGTCAGCTTCCTATTAATAGTCATTATTCAATGACTAGATCAGCCAAGAGTCGGACGCTAAAGTTGTTCTGCAAACTGATGATCGGCATGGATATGATTTGAGGTTGAAGATGAATAATTCCAAGGAAACTATTGTTCAGAGAGTTGTTGTCCTTGCAATATAGCAAGCCAAAAAGTAGAAATGACCAGCAATTGATCCCATCATCCTCAAATCTTGAGCTCATAAGGTAAAAGGCCTTGACAAGTCTCCTTGACCTTTTAGTTTTAAATTAGAAATTTAGAAGTTGAGCATATCTATACCTCTGATTGAACTAGTGAAGAATGAGTCCTTCAATAGATCTATCCTCAAGGACCTTGAGCCTAAAGCCATCCAAGCCTCCACTGACTATGTAAACCTGCAAGACAACAAACCAGTTGTTGTTCTCAACCCAATCGTTGAAAATTGTGATAACAGCTCCCCATCATTCTATGTCTCCTTGACTATTCATGACAAAATCCTTCACAACTGCACTCTGGACACAGGATCCAACCATAATCTAATGCCTAAGGCTGTCATGGATGAGTTAGATCTTGAGATTACCAAGTCTTATCATGATATGTTTTCTTTTGACTCTAAAAAAGCGAAGTGTTTGGGGTTAATAAAAGACCTAGCCATCACCTTGTCTCAGCTTCCCATGAAGAGCATGAAGATGGATATTGTGGTAGTAGATGTACCCCGCAAGTTTGGCATGTTTCTTTTGAGAGGTTGGATCAAGAGATTAGGTGGAACATTGTAAAATGATCTGTCCTATGCTACTATCCCAGTTTTTGGAGGTGAGAGTAGGAGATTATATAGAGAAGCTCAGTTGGCTTATATCACCAGTGATGAAAGGAATCCCATTAATCATCCCATCTATGCTGTCGACACTAATTTTGGAGCTTGTATTCTTTAGACTGGAGAATCCTAGTTGGCCTCCATGCAGCTTAAGAAAATGGTTTGCCAGATCACAGAGGAAGAAGGTCCACAAATTTGGGACATGTTATTTGATGGACATTCAATCTTTCTGGGGTAAGATTAACTTGGTGAGGAGGTTTATTTCAAACTTTGCAGAGCTATTAAAGCACATCACTTCCATGCTGAAGAAAGGATCAGAAATAAAATGGACAGATGGTGCAAGAAGCTATTTTGAAGCCATCAAACAAGTTATCATGGTAGCTCTCACTCTAATGAGTCCAGATTATACCAAGGTGTTTTATATCTTCTCTTTTGCCTCTTATGATACACTTGCAGTAGTTCTATTGCAGAAAAGTGATGAAGGTGTAGAGCACCCTCTCGCCTTTTTTAGCAAAACTCTGAGGGAGGCTGAACTAAGGTATGACCTTATTGAAAAACAAGCTTATGCTCTCATAAAATCTTTAAAGGCATTCAAAATTTATATTCTGCATTCGAAAGTGGTTGCGTATATACGTTCAACCTCGATAAAGATGTCCTATCTTATCCAGATATTGGTGGAAAGAGAGCTAAATGGATTGCAAAATTCATAGAGGTCAACATAGAGGTGAAGCCCACCAAGCTTGCCAAATGCCAGGGCTTGGCTAAGCTTATGGCTGAGGAAAATTACAGTTTGTTAGACACAAATTGCATAAGTTCAAATTTAGGTGGTGAGCAGACAGAGGAAGCAACAGAAGAGCAAGACCATAATCAATCTTTGGCTGAAAATCTAGCCACATGTGAATGGTATTCGAGTGTAGTTCATTTTTTGTAGAAGCTAGAAGTCCCTCCAGGGCATAGCACAAGTCAAGCCCGTGCCATTAAGCTCAGATCAGCCAAATTCTACATTAATGAAAACCTGCTTTATTGGAAAGACCCATCATGGATCCTCTTGAGATGTCTAGACAAAGGAAAATCTGTGGAAGTCATGCACCTATTCCATTCTAGCATCTGTGGAGGGCATCATTATTGGAAAACCATAGCCCACAAGATCCTGAGAGCTAGGTATTATTGACCTACTCTATTCTCTAATGTGTTTTCTTTTTTGAATTCTTGTGACAAATGTCAGAGGTTTGCAGCAAGACAACAACTAAAATTTTTTCCCTTGAAGTCAGTACATGCCAATGGTCCCTTCCACCACTGGGGCTTGGACTTCATAGGTGAGATCAATCCACATTCGAGTGGCCATCACAAATGGATCTTGGTAATCATTGATTATTTCACCAAATGGATTGAGGCTATACCCACTAAAAATGCTAATCATTAGGTTATCATAAAGTTCTTGAATGAGAATATTTTCACTAGATTTGGTTGCCCGACCAAATAGGGCACTGATAATGCAATAGTTTTCAGGGTAGAAGAATTGGTGGACATGTTCGAATCCATGGGCATTCAATTGGTGCATTCTACCTCATCTTATCCTCAAGGCAATGGCCTGACAAAATAATCTAACAAGAGTCTTGTAAGGATAATCAAAAAACTACTGGAGGACAAAAAAAATAACTGGGATTCGAAGTTTAAGTTTGCACTATGGGTTGACAAAGTTACCAACAAGAAGTCCATAGGAAATTCTCCATTTAAGCTAGTTTATGGAATTTATGTTGCTTTTCATATCCAGTTGATTCTCCCTGTGGTGAGATTCTTGCAAGAAGAATAGGCTGAAGAGAATGACATGGCGAGGAGAATGAGTAACTTGGTTGAATTAGAGTAGATCAGAGAACAACTTGTTGAGAAGTCAAGAATTAATCAGAAGAAGATCAAAGAAACCTTTGATAGAAAGGAAAAAATGGATAGTTTTAAGGTTGGTGATTGGGTTCTCAAATGGGATGCAATGAAGGAAAAGAATGGCAACCATGGTAAATTTGATGCCTTATGGACGGGACCATTTGTCATTGGTCAAGTTTAGGTGAACAATACTTTCATTCTACACAATTTGGAGGGGGAAGGTGTTTTTGATGGCCTAGTTAATGGGCGATTTTTGAAACTTTACTTTATATAAGGCTTTAAGGCCTTAATATTGTGATAGGTTCTTTTAGTTTTGTTTTCTATGCAAATAAACTCCATGCCAAATGGAACACTACGAGATAAGTTTGTTTTGGTTGTTACTGAAAAGGCAGTAGTCTGTAGTTCTTGAAACCTCACATGGAGGCTTTCATCCCCAGAAGGAGCCAGTGTTAGCCCTAAGGTGCACTGCTAATATTTTAAGTGGAAATGATCCCTGTTTTAGCTTTGATGGCCCACGTTTCCTCTTGCACCACTTTGGCCATAAGTCAGACATCAAAATTATACACCCGCGCTCATAAGATTAGTGTGTCTGCTCTTAGTTTGTCTCCTTTCCACTATGCTCTCCATTTCCGATCCCCACCATCGATCTTCCCACTGATCCAACGGTCCACCCTTCATCTGACTAATGATTTATGCTGACCCGTTCCGACCAATAACGACCATTAGATCATTTTCGCCAGATCTAGCGGCTATCGTGCATTTCGCTCGGGAAACAAGAGGGATAGTTTTAAGGTTGGTGACTGGGTTCTCAAATGGGATGCAATGAAGGAAAAGAATGGAAACCATGGTAAATTTGATGCCTTATGGACGGGACCATTTGTCATTGGTCAAGTTTAGGTCAACAATACTTTCATTCTACACAATTTGGAGGGGGAAGGTGTTTTTGATGGCCTAGTTAATGGGCGATTTTTGAAACTTTACTTTATATAAGGCTTTAAGGCCTTAATATTGTGATAGGTTTTTTTAGTTTTGTTTTCTATGCAAATAAACTCCATGCCAAATGGAACACTACGAGATAAGTTTGTTTTGGTTGTTACTGAAAAGGCAGTAGTCTGTAGTTCTTGAAACCTCACATGGAGGCTTTCATCCCCAGAAGGAGCCAGTGTTAGCCCTAAGGTGCACTGCTAATATTTTAAGTGGAAATGATCCCTATTTTAGCTTTGATGGCCCACGTTTCCTCTTGCGCCACTTTGGCCATAAGTCGGACATCAAAATTATACACTCGCGCTCATAAGATTAGTGTGTCTGCTCTTAGTTCGTCTCCTTTCCACTATGCTCTCCATTTCCGATCCCCACCATCGATCTTCCCACTGATCCAACGGTCCACCCTTCATCTGACTAATGATTTATGCTGACCCGTTCCGACCAATAACGACCATTAGATCATTTTCGCCAGATCTAGCGGCTATCGTGCATTTCGCTCGGGAAACAAGAGAGAGGGATACCCGCCTGAAAATGTAGTTTCCTCTCTCTTCTCTACTGTTGTATGGTGCATGATGGATGGAATCTGGTGGGCACAAACATTTACTGCTTACCCTTAAGAGAAACCATTTCCACTTGAATAAAACCTCTCCCGAGCGTTATCCTTTGAGCACCTCTTCTGCTCGATAGCCGTTCGATCTACCCATATGAGATGTGATGGCTCAGACTCATTCTGCTCCTGCCATGACTTCAAACCTCTGGCGATTGATCTCCTCTGTCCATTCCTCCATCCAACGACCCACATGCCCTTGTGCCCCACTTCCCACTAGTCACCCGGGGAGGAAATGGTTGGATTTGGTAGTGTTTTTCACAGTCAGACAGTTGAGCTAAAATAATAGACTGCATGGCCGAAAGGTGAAAAACAACAACATGATGTAGCCGAACCAAAAAACATTATCATGGAACATCACTGGCACGACGGAACTACTTGACAATGTGGTGAAATTACCAGAATTGATTACCATGTTTTTTAGAATTAGAGCTCTCTGAGCTCATGATTGTCATGTTATGGCATCAAGTAGTTAGAAGATAGAGGGGATAGATTAAGACATCTCGAGCCTCAGAGAGTGTGAGAGTATTGTAAAAAACCTATAAATGGCCGAATGTTTGAAGGAATAGTGGTTCAACTTTTGGAGACTGTGGATACTCTTTTCCTCCCAGCGTCTCATCTTCATTGTCGTAATACAAGCTTCTTTTGCTGTTACATGTTCAATCACCATCTTCTTCTCTGTTCTAAGCTTCCACTTGAATAGATTATTCATGTTTTCTTCTGTGTCTAATGTCAGATAACTGTCATCTTATCTCTGCGTTGATAACTTATATTGCAAGCTTCATTTACTTTTTGTAGCTAGCCATTCACATGTGTTTATGTATGTATTTGCCCATACAGTGGGGATTCTCCATCTATTCATTGAATCTATAAACTATTGAGCATTAATGTTGTAAAGCCCTGTCAAGCTAAGGGCATGTCTTGAGTGAAAACAGAGTTGAAATAGTCATCTGACTTGATCCCAACCCTAGTCCATTCCAATATTTTAGAAAATGATATTGAAGATTTATATGCTACCACGCATCTCCGAGCTACAACCTAGGAGAGTTTCATGGAGTGCTAGCAGGTACCGCAAGGAATAATGAGATGTAATAATGTAATGGGACATAGTTAATAAATAAAGTGGTTAATGTACATTATGCAATGGAACACAAGAAGTTAGGAATAATGTGATAAGTCCATTGTATGCATATATGGTATTGAGAGACCCATCGTAATGACCCATGATATTATATGCATAAAGGCTATATAGATGCTAAAGACTTTTCATTGAGGAATGCCAAGGATTATTGTATTGACAAGGGTATGGCCTGTGGAGTGATATTCTTCCTTAAGGAGTAGTTGTATGGTGTTATTTGGGCATATAATTTTTATAAATTTGAAGATAAAATCTATTACAAACTTAATTAATAATATAAACATCATCAACATCAGTAGATGGCATGTGTCTGTGTGAATCTAGAGTGATAAAACTGCTAGTGTATAAGTCTATGAAAGCCTCAATTCAGGAAAAAGAATAATCAAAAATACATTATTTGAGCGAGAACTGGTAATAACATAGTTAAATCCAAATTTGGTAGTGGATATGACGTGTTAGGTTTCATGAGGGTTTATAGCGACAACGAGTAATAACAACCTTAAATCCAAATTTTGTGTGTTAGGTTTCATGAGGGTTTATTAAGGGTCCTTCGAATTTCACTCTCACATTGTGATTTCTTAGTATATGGATGGAATCATAGTAGAAATTTGAGAAACAAAACTTTCATGGAAAACAAGTATATTAAGAGTGCAACAATTTATCTAAGGGAACAAAAAATTATTTAACTAAAATTAGCCATATAAGTAATAATTATTCAATATTGTTTCCAACATTTTAAATTGGTTAACTAAAACATATAACTAATGATTACAAAGTTGTCCTACAAAGCAAATATATACATGGCATAAACAACACAAAATGCACCAGGGCTGTGTCCAAATCAAACAATAGGGTAAGAGGCCAACTCTCAAATGTATATTCGTCACTGAACATTTAGATTGGAGACTCAAAAGATATAACTGATATCTAGAATTTAGGTTAAGTTCTTGTTGAGTCCAAAAATTAGAACTGTAAAACCTGGGAAAGATTTAAAGGAAGCACCTTGAAGAAAAATCCCTCATACAAGTGTGCTCCAAACACCTACATATATCTATATATATAATAACACATAGAGTCAAGAATAGCCTCGAGGGGAGTCATATTTTTCCCAAATTGCAGCCCATATATTCGCCATCAAAGGTTTACCAACAAAAAAAATTAAATAAAAAGAACTTTAAATTTCATTATATATCTTAGATAATATACTAAAACAACTAAAGGACGTCTTGTGTAATGGGTTATCCGTGTACCACTATTTTCCTTTGCTAAACCTCCAACATTAAAACTACAAGAAAAAACATCTAGGGTTACTCTCAACACAAAATTTTATTTTAACAGAAGGGATTAAGGGGTTTATAAGTACTCGAGCCACCGCATACTGCAACCTTGTTGAAAGCTTCAGAGAACAATCATGGCATCGGTTGTTCCATAAATTTCACGCAACTAAATTTCCTTTTTTTTTTTAATTAACTATGTCTTTTTAAATTAACTAAGTGGTAGCAAATGACTTAAAAAGAAAGACTGGAAGAAGGAAAATTCTTTGATTGTTGACCAAAAAACACGAGGGAATCAAATTACCTATTGCAATATTCACTAGAAGAGGGGTCATCCAGGAGTTAATTGTGCAGAGTTTACTTTCCTTTCTCCATAGTCGTTGCAGAGGAAGTATCGATAAAAGGATAGGGAAACCTGAGATGCCTGTGGTGCAAGGGAGGAGGGTGGTTACTATCTAACAACATCATCCTCATCCAACCGTCCAAAGAAATCCTAAACTCTATGAATCGTAGATTAAATTCACCCTTCCTAAGGCCCTCAAGTTGCGAGGTGGCACTTAATCCAACCCCTTCATGAGGATTCGAGAACCATTGTTGTGATATCAAGACTATATAAGAATATTCGCGAGTGAAACTATTCAAAGATTGTTGTATAATAATATGCATTTTCAAGAGCTAACTCACCATAGGCTTTTCCTTATCGAAGGACTAACTTAAAAGAACACTAGCAATACGAATCATAAGGGTGCAAAATCATAAAGTTAACATAAACCAAATTAAATATGATGTCACCTAAATTATTCCCTTTGCATTATTGACTTATTATGGATTAAATGCATTAACCTGAAATGGGAAGATTACTTTATAATAAGTATAATTCCATATAACTATATAGTAATGGGCATTTTGTCTATATATATAGATAGATAAATATAATGAATATGTAGTAGTATTACATCGAAATAAAAACAAAGAAAAAGGAAAATTTAAACTATTACGTCTGTTGGAAAAACTGTAGTTATAACTGACGCAAATCTCACCAAAAAAATTTAATGAATATGTTGCGAGTAGTATTACATGGAAATAAAAACAAAGAAAAAGGAAAATCTGAGCTATTAGATGGGTTGGGAAGATGTAACGACTCCATATTACTCCATAATATATATACAATAAAAAGATTTCTATTACATGGATTGCATCATATAACATAGCTCTGTAATTTACTATCACTGGGATAGCCACAATCGTATCCATGATATAAGATCTCTAATTACAGGTCTTTTTGTCGTGCCCAATATTTTTGTTGAAGTGTTAATGTTGAAGTGGACTATATTAAATGAATTCTCTGCCAGGTGGTTCCCAACCATCGACCTGTTGTTTTGCGCTCATGCTGTCTCAGTCACCTGGGTTACAAAACTATATCTCATTACTATGGTATTGATATTTGTTCTGTAATTAATTTCCCTTCTCCGTCCCGATACGTGGCACGGGTGGGCCATCCTGCCACGACTGTACAACTCGAGACTCCCATCTCATCGACGGTGTAAAACCTGGATCACAAATCCGATGGCTGGACTGCATCTGGGGTTATTCACTTCTCTCATTTGCAAAGACGATGTTTCATTTCACTCCATCCTTCCTCGGAGCATGCTTCGGTTCCACATCTCCTCTTGCAGGCCTATTCGTTGTATCGATCAAGAGCTACAATGCAAGGAGAATTCACAGACACAGGGTCATGGTCCGCCTTCTAGCGAGTATTCATAGGGTGAGCTATATTCTCAAAGATAACTCTATTATATTTCCTTTGCAATTGATATATATACTTAACTTTGTTGCCCTGTTGCTAATCAACATTTGTGGCATGGTTTTGTTAAGTGTGAAGCCAAATTTATGAAGGATTCTAGATCAGATTTTTCTAGATCTCCAGGATTCTACATCCTTCTACACTGCCAGTAGTTTCTAGAATCACATGTAGGATTCTAGATCCTCCTACACCGCAAGTGGTTTCTAGATTATTCCAGATCTCCATGTGAATCACACACAGGATTCTAGATCCTTCTTCTGCATCTATAAATTTGCAATTTATCTGGCCAAGGAAAGAAAGCCAACGCACAAGCCTATTGTGTAATGCAAAGTGATTTCTATTCTCTAGTGATTGTTTTATTTATTCTATTGTTTCTACTTGAGTAATCTTGTTGTTTCCCCATTTGTCTATCTCTACGAATTATTCTTTTCTTTTTCCGTCTAAATCTCTGAGTATAAATACGCTGTGTGTTATGTATGCTCTAGTCTAACAACTAGTATGAGAGCTAGGTTAGAATATCCACAGTGCAAGCTACTTAGTGCCATCACTTTGCTCTCGCAGCTTTCGTTAAAATATTGGTTGTTACTACCGGAGTTGTTGA
Organism: Pinus taeda; assembly: GCA_000404065.3. Classification (NCBI taxonomy): domain Eukaryota; kingdom Viridiplantae; phylum Streptophyta; class Pinopsida; order Pinales; family Pinaceae; genus Pinus; species Pinus taeda. Next base: position 45,673 of record APFE030349063.1, read on the forward strand.
AGGATTTGTCCAAGAAATAATTGAGGAACGTCGGAGCTAAGAGGTAGTTGCTGCAAGAAAAACAAGTTCGTGGATCTATGTTGAAACGTGTTGCTGGAGTTTGAAAAAATGGAGATCTGTGGAGATTGGAGTTGAAATGTGGTGTTCACAAATTTTTTTTACATCAAGCTTGCACATCTACGTGAAGGTTTTTTACAAACCAACATATGTATGTGTGAAATGTGAAAAAGTTAAACATTATATATGTTTTTATATTTATTATGAAACATATATAATTATATGTTGGAATTTTGAAAACCATATTTTAGAAAGGAGCCGGAATTTTGAAAAGGGTATTTTAAAAGGAGGAAGATCATTATTACTAAATTTTAAAGAGTAATAATTAAAGTTTTATTTTTAAGTGGAGTTTTTTGTGTTTTGGGGAGTGAATTTGATTGAAAAATGGAGACAACAATTACAGATATGGAGAAGTTGCGCAGGGCTAATTTTGCCCTATGGAAATCACAGATGGAGGATATACTGATTTTAAAGGATCAATATTTTCTAATTGAGGGCACAATAAAGAAACTCTCATAGATGACAAATGAAGAGTGGAATAAGTTAGATAGAAAGGCTATTGCAATAATCTGCCAATATTTAGCAAAGAATGTTTATTTCAATGTGTTTAGAGAAAAGACGACAGAAGGATTATGGAAGAAGCTCCATGATCTATATGAGAAGAACACGAAATCAAACAAAGTGTTCTTGATGAAGAAGCTTTATAATCTCAAAATGAAGGAGGGTCCTTCAGTTGTTGAGCACTTGAATGCATTTAATATTATTACTAATCAACTTACCTCTGTTAAAATCATTTTAGATGATGAAATTAGAGCTATTTTGCTAATTTGTTCTATGCGAGACAGCTGGGAAAATTTAATTGTAGCTATGAGCACTTTAACAACTATAGGGACCCTGAAGTTTGATGATGTCAGTAGCATTTTAATGAATGAGGGGCTGCAATGCAAGTCAATTGTGGAAAAGCAGGGAGGAGAAGCTCTAGCTCTAGGTGATCGTGGTAGGAGAATGGATCGAGGCTAACAAGGGTGATCAAGATAGAGAGGCCGATCAAAATCAAGGAGAGGAAGGATCATGTGCTTTCACTGTGGAAAACCTGGGCACATGAAGAAAGAATGTTGATTCTGGAAGAAAGGACAAAAGTATCAGAGGCTGTCTGGTACAAATCACAAGTCATCCAGCACAAATGAAGGTGAGACAACTGCTGTAGCCACAGATGGTGATGTGTTGTTTACTGTTTCAGTAGAGGATGCATTTGTATATACATCTAGCAGTAGCTTTGATTGGATCCTTGACTCTAAGGCATCTCACCATCTAACCCCATGCAAAGATAGTTTTCTTTCATATAATCCCCATGATTATGGTAGAGTGCATTTGGGGAATAATCATTTTTGCAATATTGTTAGAGTGGGAGATGTCCAGATCAAGATGAAAGATGGACAAGATATATTGTTGAAATAGGGTAGGCATGTACGAGAAATGCGCATGAGTTTAATCTCTATAGCACGACTAGATGATGAATGCTATTCAACAAGCTTTCGAGAATGGGGCTGGAAAATTAGCAAAGGAGCATTGGTCGTGGTGAAAGGACCCAAGACAGGAAAATTATATACATTGAAGACACTAATAGGAAAATCAAATTTGGCTACTATCACAAAAGAAGCAAATTCAGCAGATCTGCGGCATAAGCATTTGGGTCACATGAGCGAGAAGGACTTAAAAATCCTTGTTGGTAAAAATTTATTGCGAGGTTTGAAAGCCTACAATATTGATGTTTGTGAGCATTGTATATATGGTAGACAAAGAAGGGTTTCATCCATAGAGGTGGCCATGACAAAAAGAAAAATGTGTTACAATTGGTACACTCGGATGTGTTTGGGTCTGTTAACATCAAATCATTAGGAGGAGCATCATATTTTGTAGCATTTATAGATGACGCATCCAGGAAAGTTTGGGCATATCCTATGAAAAATAAAAATGAAGTGTTTGAAATATTTCGAAAATTCCATGTTGCTCTTGAAAGAGAGACTAACAAATTGCTGAAGTGTTTAAGAATAGATAATGGTGGAGAATATTTATCAAATGCATTTAACGAGTATTGTAACAGGTTTGGCATAAAGCATGAGAAGATCGTGCCTAGTACTACTCAACAGAATGGTGTCACAGAAAGGATGAATCGCACCATTATGGAAAAGGTGTGAAGTATGTTGTCCAACTTTGGTTTGGAGAAGAATTTTTTGGCTAAAGCAGTCAGGACCACTTGCTACCTTATAAATAGATCTCCAACTACAGCCTTGGATTGTGGTATCCGTGAAGAAGTTTGGACTGGTAAGAATTTGAATTATTCTCACTTGAAAATATTTGGATGTGTAGCATTTGTACATATTCCCAAAGAAAATGGAACGAAGTTAGATGATAAATCTATGAAATGCATTTTTTTGGGATATGCAGATGAAGATCTTGGTTATCGTCTATGGGATCCAGTCAAACATAAAATTATTAGAAGTAGGTTTGTTATACTTAATGAGTCAGAAATGTTCAAGATAACTATAGTTGAGTTGGAGGTCAAGAAGGTTATTGACAGGTTTGAAGAGCAATAGGAAAACATACCACCAATACAAGAAAATTAACATCAAATTCAGGAGCATGAAGAACAACAAGTGGAAAATAATGAACAACAAGAAGAAGGAATCTTGTAGGAACCTTTACAGGAGATTCAACTTGATAATGCACCACCACAGTTAGCTCGCAGATCTTGTAGGCCTCATAAGTCTTCACAATGTTATCCTTCTTCAAACTATATTTTGTTGACTAATGAAGGTGAACCTAATTGTTTTCAAGAAGCTTGTAAAGTCGAGAACAGTAAAGAATGGAAGAAAGCAATGGAAGAAGAAATGAACTTTTTGCAGGAAAACTTGGGAGTTGGTAAACCTCCCAAAAGGTAGAAGGGCTCTACAAAACAAATGGGTGTACAAGATTAAGCATGAAGGTGATGAAAATAAGGAGAGGTATAAAGCAAGACTGGTGGTGAAAGGTTTTTCCCAAAAATAAGGTAATGACTTCACTGAATTTTCTCACCTATTGTTAAAATGTCATCCATTAAAGTCATTCTTGGTCTAGTTACTGCTTTAGACCTAGAGTGTCAACAGTTAGATGTAAAAACTGCTTTCCTTCATGGTGAATTGGAGGAAGAAATTTATATGGAGTAGCCAGAAGGCTTCATGGAAAAAGGCAAAGAAGGCCTTGCTTGTAGGTTGAAGAAGAGGCTCTATGGGTTGAAATAGACACCTCGAGAATGGTACAACAAATTTGATTCATTCATGTTGGAACATGGTTTTCAGATGTTGGAAGCTGACCATTGTGTCTATATCAAGAGATATGATCAAGCAAAGTATATCATATTATTGTTATATGTGGATGACATGTTGATTGTTGGGCATGATAAGAATAAGATCAATAGGTTAAAGAAAGATTTGGATAGAAAATTTGCAATGAAGGATTTGGGACCAACACAACAGATATTGGGCATGTGGATTATGCGTGACAGGAAAAACAAAAGGTTGTGGTTGTCACAAGAAAATTATATCAAGAAGGTGCTTGACAGGTTTAATATGAAGGATGCCAAGCTAGTTGGTACACCACTTGCAACTCACTTCGAGCTGAGTACTAAATTATGTTCTAGTGATGACAATGAGAAAGAAGAGATGAGTAAGATTCCTTATGCTTTAACAGTTGGCAGTTAATGTATGCCATGGTATGCACACGACCAGACATTGCATATTCAGTGGGGGTAGTGAGCAGGTTCCTTACCAATCCAAGAAAACAACAATGGCAAGTAGTAAAATGGATTTTAAGGTATCTCAAGGGTACTAGTCATTATTGTTTATGTTTTGGTCATGATGAGATTGTGCCTGAAGGATTTACAGATTCAGATATGACAGGAGATATGGATACCAGAAATTCCACTACAGGTTATTTCTATACATTTGCAGGTGTAGCAGTATCTTGGGTGTCAAGGCTGCAAAAAATAGTAGCCCTCTCTACAACAGAAGCTTGTAAAGAGATGTTGTGGATGTAGCAATTCCTAGGAGAGATAGGAATAAAGCAGGACAAGTATGTGTTATATTGTGATAGTCAAAGTGCCATTCACTTGGCGAAAAACCCAAAATTTCATTCAAAAACCAAGCACATTGATTTAAGGTACCATTAGATCTGGCATGTGTTGGAGGAAGAACAATTATCCTTGGAAAAGATCGAGACACATAGGAACCCTGATGATATGCTCACTAATATTCTACCACGAAATAAACATGAGTTATGTAGAGGCATGGTAGGAATCGGTGTGACTTGATCACTCTTATTTGGATTCAAGTTGGAGAATGTTAAGTGTGAAGCCAAATTCACGGAGGATTCTAGATCAGATCTTTCTAAATCTCTAGGATTCTAGATCCTTCTACACTACGAGTAGTTTCTAGAATCACATGCAGGATTCTAGATCCTCCTACACTGTCAGTGGTTTCTAGATCATTCTAGATCTCCATTTGAATCACACATAGGATTCTAGATCCTTTTTCTGCCTCTATAAATTTGTAATTTACCTGGCCAAGGAAAGCAAGCCAAGGCCCAAGCCTGTTATGTAATGCAAAGTGATTTTTTTTCTTTAGTGATTGTTTTATCTATTCCGTTGTTTCTAATTGAGTAATCTTTTTGTTTCCCCATTTGTCTGTCTCTGTGAATTATTCTTTGTATTTGATATCTAAGTCTCTGAGTATAAATCTGTTGTGTGTTATGTATGCTCTTGTCTAACAGGTTTGACTTATAGGAAGCTCGACTTCTGGTTTGGGGTTAACAACTGTGCCTAATGCAGGGATTCTTCTCAAGTTTTTGTCAGAGAGAGCTTCCGAGTAATGTTCAACTCCGGCCCAGTGCTTGTTTCCTAAGAGGGAACACTCCTAGACTGCTTGTGGCTAGAGCTTCGGCTCAAATTTAAGCTTTTCTTTTTTGTTGAAATTATTCACCACATGGTTAAAGGTTTAAGGTTTAAGTTTGACACGCGAATACCCATCGTTGTTCTCAGGTGTTTACATGTACATTTCCTCGATATGAATGAGGGTTTTACTACCGGCTGTGGGTCCTGAGTTTATGGCAGCACCGGTACAGTCTGCATGTTAAATTCTGTGTTTATTATGGGGGTTTTACGTTTCTCGTAAATAAGATCTGTTACCCAAACTTTATTCCGGCTTCTTGGGCTAGTAGCCGAAACATTCGTCTATGTAATGGTTTCCATTTTTCTCAAGTTATATATCAATGTCTGGTTCAATGATATCAATGTCTCATTCAATGTGTAACACTTATAAGTTATATGGAAGCAATTTGTATTTTGGACAATATTTTAATGGTTTGTGATGTGGCTCCTTGAACTACATATGTTAATTTGTTCTTAATTTTCCAATTCCGATTGCCTGAGTAGAGTTTGCTATGGAAACCTCGATTTAGAGTTCTTTTTTTAAATTCATACTCTTTACGCATTTTTGTGTTGAAATGGCTTGGTATTGTTCTTTGCAAGGTTAAGATGTAATTATTTCTCTATTTCCGATTAATCTTGTGTTTTAGTTAACTCATTCTGGTTCAACCAAAGTTAATGCCAAGGGGTTTCAATCTCTCGTAGGGTTTTAGGAAGTCGAGGCAGGATTTTGGATTGTTAATTGGCAATCCATTCTCGGAAATCTAGCGAGGTCTGCTTTAGTGTTTATACCCCTAAACCCTTGCTTCAACAACCCCTTCTATGTTTGTTCTTTTCGAGTAGTGGCATTTCCAGCTCTCTTATTCTTTTCCTAATTTGTTTAAGAATTTCACATAGTGAGAGAAGATTAATCCCAAGTTCTTTCTACAGTATTTGTAGAATAATTTTTTTCTTTTCTTTTTTATTAAGATTCGGTATAGAATTGTAACTCTACCATACTCCTACATTAGTCAATTTTTCTCTTCATTTACAAATACGTATACACCTAATGTTTTACCGTATTTCTACGATAATCATTCTTCCTGCTCTAATTGATCTGTAAATATTATATTTATGCAAGTAGTATATTCTAGTTTTACAGGAAAATGCTTCACTCACACAGTTATAGTTACTAGTTCTTCTGTAAAGATCACTATACTTGTTTTCTTGTTATCGGTAATTAAAAATGCAACAAAAACCTACTATTAATTTTTTCAATTATCACCTTAGCCTTAGGCCTCTACCTCTTTTCATTCAAGTAGAAGACACATAATTCAGTTTGGTGCAACAGTGTAATTTCCAGAAGTTACCTCATACCTCAGTTCCTTTTGAGTAAGGAACTCCAATGGTAGAGGTCACCTCACGCTTCCTTTTCTAGTCAATCCTCTTCTATGTGAGATTTGTCTTTAGGGACCAAATCTCCCCCTAGCTTGCTCACAAGACCTTATGTCTTATGCAGGTTGCTCGCACAGAGTGCTCACCCTATCTGGACTTAGTAATTTTTCCCTTTACTGCGTGTCATTACACCGCAGTTTTTCCTCCCCCTACTTCCTTTTCATTGGAAGCCTTGCATAGTTAGGGGAGGTAGTTAGGGTTTTTCCAACAACTTTTTTTTCAACTTCCTTCCCTTAGAAGTTACAACATCTACTCATACTTGCATCATTTCACATTTTCAATAAATAAAAATATTATTCAACTCAAATAGATAATAACACCAATTATTTAGTTAAATAAAATATTTACAACTTTCTCGGACCATTACACAAAAACTCTACTTATAACTAAGGTAAATCTCACCAAAAATAATTGCAGTGTTATAGAAATTATAATATTAAAATAAATATATAAAATATTTTTATAATTAGTTTTAGTTTAATTATAGAGATAAATAGTATTTTTCATAAAGATAGATTTTTATTTTGGAATATGATTTATGAGATAATATAATGTAAGAATACTATATTATAATATAAACATGAGTTATATATATTTAAAAAATATTATAATATTAAAATAAGTATTATAAATACTTTTATATATATATATATATATATATATATATTAAAGTAACATTATATGAGTAGACACTAAATATGAGATTAAAATAGTGAAATCAAAGGAATGTTAAATCTCGAATTTACATATTTAAAAACAATAGAATAATATTTTTAATAACAAATATTAAAAAAATAATAAAAAAATTATTTAATGTTAGTTATCAATAAGTTATATTAATTTCTATCGTTTTTTATTTATCAAGTTGTGTGTGGTCTTCTAGCCTTGATCTTGGCCATACCAACCCTAAGTTGACTTAATTTTTTAGCATGTCTCAACCAACCCTAGTAATGTTTGATAGTGTTGTGGCCTTGCAAACTAGGCCCATCATCAGCGAATTAAGTGTGGTAATTGGACTTAGCACTTTAATTTCCACCTTAATTTTAAGTTCACTTTATAAAGAGATACAAATAAAATAATTGAAAGTAAAAGAGAAATAAATACCTTACATTTAAATATTAAAAAGATATGTACTTTGTTCAATGTCATATAAAGAAAATATAATCAATCTAATATGACATGTGATTCATTGTATGTTTAGTTGCCATATAATAGTTAAGAAAAATATACTAATAACAAAAAATATATATTTTATTGTTACTTATAAATAAAATATTCCAATGTATACATTAATAACATAGTTTTATATAAAATTTATATAAAGAAAAGCAAACTAATTTAAATTATTCTAGAGTTCAAACTGATATTATATACATATATATTGTTTTAGAATATAACTTATAACATATTATCATATTATAATATTATATTATATTATAAAATTGAAATGGGAGTGGTAATTTTCATTTTTTAAGAAATAAATCAAAATTATATGAGAAAATATTAGAATGTTAAAATAAAAGTTGTAAAAATATTATAATAATTAATTGTAATTTAATTATATCTAGATAAATGATTTTTTAATCATCAATTTTTTTTTAATAAATATTTTATATTAAGTTAACTAGTTTTCATCCCACTACTTTTACATTCAAAATTGCAAAAAAACACCTTTTACTACCTTGCCAACTCCTTAGTAAGATTCTTACTCCACTTATTCTACAAAGCCTGCTATACACCATATACTTGCACAATATATAAAATACAAAATAATCATTACCATTTTCTTCTCGCATGTTATGCCTAAAAGAATTCCACATGTTGAAGGGTGATTCTTCCATGGTTTTCTCAATAAAGTCCTCATGCTCCTACGTTACCGTGCTTGCGCTCCACTTCTTTGAAAATTCTTAGAGTTATTGACTCGAGAGAATTTAATACTATCCATTTTTACACACAAACTACCAACAGCCACATGTAGTCATTCCATGTCAACTAGCAAACATTCCAACTGCTAATTACACCTTCAATTCATCGGCTTGCTCTTGTCTTACCAGGCACTCCATACTGCGTAGAACCGTAATGCATGTGTAATTCAATGAGAGATCCATCACCAGAAATATCCATTTATTGAATCTCACTGCAACACCTCTCCATGGAACAAACTCCTATGTGCACTCATTGTTGGAGTCCTACTCCTTCAAATGCCTAACAAGATTTTCTAGAATTGTATCAACATTAATAATATTTGAATTAGCAAGATACAAGCATGCTCATCTGTAAGCCTTTTGTTGGCATTATGGCCTATTGTGTCGGCTTTGCTTTCAACCTACACTATGATCAACTTGGATCAAACTATCTTGGGCCTTAACCACAATATTTACATATCTTAACCACAGTAATTATTCATATTTACATATCTTAACCACAACATTTATTCATGATAATGATTAGAATGTTCAATTTTATCCTCCATGTACTTAATGCTTGATTTGGTTACTAAAATATTTTAAAATTATATATAGTATTGGCTCAGGGTATATATGGTATTTAAAACTAAAAGGATACCACCCAAAAGAGCATTTGATATATTCATCTGTTATAGAAATCTATCATGAATGTGTAATCTGAGGAGGTTGACAACAACACTTATTTATTCTTTTGGATTTCCATTTCTACTGCTCTGGCATAGGTCATAAGTGCTGAGGAGATCGATACGAGCATTTGTGGATTGACCATTATGTCAGTATCTGGAAGAAAATTACGATTTGAGATCAATACTAAAATCTGTTCTTATGAGCATATAAGATCAATGAAGCATTCAATGGTACAAGCTTGTGTGTGAGGAGTGCTACTACCAGAAAATCAGTGCATATGGAGTGGAGCCTTGATTTAAGCCTAAGGTTGTCAGTTATTATCTATGGAATCTAGTGAGTATTGATTTTTCATATCTGGTGTGTTCAAGGATATATGTATTCTTTAATCTGTGCAGGGCAGTCATAGTATATAATGTATTTACCGAAAACGTTGATCTAGAAATAAGAACCTATAGTTAAAGTTATCGCAAGACTGTTCTTTAATTACTTATTGTAGTGACTAATGAATTTGGAAGAAATAACTTGTAGGGAAGACCGCACTAGTATCATTTGTATGCGCACTATATGACATGGCTTATATTGTCTTCCAGAGATTGTCATAAAATCTTTTGTAGGTGTTAATCGATCTTGATGGCCTTGTAATCTTGTTGTTTCTGCAATGAAAAAACTTTTATCATTGTTGGTTTTGGAAGGCACCCTTTGAATAAATAAATAGAGATATATTGTTCTACATATACTAGTTAAAGTCCCCCTTCCATCAAATGAAACTCTGGTTTCCATAACACTATGTAAAAGGAATTTAACTCAAGAGTTTTGAAGAAAATAATAAAGTGTGAAAATAGTGCTAAATAATTAAGAAGACAACTAAACCACTAACAAAGAAAAGTTAACCTTGAAAGGAAATCATTTGCTCCCACAAATATAGACAAAAATTCATTCTCTACCTTGATCAATGATATTGAATGTTTTATATGTCACAAATTTGGACACATTGAAGTTGATTGCAAAAGCATATTGCTTAGACCTCAAGACAATATTATTTCTATGGGAAGATCATGGAAGGTACTTAAATTTCTTGAAAGGGTATTATTTTACATGAATTTTTTTTTTTTAGAAAGTTATTGATTGCATATCATATAGAAATAAAAGAAGCACTAAATGAAAATACTATGATTATCCCTGGCACTCGGTCCATTGTGGTGGGACCAAATATTTGACATGTTTATGATCATGAAGGTTGTGAGATGATGTCGATCTTTGTCATCAGTGATGGTGTGCACGAGCTCCATGGTGACATCTTACTGAAGCAAACTCTTGCCTCCATTGCATCTAATGCATTTGTGTGGCTCCTCCATCCAATTCGTCTCCTAACATGCACATGGTATTCTTTGGTGCAGCCGAACCAACAAACACTGATGCATAGTGTCCATGTTGATCTTCTAGTGTGTGTAGGCAGTCATGCACATCAGCTTTCAACTGCATGTTCACCTCAAGTTGGAATTGCTTCTTCTCTCTCTGTAGGTGAGTGTGCTGAATGGGAGGGATCACATGTGTGCAAACGATGAAATGCATGGTGCTGAATTCCATTTCATGGGATCAACAACATTGCTCACCATGTCTACTCCATGCCAGCTACTGGGATGGATCTTTAAGTTGTACATGCGGAGTTTCATCCGTGAGTGCATGTTATGCCTTCTGTTCTACCTGTTCTTATTGCAACTCATTCTCTTATCTATGCAAGTTTTCTTCTTCCTTGAGTTACTGCTTGAGCACATGCAATCCCTTCTTTGTTTCATTCTCTACCTTCGCGTGATATTCATGTCACATCGTCACCTCATACCCTGAGTCTCCAAATTTGCTTTCACCACAAGTGGATTTGCTTGAGCTTGCAACTTTCTTCTACTTCTGTGTTGTCAACAACCTTCCTCTTGCATTTGTTGCATCTGGTATGGTGCCTTCAACTGTTGTTCATGATGATGCTCACTGTGATGCTATTGTCGTCAAGTCCGTAGACACTTGATTGACTACATCCCCAAGTGTGCTTTGAACGGTGTCTTCAACTTCGCTCTCTTGGAAACCATTATGCATGTACCGCTGAGAGGAAGATAAACACCTGTGGTACCTAGAGACATGGAAACACTCATCGAAAGCAACCCGTCAGTCCAAAAACAAAATGAACTTGAGAACTGACTTGTAATGTATGTGTGTGACTCATCATGAAGGTTGCACAATTTCTGTCGGGCGGTCGGGATACTGGCTGCCAAGACTACACAAGGCACAGTTTGGCCTACTAGGAGGCTCACTCACTACTAGAACCATGCAATGCATAGTCGAGACTCGCTGTTGATTATTGGAATTGCACAATACACAATCTCAGTTGGCAATGGCTGCAAGCTCAGTGACTGCATTGCACAATTTTCTAGGCCACTAGTCACTGTCCCTTAGAATTTCACAACAAAATATTGAAGGACAGTCACTGGGAATAAATGTGCATTTCCTGAGAGGAAGAAAAATCATTTCCTCTCAGGATTGCGCAATGTTGTCTTGGTGAGAAGGACTCTGGGACAAGGCTGCCCAAACTTGCCGATGGGCAACTCAAAGTAAATGTGAATGGGAATGCATGGTGATATTAAGTGTAAGCATAAGTGAATGATCATGCATGAAAACAATGAATGGAAAATTCATAAAACATAACAACATGCATGTGGGTGAGGCAAGTCATCAAATGAGCGACCGTTCAAAAAAATCAATTTCATGCATGTGACAAGAGTGAGATGTTAATGAAAACTGAAATGGTGCTAGTACAAGCTAGTATGTATCAAAATGATAGCAAGAGCTCACTCAAATCAAGAAGACAACATTCATACAAAGCGAAACACAAAAATCGCCAAAAATTCAACACAAGACATGGAAAGCGGGCTTACCCAAAAACAAGTGAGTTGAATGTGCCAATGCCTCCTAGATGAAATGTGGGATGTTAGAGATGTAAGGTTGGTGTTAAGAATAATCTCTGTAGTGTCGATTTCATGAGTTTTGAAAAAATCGAAGATGTGATGAGCATGCCACAAATCTAGGAAGAGCGACACTTGGTGGGAGGTTTCCAAGATCATCCTTGCATGCAACCTCTCACTGCTAAAAGTAGATCACTAAATCAAGGGATTCTTTTGGATGATTCCTTGGGAGAAGCAACCCATGCATGAAAATCAGTTTTGTTGGGTCCCGGAGGGAACTGGGCAACTCAACTACACATGCAGGAGGCTCCTCAACTCTTGGGAGAAAATGACCATTTCTGGAAGGGAGCTGGGTTGGCTGCCTAGGATATTTGTGCAATTTCTGGGCAGAGAAACTCAATGCTACCCAGGATTGTACAATTCCTCAGTTAATTAGCCCTGCTAGAAGGAATTGCGCAATTTTTTGGATGAAGTGTGATTCACAGAATTGGGAAATTTTGGAGCCCTAGAAGCTGCCACACTAAATTGCACAATTTCTAGAGGAAAGGATGGTTTCCCTCCAGAATTGCACAATTTCTTAAGGGATTTTCTCACACTGTACCTTGACCACATCTCGACAAACAACATGTGAGGGGAATGCATCAAGCTCTCATAGATATATTGCCTTTCTAGAAGAAAAATATTGAAGCTTGTGTACTTGATGAAGCAAGACATGTTGCTATGAAAGGTTGGTAGGGGGGCTCCAAAATAAAGCTAAGAAAAATTTTGGGAGCGTGGTTGTAGCTGCTACAACACTTGGTAGCACACTTGTAGAACTCTAGCTCTCTAAATGGATGTTGTTTGTGAAAAGCAAGTCTAACATCTCGGGAGGTATTGTCCAGTTCTTAGTTCGTCTTGGTTTCCACACTTGCTTGATTTTAAGATGTAGCATCTGCCAAGCTCTTGATCAATTGACACACATTCCAAACCAAGTCAACATAGTTGTTTCGATTGGGGTCGAGGGGTATATTGGTGCATAAGCAGTATAGTTTTCACAATCTTAGTTTCATCTCTGGTGTTTCTCCATTGCCAGCACACCTCGACAGTAGCCCGACGGAAGCACATAGGAACACAAGCATGGATTTGCTGGCACTGAGACTAGTCATTATCCCGGCAGAGTTACTTGCATCACCTATCTACACAGGAAGCCTTTCTCTTCTTTCATCTTATTCATTTTCAAATTTTTTTTTTTAAATCACTTTTTCATTTGTTCATTTTTCATCTTCTTAATTGTGCATAACACTTATTCATTTCAGAGGCAAAAGAGGGATCCCAACTTATTGAGAGCATAAGAGGTTGTTCCTGTAGAGAAGTAGTTTATTATACCTTTGACGTGCCTATTAAGGTTTTCCCCCCTCACCGTACTATACTTGAATGGGCTGACAAGGATTAACCTAAAAACAACTCACTAGAGTAGGTGGTACTAGTTAGCACACAAGCGTTGTGTTTTCCCTGAGGTTTACTTTGAACAATACGTATTTTCCATTGGTGTATCATGGACTAAAGACAACAATTTATTACATAAGAAAGCAGACAACAGATAACCAAATGTTGATAGTTTTACAAGTCCTCTTGTACTTTACCCAGCTTGTTTCAAGAGTCATACATGGTTTCATGTGAAACTAACATATGAATAAAACAAGAAAACCAACAACAAAGCAAAGTAGAAGCAGAAGAAAATGCGAAAGGAAAGCGAGTAAGTAAAACGCCAAGTATACAAACAAACCAACAAAGCAAGTAAGAAAAAAAGCATGCAAGCAAATAGACTGAAAGAAAATTCTACTCCTACTCCAAAGCTAACGGTGCATAGGCCATCTCATGTGAAGTGATACTGTTGATGTAGCCACTGGTGCATTGCTTGATCCATGTTGGTGAACCCATGGTTCGCGAACAAGACAGCTGTGTGAACCAACAAATAGGGAAGATGTAACAGTGAAGTTAAACAAACTTCAAGCTTAAAAGAATCCACAGAAAATAAAAAATAAAAAAATAAAAATAAAAAATAAAAAGTGTGAAAGCGTATTACATGCACTCTGTGGACTTGCCATGGTGTTGTGCTACATTGCTTGTAGATGTTGAGTGTATGCATTCTCTTGACTATGACAAGAAAGCAAACATGGGAAAGGTAGACCACTTACATTGTGCATGTGTGTTTGTTTTGTAAGATTCCTCCAATGCATGAGCAACGGGATCATGTAGTTCGAGTGAAGGAAATGAAATCTGGGTGTTTGGTTGATCCTCAATGCAAAGCATAGAGTGATGAGGAGCCGTGATTGTTTCAATAATTTCCTGACCGAAAGTGAAGCCAACATCATGACAGGGAGGGCTTGACATAAGAATTAGCTCGGGTTGAAGTGCCTCGACAGTCTATGGGTTTTCTACTCCGTCAACAAATAGATCATCACACACCAATGTCTTGGACACATTAACAGTGATTGAATCAACATTGTTATCAAATCTTGAAGTGGATAGATAACAACAACCAAGATCAGAAAATTCAAGATGTTTGTCGACATCCTCATGATTTGATGAATGAGGCAGAGGGGCAAATGCGAAGAAAATATGTTCACCGTCTGTGTTTTTAGGAAAGATGGATGACAAATTGGATGGATTTTCTGAGGAAGATGTGTCCTCTCTGCACTGTAATGAAAAACTAACATTCAGCATGTCCCGTGAATGATCGTAAGTAGAAACATATGGAAATAGGTTTTAGAAGGGAAATCAATAGTGGCAGAATCACAAGGGATGTGAGGATAAAGCGGATGAGAGGTGGCTCGAAGGGATTCATCCTTCACCATGGGTTCTTCTTTAGATTCCTACACACATTCATCGTGAATGATGGTGTAGGTTGGCTACATAACACCAACTCCATCGACAAATTGATCCTCATTCACAACAGGTGAGGAGTCTGAAATGGGAGAACACAACAGAGTACAATATAGAGGATCAATAGAGCCCGAGGAGGGAGGTTGAGGGAACAAATCTGCGTGACAACCAACAGGCTTCCAAGCCAAATCTACTCAGATATGGAGACCGGGTGGGGTGGGAGGATGTGACAGTTCAACAGATGTGTGTGCATCATCTTCCACACAACTTCGCGGTGGTGGAGCTGTTTGATTAGGTGGAGGCCAACATTTGCTTGTGACAACAACTGTGCCTACTTGTGATTGCACAAAAACATCACCAAAGTGTGCTCAGGAAGGTTGGGATATGTGAAGAAGATACTCAAATATTCCATCAAGGAATTCCCAATCAATATCATTTTCGAGGAATCGATATGAAAGATTACAAAAGAGTGTTTAAAACTGTTCAACGGATTCATCGGGTGGTTTTCGCAATTCCAAAATTTCTTTATTGAGTGCTTTATAGTTCAAGTGATTAAAAGTGCAGTCTATCTCTGCGACCAGATGAGCAAGATAATGAACAGATTTTTCGGGTAGTGTGGAACACTAGTGCATTGGGTGCCCTTAAAGAGTGTAGATGAACAACGTGAAGGTCATGTGTTCTTCAAAGATTCCATGCCTATCGTATGAGCCTACAATGCCAACCACATGCCTAAATAAGGCTATGTGGCCTCTACTATCAAATGTTTTATGAGGCAAGTTATTTGAGAGATTTTACAAGATAATGAAATTGTTTCCATAAGACATACACTCTAGAAGAGAAACTGAGTAGTTAGTCATGATATATATGTAGAGATTCAAAACAAATGTGAGGACTCATATTTCGCTTTGGCCCTCCTTCTAGCGCCAAAAAGTTGACGGTGCTCAACACGTCAACGTGTAAGGGGATCTTTCGAGTAAGAAGTCCCAATTAGACCTCACACTGTTTGGTGTAGAAGTCCCAGCAATGGGTCATACATTAATTCCCCGACCACAATTTCACACAGAGGCAAGTAAGATAATTGTGTCAGTAGCAAGGGTGTGATAGCTGCAGTGATCCAAGGAAGGTGCATCAGAGGTTCTAACACATGGGGGTTGACATGAGTGCACCCCTTGGAAACTTGTGATAAAACACAGTTAATAAGGGAACACATGAGCAAAAATGCATCACAACATGGAAGGCAAGTTAGTAAGCAATCCAAAGTGATGGTTAAACCAACAACACATTTCAGAAAGATTCATACATATATACACAGATAGTTATACATGCATGCATAAGAAGACCAATACATATACCATTTAGAGCACAAACGATAGCATAGAATACAATACAACATATGCATGAAACGTGTTGGCTCTTTTATATTAAGAAGTGTAAGTTCGAGTCATACAATACATCCATGTCCAACCACTAGTTCCGATAGAAAAACATTACCTTCAGAGCCGCCTGCTCCTCCAAAGAGATGTACTAGCTCTATGTAGTGGAGAAGCCAAGGCTCATTACAATACTATCCAAGCTTTCTCTAACATACTCCTATTGAAGCTTGGCTAACAAAAATCCTTTACAATTAGCTATGAGGTTCTATTTATAGCAAAGGGTTGGGTGACCCTTGACATTCCCCTATGTGACAGTTCATCTACCCTCATGACTGTTCAACTACTCTATGACTGTTACATCCAACTATCGACACTTGAACTTCCACTTGACAAGACGTTACATTACAATGTACATGTGCCCATGTGAGAAAAAATGGCTAGAGAAATCCATGGAAGACATCACTCACACTTGGTTCGTTGTGGTGAGACCAAGTCTTTGACTTACCTGTGATGGTGAAGGTTGTAAGTTGATGCCAAGCTTGGTCATCTGTGATGGTGTGCTTGCACTCCATGGTGACATCTTGTTGAAGTGAACTCTTGCCTCTGATGCATTGATGTGGTTCCCCCATGCAACTCATTTGCTAACATGTGCATGGTCTTCTTGGGTGCAGCCCAACCGGCAACACACTGATGCATAGTGTTTGTGTTGATCTTCAAGTGTGTCATGGTGGTCATGCGCATCGGTTGTTTACTACATGTTCAGTGCAAGTTGGACTTTCTTCTTGTCTTTGCCTTGGTGATTGTGCTAAATGGGTGGGATCGCATGAATGTGCATGATGACATGCATTCTATTGAATTCCCTTGCATGCGATCAATAACACCGCTCACCATGTCTGCGTCATGTGAGCTGGGGGGGTGGATCTTTAAATTGTATGAGTGTAGTTTCATTCATGAGTTCATGTTGTTACCGCTATTGTACATGTTTTACTACAGCTCATTCTCTTCTCTATGCAACTCCTGTTCTTCCTTGAGTTGCTACTTGAGCACATGCAACTCCTTCTCTATTCCATTCTATGCCTTCACATGATCTTCATGTAATACCATCACCTCATAGCCTCAGTCTCCAAAGTTTCTTTCACCACAAGTGGATTTGTCATCATATCTTGATGTCCTTGTTTACAACAACTTAATATCTTCATGGGTAGGCAAGTCCATACACACTTGATCAACTGCATCCCCAAGTGTGCTCTCAGCAGTGTTTTCAACTCTGCTCTCTTAGAAACCATTGTAGTTGTACTGTTGAGAGGCAGATAAACATGTCCGATAACTGGAGACATGGAAACACTCATGGAAAGCAATCTGTGAGTAGAAAACCAAAATGAAATCGATAACTAACTTGCAACATACGTATGTGACCAATTATGAAGGTTGCACAATTTCTGCCGAGAGGTGGGGAGAATGGATGCCAAGGCTGCCTGCTGACTACTGCAATCATGCAATGCGCAATCTCAACTAGAAATGGCTGCATGCTCACTGACTACATTGCACAATTTTCTGGGCCAGCAGTTAGTGTCCCTCAGAATTGCGCAATGCAAGACTCGAGGACACTCACTCGGAAAAAAAATCACATTTCCTAAGAGGAAGACAGAGCCTTCCCTCCAAGGATTGCGCAACGTTTCTTCGTGAGGTAGAGTCCGGGCCAAGGCTATCTAGATTCGCTGAGAGGCAACTTAAAGTGAATGTGAATGCGAATGCATGGCAGTACTGAGTGTATTCATAATTCAGTGATCATGCATGAAAATGGTGAATGAATGATTCATAAAATGGAACAACATGCATGTGGGTGAGGTGAGTCACCGAATCAACGATCATTCGTGAAAATCAGTTTCATGCATGTGACAGCATTCAAATGTTAAAAAAAACTGAAACGGTGCTAGTACAAGCTGGTATGTATAGAAAAGACAGCAAACACTCACTGAAATCAAGGAGATAGAATTCATACGAAGAGAAACACAAAAAGTGCTAGAAATGCAACATAAGATATGGAAAGCACGCTTATCCAAAAAAAATTGAGTTGAATGTGCTGATGGCTCCGAGATGCAATGTGGAATGTTAGAGCTATAAGGCTGATGTTACGAATGAGCTTTGCACTGCTCGGTTCATGAGTTTCGATAAAATTGAAGATGTGAGGCACATGACACAAATCTAGGAAGAGTGGAACTTGGTTGGAGGTTTTAGAGATGATCCTTGCATGCAACCTCTAGCTGCTAAAAGTAGATCCCTAAATCAAGGGATGCCTTTGCATGGTTTCTTGGGAGAAGTATTCCATGCATGAAAATCGGTTCTTCTCAGCCCCAGAGGGAACTAATGAACTCAACTACACATGCAAGAGCTCCTCAACTACTTGAAGAAAATGCACATTTCTGGAAGGGAGATGGGTTGGCTGCCGATGAGACTTGCACAATTTCTAGGCAGAGCATGTGACTGATTTGTAGGATTTCACAATTCTTCAGCTCAGCAGCCTTGCTCGGAGGAATTTCCCAATTTTCGCGATGAATCGTGATTAGTAGAATTGTGCAATTCTCAAACTGAGCACGTTGCGAGACTGAATTGTGCAGTTTATGGAGGGAAGGCTAGTTTCCCTCTAGAATTCTGCCATTTCTTGAGGGTCTTACTCAACCTGCACCTGGACCAAGTGTGGACATCCAGCCTCTGAGGGCAATGCATCAAGCTCTGATAGAGAGGCTTCCTTTCTACAAGAAAAATGCTAAAGCTTGTGTACTTGACAAAGAAAGACATGCTGTTCTGGAAGATTATTAGGAAGGCTCCAAAATGAAGCTAAGGAAAAATTTTCGAGGGTGGTTGTAGCCGCTACAACATTGTCAAAAAACCTGAAGAAGATGCATCCATCAATGCTGATGATATCAAGAATATGGAAGAACTACAAGTGAAGTGTGATCTTTATCTATGTGCAATAGGAGAGAAGATTAGTTGTACATTGACAATAAATGTTCTCATCACATGTTAAGAAATACCAAAAGATTTACCTCTCTCAAGAAATCAAAGGGTGGTGAAGTAATACTTGGAAACATTGCAACCACATAGGTAATAGCAAAAGGTATAGTTGATATAAATGTTAAAAATACATAAGAAACTAATGTATTGTTGGTTAAAGCGCTAAAGCATAACATTATTTATGAGTGTTATTCAAATAAATTATAAAGGGAATGTAGTTATATTTACCTCAATAGGATGCAAAATTATAGAAGAAGACACCCAAGAGGTAATAATAAAAAGAATTAGAAATGGATACGAAGTATATGTACTAAAAAAAATATGGGAAAACATAGGAGATGAGTCTCCTCCTCTTCAAATTCATAGTAGAGGCCCATAGTCCCCACTGCAATCTATAATACGTGAGACACATTTATAAAAGGATTATGGAAATGAATGGGAAGCATATGATAATTTGATGATAATGGAATGGGAAAACATAAGAGATGAGTCTCCTCCTCTTCAAATTCACAGTAGAGGCCCATAGTCCCCACTGCAATCTATAATACGTGAGACACATTTATAAAAGGATTATGGAAATGAATGGGAAGCATATGATAATTTGATGATAATGAGATCCATATAGGACCAACCTTTTGGAAAGAGGTGCATGATCTCTCACGAGTGATGCACATGTGTTATTTCACTAGTTCAAATTTAATGATAACCCTATGTGTTGTTAGATTACAGTTATTCCTTTTGTGTAGAGGGTTTATGGTACTCATGTTGTATTTGTTAAATTTAGTGGGTTTAGGAAAAGATGAGGCATGTTCATGGAGAGCATGTGATTCATTGTTGGAAGTATGGTCTCTTGGGTATAAAAAGGGAAAAGACACTACATAGACGAACTTGCTACAAGTGACGTTGATAGCTATACATTAAGTGCTATAGTTGACCTATGATGAACTCATGGGTTGTTGATGGTGCCCTATTATGAAATCCTATATTTTTGTTGGTGTATCATTTTCATTATATTTCTTTATTTTCTTCCCTCACGCTTTGTTTACTTTTGGTTGACACTTTAAATGATACGGAGGAGGTACATATAGTCATCACTAGGTAATTGTCGCTATAATACAATTATGTTGGAGATGACTATACAAAGCATGGTGGTTGAGAATTAATTGCTGGTGTTGTTTGGCCTTTCATATGTTGTTGATGAATTTAATCTTGATTAATGACATGTTATTTCTATATATGGCTAAGGTATGTAGAGTATCCATGTGATGTATTTCTATTGTCATGCCATGTTTGTGTCATATCTCATTGTATTGATCATGTGTAGAGGACAATAGATATGTGTGAATTTGAATAGTCATGTATCATCATTGTCTCATGGTTTTGTGCATTGCTCATGAAGAAACCCATGTTGTCTTCCATGCATGCGATATTGGCTATTAAAGCCATGTATTATGTGGCATATTATTGGGGAATAGAGTCACTAGGAATGCTTATGTAAAACCATGTGCTTTCTTCATAAGTCTTTGCACTTGCATTGTATATGACTATAAGGTCTATTGCAGAAGAAAATGTGTTGGTAGATCCATTATGTAGTTAGGGGAGGAGGGTGACTATGAGAAGCTTATTGTACAACCAAGTTCTTTGTTTTATTTGCATAATATTATACTGTTCAACATTTGAGGGGGAGTACTTCTCTTTGTTGAGTGTTATTCTTTTCCCTTGATGTCAAAGAGGGAGAAAAGGACTTGGTGTTTTTCATCATATTGACATCCAGTCCAAAGGGGTAGTTTGTTGTTATTAGGTGCTAATGTGTTAGCCTTGACCTCACCCTACACTATAAAAAAAACTAAAAGGAGCTACCTTAGGCCTTAACCATAATAATTGCTCATGGTATTAACTAGAATGTTCAATTCAGTCCTCTATATGAAAATGTACTTAATGGTTGAATTGGTCACTAAGATACCATCAAATTATCCACAATATTGACCCAGGGTAAATATTGTGTCTAAAACTAAAAATATCTCACCAAAAGGAACATTTTCTATATCGATTTGTGATGGAAATCTCTAATGAATGGGTGATTTGAGGCGGTTGACAAAAGCACTTCTTCTTCTTTGTTTTGTATTTCCTTTTGTACTATGCTGCCATAGGTCAAAGAGTTGGGATATCGATACAAACATTTTTGGATCAACCATTGTCTGAAGGTTAGGAAGTGGATCAACCATTGTCTGAAGGTCAGAAGCAAACTGTGTTAGAGGTCTTATGATCATCTAAGATCGATGAATCTTTGAGTGGTATAAGTTTGTTTGTGAGGAGTGCGACTAGGAGAAAATCTGTGCATATGGAGCACAACCTTGATTTAAGTATAAGGGTGCGAGATTTGATGTATGACGGCTTGTGAGAGTGTTGAGTTTTGATATCTGGCGTGTTCCAAGATACATGTCTTATTTAATGTGTGCAGGGAAATCAGAGTATATAATGTATTTATCGAAAATGTTGATATGGAAATAGAAAGCTATAGTTAGAGTTACCGCAACAGTGTGCTTGAGTTATTTATTTTAGTGACTAATGAATGTTAAAGAAATAAATTGTAGGGAAGAACGCATTGGTATCCTTTGTATGCGCAGTATATAACATGCCTTATATTGTCTTATAGAGATTGTCATAAAATCTTTTGCAGGTGTTAATCAATGTTCGTGACCCTGCATACTTGCTATTGTTTCAATGACGGATGTCTGGCAATGTTCAATGTTTTATGCACAGTGGTATCTTGTAGAAGGTATTGTGTGAATGGCTTAGATTTCTTGTGCATTAATGACCTAATTGTTAAACCAATGCAGGATCAAACGCACCAGTGCGTAGATACTATAAATATTTATACGTTAATCAATCTAACAAGAATATTAAAGATGGGTTTACTATGGTATGCATAGTGCTCGGGTCAATTACACATTTTGAATTGTTTTTTAATAGTTTTCTCATTGGAGGTTTTCGACGGCTCTATATACTATGCACACCCTCTAAATAAATACAAAAATATATATTGTTTTGCAAATATGATTCTTTTGTTTGCACTAGCAATGCAGTGAATGGATTCTGTTTCAGTTGACACTAACCTACGTAGGACAATGCTTGACAAAGATTTATATATGGTGCAGAAAAAATAGTGTTATTCCATATCTAATTTTACAGGGAATTTATTATTGAATATTGTATGCAGGAGCCAGTAATGTAATATTTTTGTTCATTAGACTTTATGTGTTTAAAGGACTCATAGAGTGACAGAAAGACCCATCACATGTTCGTGATTGACCAATGCCTTCCAATATGGAATGACTATCTTCTACCATTCTAGACGAGTTGTGTTCAAAGGCGTATATAGGGGAGATGATTTTTTGCTTGTTCTTTGCTCGCTTAAAAGTTGCCTTTCTTCAACATTGATGATAGATTGTATTGCTGCTGCCTCATTTAGTGACCATTCTAGAAGAGTTGTGTTCAAAGGTGTATATAGGGGAGATGATTTTTTGCTTGTTCTTTGCTCGCTTAAAAGTTGCCTTTCTTCAATATTGATGATAGATTGTATTGCTGCTGCCTCATTTAGTGACTATTGGATTGCATGCGTGGTTTATACTTCAACGATTTGCACTTTCCATCATGTATGACAGTACGCAGTGACATAATTCTCTTTGTACTCAAATTGATCCACTTATGTGTATGACTTTGGATACTTAATGAGACGTAGTGACAAAGATATTTTCGTTGGGATAAGAGACCAGTGATCTATGCTTAGGATGTTGGTGTGTGCATAGGATAGAATGTCGATTCGAAATAGATTTATAAATCTAACGTGTATGGAGGATTGATGGCTTGTTTTGATGTATTTTTGCTCCATCTTGCATACATGTATGCATGGAAAGAACAAAGTAGAAATACATACATGGAAGGTTTCACATTTTGGAGATTTTTTTAATTAAGATAATCTTTATGAAAATATAGACACTACCTGTGATATGCTTTGACATGGCTAATGTTGATATTATGTAGAGGATTGTCCTAGGCTTGGTTACATTTATTGATAAGTTGTGTATTTATTTTATTGATGATTATGAGTGAGCTCATGTCTATCTTTGAAATTATAAATTGTTGATGTGTGAGAACTTTTAGAAATTGGGATTGATTGTATTGATGTTCTACAAAGAACTATATGGTGGTATGTTGTTGATGTATTACTGGAGGAAAATTGTTTTTTAGTGAGTTGTTTTAGTTGAAGTATGACTTGAATTGACATTAAGTAGTGTTAGGGTTTGCTAGTGGATGCATATATTGAATAGAAGAACATATTTTAGTTCCCTATGATATGATGCATTGGGAGTCATGTAATTAGGATTTGGAATTGGCTAAGTAGGAGATTGTTGTTAATGCTGGTAGTGCTTGATAGTCTTGCATGAGCTAAGGTTTGTTGAGTAAAGGGTTTTGGAATTGTTAAGAGTTGTTGGTTGTTGATTGTCAAGGATGTCTTGATAGATATTTTTGGCATTAGGAATTTTTTTATCATTGAATATTGTTGGTTGAGGTTGATGGTTAAACTATCCTACTGAGGCTTGATTCCCTACTAGGGTTTGATTAGGGTTTACTATTGGATGCACAATATTGATTATGTACATAATAAATGGTTGATTATTATGATGTTCCATTAGTTATTTTGACAGTTGTTGCAGAGAGTAGGGTTTGATACCAATAAGGTCATTGATGTATATGCCAGAATTAGGATTTGATCCTATAATGAGCATAATTCTTTATTGATCAAATATTTGTTGTAGAAAGGTTTTTGTTACTTAAATTGAGTATAATGGTTGATGTGAGTCAAGTTTGAAAATTGGATGAAACATATTTTGTGTTGTGTTTGAGTTAGGTGTATCTAGTGAGAAATATTTTGAAACCTGGTCCTAAGAGGGAATGAGGGTTTGAGTTCTTAGTGAGGGAGTGCCAATTTTCTTCATGTCTTAGTCATTAAACTTGAACATAGAGTACTAGCTTCCTTGTAGTGATAGTTGGAGAAAATAGGAGGTGATAGGCTATAATGTGTAGGATCATGTGCACTAATAAATGACTAAGCCACCACAAGATGTAAGTATAATTTTTTAAGGATAATAAGAAAATGACATAAAAAATGACAATAGTCGTTTTTTACAATTGGGTTTTCCACCTAAAATTTGGTGTCATTATGTGTTGATGGGATGATCTATTCTTGTGATTTAATAGATCCTATGTTGAATATTTCTCATCATTTACTATATACAACTAGATCTATTATATACTATATTGTTAATGAAATGATGTTTTGGACAACATTGAAAACAAAATGCATAACTATATAAAATTTGATTTGGCATAAGACATTGATTCACCTCTAAATATTTCTAACACTATCTAGTCAATACCTTAAATATATTTTTCTACATGTTAGCTTGCATGATGGATCTCACTTGGCACCGTAATGGGTGGATCCACTTTCACCATTCAAGTGGGTCCAAGGCCCTAAAACAAAACCTTTTGGATTTTGAGATTAGTGTGGTGAATAATTGACCTAACACTTCCTTGCTTCAAAATTAATCAATCTCCATATTTAAGAGGTAAGGCATTCCCCTCTCAAATGAACTCCCCCAAGTGCCTTTTTGTCCTAATCTTAACCATCACATCCATTGTTAGACAATTCAACAATGATATGCCCTCCAATTTAATTGCAAAACATTAAAAAAATATTACAAAACTCTTGGTAATTAGTTAATTAAAAAATTAATTAATTGTCCTTTTGGTTACCCTACGCAACCCTTTGGTTAGAGTTGAATTGCTTGATGTTGTTAATGTTGGATGTTTTTAATGTTGGTAGTGCAGATAACAACATTTCCTGTAGAGGAGGGCTACCAGCATGCGAGGGCGAATGCCTTTGCTACACCAGGATGAGGAGGGCCATCCAGGGTGAGGAGCATGTAGAGGAGGGTGAATGCCTTTGCTGCAAGAGGATGAGGAGGGCCTATGAGGGCGTGGGCGAATGCATCTTTTTTTGTTCCACCATGATGAGGAGGTGGTTATTTTTTGAAGGAGGAGGAAGGACACAAGGATGAGGACAACTACAAGGATATTAAACAATTGGTAGAATTTCCCTCCCTCCGAATCAGGGGTTCTCTCGATCAGTTATGGTGGTAGTTATGAGGTTATGGTATACATTATGGGGTTACTGTTCTCATTTCTCATCTCATATAAGTATTTTCAGTATTTCTAGCCTTCTTGCAGCCTTCTTGTGGCCTTCACATAGCAGCCTTCTCTAGATTTGTAGCCTTCTTGTAGCCTTCACATAGAAGCCTTTGAAATATTTGCAGTGTTTCATTTGTGAGGTTAGTTCATTAGCTTCCACATTTCAGACTTCAAAGAAGGATTGGGCCTTTTGAGTTTTAACTTGGTGGCTAATGTCTTTAATATAGAGTAATTTTTGAGTCACATTCTGAATAGTTTGACGTATTCTATTTACCTTGAAGATGAATAGAGCATGGTCAAGGTTTGGAAAATTCTCAAACTTTTTAAAAACTACTCATCTCTCTACTACTATCATAGCTATAGTAAACTCTCAATGAATAAAGTACTTTTGAGTAGATTTTGCAAGTCTTTTCAATCTCGAAAAGGATGACCTTATTAGTTACAAATATATAGCACATCATTGTACCTTCATAGATATTTGCATAGTTCAAATATGTGGTTAGTGTCTCTCTTTATAATTTGTGTTATTTATGTACAACATCGAGCAATTCAGATCTAACCCATTGTAGTTCTATTATCCACTTTGTTAACCTCTCATACTGCATAAAGGGCGTCAAAACCTTGGGAAGCTTAAGGTGGGGGTCTCAACTAGGTTAGCCATCAGAACAGGAAGGTTCTGTAGCCAATCTGTAGTGAGAAAGGAAATTCCTAGACATAGAAAGTTTGATGCATTATGTTTACTATGTAGATGAAATAGAGGATGGTTAAGTTTTGGAAAACTCTCGGGATTTGTAAAAACTTCTCATCTCACTACTACTGTCATAGCTATCATAAAATCTAAATGAATAAAGTACTTTTGAGTAGTTTTGGCATGTCTTTTCAATATCGAAAAGGGTGACCTTATTAGTTACAAATATATAGCACATCGTTGTACCTACACACATATTTGCATAGTTCAAATATGTGATTAGTGTCTCTCTCTATAACATGTGTTATTTATGTACAACATCAAGCAATTCAAATCTAACCTATTATAGTTCTATTATCCACTTTGTCAACCTTTGATACTACAGAAAGGGCATCAAAACCTAGGGAAGACTCTTGGCTTAAGGTGGGGGTCTCAACTAGGTTAGCCATTTTCTAGCGGATTTAGAAACAAACGAGGTGATACCCTTGTGTAGACAATATGCAATGAGAAAGGAAATTCCTAGACATAGAAACTAGGGTCAACATAGGCTCACATGGTGACCCAATATGAGAATATGCCCATAAATGTAAATTCCATAACTCATCTTGGGCTTTCATGAAGAACAAAGGCATATTTAGATTCTCTTATTGCTAAGCTTGCCTATATTTCCTTAATGTCTTCTAATTAACTACAAGCTTTCTTTAGAGTTCATGCCCATTGCATTTCTTCCATACCCATAGTGACCATCTTTCCTCTATTTTTTCTACTATGTTTTATATTTTGTTGTTCTTTCTAGCAATCCGTTTGATTTTCTCATTTCAATGAGGAAGAAACATAATCTTGCATATTCTGATTCTAATAAAAACCATTAATAATTATTTGGTAATTAATTCTAATAAATATATCATATTGTAATTAACCCATCCAACCTATAAATCTCATATAATCTAGATCTAGCCCATCTAACAAAAAATTGGAGACCATCACAAGTTCTTCATGATGAGCATGATAATAGCATTTATTCTAAGCTGAAAAGAGTGCACTTTTGGAGGTACAATAACATCTTCTATTTAAGTGTGTTATGATAACAACCCATTTGAATTGAACATAGATAATTCAACTCAATACCCAAGCCGACTGCAACTTCAATTTGGTTTAGTGAAGTGACATGTCTACCTAAGCCAACTTCAACTCAGTTTGGTAATGCTACGACTAGACCTTAGTTGATATCAACTCCACTACATGATTTTACATCAAAGAAACCAAGGATAACATGAACTTGGCTCATTCTTTGGACTCAATTAACAAAGGTATTAAGTAACGAGCAACTCAATCATAATGCCAATGGTAGTTGTAGAATTCGAAGTTGTTGTAACCAAAATCAAACTTGAAAACTAAAAAATTGATTATATAATTTCTTCAATGCAAATGGAGGAGCAGGAAGATAAATGTTAAATGATGCTTAGGATTTCTCATTCATAGTGAGTTAGGAGTGAGGTTCTAGAATGAAATCAAGTGATATGTAGAATGAAATCAAGTGATATTTAGAATTGTAAATACAAATGCAGACATATATGAATCTTACTCTTCAAATCTTTAATGGTTGAGTGATCATGCACGGTGTAATTATACATTTTAAGATCATATCATAGCATTGTATGTGTATTTGTACAAACAACTATACCAAACTCTATTGGCTATTGTAAGTTGTGAATCTACAAGGACACTTAAACAAATGCACACTAAATTGTGATTCAAGTCACCTAACAAGATTGGTATTTAAACTTGGGAGCCTTTATCTAGCATTGTGCATACGTCATATCTCACACTCAATCCTGGTATTAGGATGATCAAATTGGGTATTATAGTCTATTAAAGGATGTATAAGGGGGCTAGCACATATCATATCCATTTTTTGCTTAAACATAGAGATGAGTTCCATCTTTTTATATAATGTGAAATTAACATATGTTAGCTGTGTCGTTGAACCCTACTGGAAATGCCTCCATCACTATCTGGCTAGCTTTTCCCACATAGAGCAGATAAGAAGAAGAGTATTCTCAAGCTGGTGGAAGGGAGAATTGTGATTTATGCAATAGTACTTCTTTCAGATCTTAGTGAATAAGTAGTTCGTTGTGGTGAGTTATGGTTTGGACAGTGGAGATCAATTTGGGTAAATGCTTTTCTAAGGGCATCAATCGAGTATTTTATTACAAGACTCTTCGACGGACATCGCTCCCAATCTAATTCTTTGAGTTTTTTTCCCTCTTTATTTAATGTAAATATCGAACACTAGGATAGTTGTGGAAGTTTGGAGTCTAGACTTCCATGTTGTTTCTTGATGTGCTGCAAAGATGTCCTAGGGATTAAGTTGGAAAATAAGACATGATTCGCAATGTGATTGACTGTGGTAATAAGGTATGATGTGCTATTGGAGGATGCATGATAACAAGGCCCATAGATGCATGCAAAATACCATTATGAGATTTATGCATTCTTAGAAAATAGTGGAAGTCTAAGATTGAAATAACATTGAATCAACTTAAAAAGCCACAGTGCCAAATGCAATTTCCAATTTTCTACTGAAAATGTAAGAGTAAGAAAGTAATAACTTACAAGTATGCAATGCTCAGTTTCATTGGATTGTGAGAAGTTTCCTAGAATACAATTGCCAACCTAGTTAGGAAAAGATGTCCTCAATTGTGCCTGAAGTTCCACCATATTTGGAAGATACACGGGCCATGCCCTAATCTCATTCTACATTTTGTAAAGATTGGCCTTGTTGGGAACATGCGGATCCACCACACTAGGAAGCTTGGTCACTATTGTGAGGCAATGCAAAACCACAAAGCCCACCAAATGTTTGTCCAAAAAGCATGGATAATAATATGCATATCAACAAATAACTAGAATATCCAAACAAAGAAAAATTTTAATCAAATGTGTTATGGTAAAAGTGATAAATTGAGTAAGCTTAACAAATAACCAAAATAACTGAACAAAGAAAATTTAGACATTTTGGTCTAGTGTGTTGTGGTGAAGTGAACTGTGACTATAGAGGGCAATCTCAATAGAAGCGAATCAACCAAAAATGATGTTTACTATAGCTAGATGTCTATTTTCCTTGTGGAATCAACTTTGATGTATTTTTTTTACATTGAAGATGAAATAGAGCATGGTCAAGTTTTGGAAAACTCTAAATGAATAAAGTACTTTTGAGTAGTTTTGGTAGGCTAGATTTATATCGTCTTTGTGGCATCCACATAAAACTCATTATTGCTTCTTCAATATTAGTCATACAAATCCTTTATTTAGTAGATAGAAATTCTCATTATCTCTTCCTTATTGTCTTCTAATAAGCCACAAGTTTTCATGAGAGTTCATTTTCTGCTACATCCTTCATACCCATACTCTCTTTCCAATAAAAACTATTAATTTACCTCGATATTTCTCTTCCAAGCCAAAGCTACTACATTCAACCCAACTTACATGACTGGAGTCTTGTTGCAGCATCTTCTCATTCAAATAAAAGAGACTTCAAAGAAGGATTGTGCCTTTTGAGTTTTAAGTTGGTGGTTAATATCTTTAATATAGAGTATTTTGTTAGTCACATTCTGAATAGTTTGATGTATTATGTTTACCTTGAAGATGAAATAGAGCATGGTCAAGTTTTGGAAAACTATGAGAGTTTGTAAAAACTACTCATCTCACTAATAACATCATAGCTATCATAAAATGTGAACGAATAAAGTACTTTTGAGTAGTTTTGGTAGGTCTTTTCAATCTAGAAAAGGATGACCTTATTAGTTAGAAATATATAACACATCATTGTACCTGCATATATATTTTCATAGTTCAAATATGTGGTTAGTGTCTCTCTCTATAATCTGTGTTATTTATGTACAACATTGATTTATTCAGATCTAAACCATTGTAGTTCTATTATTAACTTTGTTAACCTCTCATACTATAGAAAGGCCATCAAAACCTCAAGAATACTCTTGGCTTAAGGTGGGGGTATCAAATAGGTTAGCCATTTTCTAGTGGATTGAGAAACAAGCCAGGCGAGACCCTTGTGTAGCCAATATGCAATGATAAAGACAATTCCTAGATATAGAAAATGGGTTCAACGTAGGCTCATAGGGCCACTCAATATGAGAATATGCCCATAATTGTAAATTTCAAAACTCATATGCAGCTTTCATGAAAAAGAGAGGCATCTTCAAATTCTCTTATTGCGAAGCTTTCCTATATGTTGTTAATTTCTTCTAATTAGCTACAAGCTTTCTTGAGAGTTCATACCCATTCCATTTCTTCCATAACCATAGTGACAATCTTTCCACTATTTTATCAAGAATAAAACACTTGGCTTCTTTTCTTGAGCTCCATATTTCATTACACCTTTCTTGCCTATTTATAATGGCTATTAACCCAACCTATATTACTAGAGTTTTGTTGCATCATCTTGTCCTTCATGGTGAGATAGGTATGATCTTAACTTATTTTCCAATTCTGCAATTTACTTAGTAGTTAATTTAATTGACTTTAGTTATGTTTATCAAATTATTCAAAATATTTTAAAACATGTAATAAAAAAATCTGCTCACCACAAATAAATAGATATTTATTTTAGGAATGAATTTGTGTAACGTATGAGCCACAAAAATATTCTATTGATCCTAATAGAGTAACCCAACCTATATGACACTCGAGTTTTGTTGCAACATATTTTCATTCAAATATAAGAGACTTCAAAGAAGGATTGCACCTTTTGAGTTTTAAGTTGCTGGTTAATTTCCTTAATATAGAGTACTTTGTTAGTCACATACTGAATAGTTTGATGTATTTTGTTTACCTTGAAGATGAAACAGAGCATGGTCAAGTTTTGAAAAACTCTAAATGAATAAAATACTTTTGAGTAGTTTTGGTAGGTATTTTCAATGTTGAAAAGGATGAAATTATTAGTTACAAATATATAGCATATCTGTTGGGATTAGAGTTTTAAAATCTATGTAAAGTTGTTTTTGATTGACATGTCGTAATCATATGTCATAATATTTTTCCAATTAATAAATGTTTTTTTGTTTTCTTGTTATAATACAACATAATACATGGTTTTCATATAAAGGATGAGGGTATTATATTACAATTTCTCTTTACTACCAGTCTTTATCCAATAACTTTTGGTATTATATGAATACCAAATTACTGAAAAATTGTAACTACCTTCCGTTTTGTATAACATATGAGTGACAAAAATATTTTGTTGATATTGCAGCCTTCACATTGCACCTTTAGAAAATATTCAACGTTTGAAACCTTTTCATAGCCTTCCTATAGTATCCTTCTACACATTTGCACTATTCCGCCTATCAAGTTAGTTCATTTACCTCTAGATTTCATATTTAAAAAAGTTTTGTGCCTTTTCAGTTTTAAGTTGGTGGTTAATCTCTTTATGATAGAGTAATTTGTGAGTCACATTATGAATAGTTTGATGTATTCTGTTTACCTTGAAGAATCCTTGTCACATTTGCATTGTTCCCCTATTAGGTTAGTTCATTTACCTCTAGATTTCACAGTGAAAGAAGTTTTGTGCCTTTTCAGTTTTAAGTTGGTGGTTAATCTCTTTATGATAGAGTACTTTGTGAGTCACATTCTAAATAGTTTGATGTATTCTATTTACCTTGAAGATGAAATAGGGCATGGTCAAGTTTTGGAAAACTATGAATGAATAAAGTAATTTTGAGTAGTTTTGGCCAGTCTTTTCAATCTAGAGAAAGATGATTTTATGAGTTACAAATATATAACACATTATTGTTGGGATGAGAGTTTTAAAATATATGTAAATTTGTTTCCCTTTGACATGTGGTAATCATAGTCATAATATTGTTCAAGTAAATAAACGTTTTTTGTCTTCTGATTATAATACAACATAATACATGGTTTTCATATAAAAGATGATGGTATTATATTATTGTTTCTCTTTACTACAAATATTTATCCAATAGCTTTTGGTATGAGATGAATACCAGATTACTATAATACTGTAACTACCTTGCCTTTTGTATGACGTATGAGCCACAAATATCTTTTGCTAATCCTACTATAGTAACAGATAAAAGCTTTGAAAAATAAACAGACCTTAAGAGTTTGTAAAAACTACTCATCTTGCTACTACTATCATAGCTATCGTTGTTATCATTTGAGAACAAAAATAATAGACTCCTTGAAACCATGCCAAACAAGTGAGTTGGGTAGGATGGATTTTTGTTGTTGTAGCTTCCAATATTGGCAAGGATCCTTTTATCAAGAAAGTCCATCATGGTTGGGTCTTGTATGTCCATTCACCATGACCGCAGATGGCAACCTCAATAGAAGACAATCAACCAAAAATGATGTTTACTATAGCTAGATGTTTATTATCTTTGTGGCATCCACTTTGATGTATTCTATTTACCTTGAAGATGAAATAGAGCATGGTCAAGTTTTGGAAAACTCTAAATGAATAATGTGATTTTGAGTAGTTTTCGAATGCTAGATTTCTATTGTCCTTGTGGCATCCACATCAAACTCATTATTGCTTCTTTAATATTAGTCATACAAATCCCACATTTAGTAGATAGAAATTCTCATAATGTCTTCCTTAATTTCTTCTAATAATCCACAATATTTCTTGAGTGTTCATTTTCTTGCTACAACCTTCATACCCATACTTTATTTCCAATAAAAACTATTGATGGAAAATTGTACCTATGCATCATATTAGGATGTTGCAATCACTTTCTAGCTATGCAATCCATACGAGTTCATTTTCTTGCTACAACCTTCATATCCATACTCTGTTTCGAATAAAAAATATTGATGGAAAATTGTGTCTTTGCATCATATTTGGATGTTGCAATCACTTTCTAACTATGCAATCAATATATGTTTTCCATATACTTCCAAAACCCTCAAATGTTTTAATTAAAACATCTCCAATGCTTTTTTATGTCGATCTTCTCAGCATTAGACAATTTCTCAATTTCTCTGTTTCAAATACTCAAAGACTACATTTTTCTTTGTGAGTTGATTTTACCATGCTTTCATCAACAATTTACAATATAATTTGATTACATTATTGCTAAACTATCACTATCCTCTTATTCTTCATAATTATTCTTTGTCGGTAAATTTCATATATCAGTGAGAAGAAGCATGAATTGAAGCTTCGATAAATTTGTAGATAACCACTCAATTACAAACAAATTGAACATGCTTCTTGTCCTTTAGTTCCTAAATTTTCATGTAGTGTTCTAGGAGTCTAATGAATGTTAAACATCTTACGTGACTAAAACCACATTTATGAGTTTTTTTCTCTATAGTACTTATTTTGTTATCTCTACTTTCAGAAAATGAAAACAAACCTTACTGAGAATGCTATTTTCTCAATGCTCTATGGCTCAACTCATATTCAATCATACCTACAAATTATTGAACTTGAACCCATTCAATTAATGCAAATTCAACTCCATGATATCGCACTACCATCTTTGATGGCACACATATGAAACACCTTATGCTTCCAACAAATTTCAATGACCTCGTAGCAACAAGCTTGCTACAAAAAGGTTATGTTATACATGTTAAAAGTTGGACTACTTCAGCTATTGGTCCATCAACGTAAGTTTTTTATAAATTTCTTATTTCAGCTTTAACATTTTTATCGATAGCATTTCTGACTCTAACAATTATTCCTATGACTCTAATTGTCCGTATAGGTCTATAAAGCTAATAGACTTCGATATATCTACTTCATCTACAACCTTAATTGGTAATCCAAAAAATTTGAGTATCCCGATCACTTCTGAAGAAGACACTCCCTCCTCATTGAACCAAGGACCTTCATCAAAATGGGACTGCCCTCTTCCAACTACTCCAACCCCATATGTCATGCCAGTCCAAATTACCATCAAATTACTAAACCCTTACCATTAAAATTTGTTCATAAAATGATACGTTCAAAGAGAAACACTCTTCGACAATTTTAGAATCAATATGGACCCGGTAAAGTGTTTGGCTTTGAAGTGTTCGATATAGAAGGTGGAGTAATACATATTACTTGTTTCAACAATGTCGCCTATTACTTTTTGGACAAAATCCAACTCGAAAATGTCTACATTGTCTCTAAAGGGAGTGTGAAAAGGGATAATAAGCAATACAACCACTTAAAAAATGATTGGGAAATTTTGTTAAATGCAACATCTACCATTGTTAGAAAATTATATATATTACAAAGCAATGGAACACATAAAATATTGCAGAAATATAAACACAGAAAATGCATAAAACAAGAGAGACACAGATACATGTGGTTCACCCAGTTTGGGCCACGTCCACAAAGAAACAACCAATACTTCTTTTATTATATTATCCAGCAAACTGAAGAGATACAACCTACAATAGATCTGCTGCAACACCCTCTTCGCCCTCAATCTCCTCTCTCTTCCTCACTCAGAATACAGATCTACATAGATGCAATACAATTCCCTCATATGTAGTGAGGGGTTGGCTTCTAGGGTAGAAAACCCTAAACTAAACATAACTTCTACCGTCAGATCATCCGCCTAATGAGTGGCCTAGATTGACTAGAAATTACTAGAATTTTATAAGGCAATTTTACATCTATTTTTAGTTTTGGGGGCACTACCCCCGAACCCCCGCTGAGGGATTACTGGCCCCTGGACCCCTCAGCCGGGGGGGATTAGCCCCCCTAGACCCCCGCTGGGAGGACTCGTCCCCCCCGCACACCCTCCCACCCCGCATGGAGGGGTGTACAGTCTTCTTGGGGTATACATCCGGTTGAAATCTTTTGAATACAGATATATCAGGCTCACACACACAATCTCCCATTTGACGGACTAATTATAGCCCTCCACCGCTGCTTCATTTGCTGGACAATGACTCCACTTTGGACCTGGTTGTGTTTCTCATCTCTTCATCATACTTGAAGACAATTGAAACTGAGCAAATTCTTAGTTTCTCCCTAGTTACAAATTTTTGTTAGCATATCTGCAGGATTTCTGGCTAGTGTGTATCTTTTCTAGCTTCAACTGTCCATCTTCCAATCGCTGACCATATGAAATGGTACTTGAGTTGTATATGTTTAGTCTTGAATGAAATGTGAGTGTTATTGCAGATGTATAACACTTTTGGCTATCACTGTATAACCTGCCCAACTCTGCTTCTTACCCAATTCATCCAAAAAGCTTTGTAACCAAATCATTTCTTTACTAGCGTATGTAGCAGCAACATGCTCTACTTCTGTTGTTGAAAGTGCAACAACACTTTGGAATTTTTGAAACCAACTGATATTTGTTCCACCTACAGTAATACATATCCTGTAGTACTCCTCTTGTTATCTCTATCACCTGCCATATCTGCATCAACATATCTGTGTAGAGGAATGTTTGAACCACCAAATCATAATGCTTGATTTGTGGTACCTCTCAAATACCTGAGAATCCACTTCACCGCCATCCAATGTTCTTTTCCTGGATTGTTCATGTACCTCCTTACAACTCCCACTACATCTACAATATTAGGCCTTGTGCAGACCATTGCATACATTAAGCTTCCAACTGCTAATGCATATGGAACTTTAGACATATAAGCCATTTCTTCGTGAGTCTTGGGACACACCTCCTTACTTAATTTGAGATGGCTAGCCAAAGGTATACTAACTGGTTTTGCATCCTACATATTAAAAATTTTCAACAACTTTTCTATGTACTCACATTGAGACAATGTTAATTTTTGATTGTTCATGTCTCTAGTTATTCTCATACCAAGGATTTCTTTTGCAGCACTCAAATCCTTCATTGCAAATGAGTTTGCTAATTTCCTTTTGAGAGCATTTATTTCCTGCATGTTAGAACCTACAACAAGCATGTAATCTACATACAATAACAATATAATATAGCTGCCATCATTTTGCCTTTTGAAATAAACACAATGATGAGAGTGACATTTAGTATAACCTTGTTCAGACATAAACCTGTCAAATTTTAGATACCACTGCCTTAGAGCCTGTTTTAAGCCATACAAGCTCCTCTTAAAGTTACACACTAGTTTATCATTCCCTTTTACCTCATATCCTTGTGGCTACTGCATATATATCTCTTCCTCCAAATCCCCATGGAGAAAGGTTGTCTTTACATCTAACTGCTCAAGATGCAAATCTACAACTGCTACCCCTTGGAAATGTGTCATAGCATGCAGTTAAGAAGGGAACACATGAGCGAAGATGCATCACAACATGGAAGGAAAGTTAGGAAGCAATCCAAAGTGATGGTTAAACCACCAGAACATTTTAGAAATATTCATACATACATACATACACAGATAGCTATACATGCATCCGTACCCAAACCAATACATATGTCATTTAGAGTAAGTGAGATAGCATAGAATATAATACAACATATACATGAAACATGTTGGGTATGTTATATTAAGAAGTGTAAGTTCCAGTCATACAATGCATCCATGTCCAACAACTAGTTTCGATAGTGGAACGTTACAGCCACAACCACTTGCTCTTCCAAATAGATCTAATAGCTCTACGCAGTGGAGAAGCCAAGGCTCATTACAATATTGTCCAAGCATTCTCTAAGATACTCGTATCAAAGCTTGGCTGACCAAAATCCTTTACAATGAGTTATGAGGTTCTATTTATAGCAAAAGGTGGGGTGACTCTTTATATTCTCCTTTGTGAGAATTCATCTACCCTCATGACTGTGCATCTACTCTATGACTCTTACATCTAACTATCGACACTTGAACTTCCACTTGACAAGACGTTACATTATAATGTGCATGTGCCCATGTGAGACAAAATGGTTTAAGCAAACCATGCAAGACATCACTGCCACTTGGTCCGTTGTGGTGAGACTAAATCTTTGACATGTTTGTGATGGTGAAGGTTGTGAGCTGATGCTAATATTGGCCATCTGTGATGGTGTGCATGAGCTCCATGGTGACATCTTGCTGAAGCGAACTCTTGCCTCCACTGCATCCGCTGCATTGGTGTGGCTCCTCCATCCAATTTGTTTGGTAACATGCGCATGGTATTCTTTAGTGCGGCTGAACTGATAACACACTGATGCATAGTGTCCATGTTGATCTTCTAGTGTGTGTTGGTGGTCATGCACATCAACTTTCAAATACATGTTCACCTCGAGATGGAATTGCTTCTTCTCTCTCCATCAGTGAGTGTGCTGAATGGGAGGGATCGCATGCATGCACATGATGACATGCATGCTCCTTAATTCCATTTCGTGGGATCAAAAATACTGCTCACCATGTCTGCTCCATGGCAGCTACTGGGATGGATCTTTAACTTGTATAGGGGTAGTTTCATCTGTGAGTGCATGTTACGCCTTTTTTTCTACTTGTTCTTGTTGCAATTGATTCTCTTATCTATGTAGATCCTCTTCTTCCTTGAGTTACTGCTTGAGCACGTGCAACTCCTTCTTTGTTTTTTCTCTTCCATTGCGTGATCTTCATGTCATATTGTCACATCATACCTGAGTCTTCAAATTTTCTTTCACCACAAGTGGATCTGCTTGAGCTTGCAACTTTGTTTTGCCTCTTTGTTGTCAACAACCTTCATCTTGCATTTGTTGCATCTAGTATGGTGCCTTTAACTGCTATTGATGATGTTGCTCACTATGATGTTACTGTCATCATATATTGATGTCCTTCTCTATGAACAACTTGATGTCTTCGTGAATAGGCAAGACCGTAGACACTTGGTCGACTACATCACCAAGTGTGCTTTGAACAGTGTCTTTGACTCTGCTCCCCTAGAAACCATTCTACATGTACTGCTGAGAGGAAGATAAACACGTGTGGTACCTGGAGACATGGAAACACTCATGGAAAGCAACCCACAATCAAAAACCAAAATGAACTTGAGAACTGACTTGTAACGTATGTGTGTGACTCATCATGAAGGTTGCACATTTTCCACTGGGAGGTCGGGATACTAGCTGCCAAGATTGCACAAGGCATAGTCTAGGATATTGGGAGGCTCACTAAGTACTGGAACCATGCATTGCACATTTGAGTCTCACTGTTGACTATTGGAATTGCACAATACGCAATCTTAGTTGGCAATGGCTGCAAGCTTAGTGATTTCATTACGCAATTTTCTAGGCCAGAAGTCATTGTCCCTCAGAATTGCGCAATGCAATACTAGAGGACAATCACTGGGAAGAAATGCACATTTCCTAAGAGGAAGACATCGCCTTTCCTCTCAGGATTGTGCAATGTTGCCTTTGTGAGAAAGACTACGGGCCAAGGCTGCCTAAACTCGCCGACAGGCAACTCCAAGTAAATGTGAATGGGAATGCATGGCGATACTCAGTGTAAGCATAAGTCAATGATCGTGCATGCAAATGGTGACTGTCAAATTCGTAAGACATAACAACATGCATGTGGGTGAGGAGAGTCACTGAATGAGCGACCGTTCGTGAAAATTAGTTTCATGCATGCGACAAGAGTGAGATGTTAATGAAAAGTGAAATGGTGTTAGTACAAGCTAGTATGTAGCAAAATGATAGAAAGCACTAACTTAAATCCAGAAGACAACATTCATATCAAGTGAAACGCAAAAAGCGCCAGAAATGCAACAAAAGACATGGAAAGCAGGCTTACCAAAAAACAAGTGAGTTGAATGTGCCGATGGCTCCTAGATGAAATGTGGGATGTCAGAGATGTAAGGTTGATGTTAAGAATAAGCTCTACAATGTCGAGGTCATGAGTTTTGAAAAAATTGAAGATGTGACGAGCATGCCACAAATCTAGGAAGAGCGACACTTGGTGGGAGGTTTCCAAGATCATCCTTGCATGCTACCTCCAACTACTAAAAGTAGGCCCCCAGATCAAGGGATGCCTTTGTATGCTACCTTGGGATAAGCAACCCATGCATGAAAATCAGTTTTTCTTTGTCCCGAATGGAATCAATCAACTCAACTACACATGCTAGACGCTACTCAACTGCTGGGAAAAAAGGAATATTTCTGGAAGGGAGTTGGGCTAGTTGCAGGAGATTTGTGCAATTTCTAGGTAGAGAAACTCAATGCTGCCTAGGATTGCACAATTCCTTGGTTAAGTAGCCCTCAGGGGAGGAATTGCACAATTTTCTGGATGAAGTGTGATTCATAGAATTGGGTAATGCATCAAGCTCTGATATATATGTTTCCTTTCTCGAAGAAAAACACTAAATCTTGTGTACTTGATGAAGCAGGAGATACTGCTACAACACTTGGCAACACACTGGTAGAACTCTAGCTCTTTAAATCGACATTGTTTGTGAAAATCAAGTCTAGCACCTCCAGAAGTATTTTTCTCTTCTTAGTTCGTCTTGGTTTCCGCACTTGCTTGATTTTAAGATGTAGCATCTACCAAGCTCCTCATCAATTGACACACATTCCAAACCAGGTCAACACAGTTGTTTCGATTGGGGTCGAGGGGAATATTGGTGCATAAGCAGTATAGTCATCATAATCTTAGTTTCATCTCTTGTGTTGCTCCACTGCGAGCAGGCCTTGACAGTACCCCAGCGGAGTCACATAGGAACACAAGCATGGCTTTGCTGGGACTGAGACTAGTGAGTATCTTGGCAGAGTTACCTGCATCACCTATCTATGTAGGAATCCTTTCTCTTCCTTCGCCTTATTCATTTTCATTTTTTCCAAAAAAGAAATTCATTTTTTCCTTTTTTCATTTTTCATCTTCTTAACTGTGCATAACACTTATTCATTTCATAGGCAGAAGAGGGATCTCGACTTATTGAGAGAAGAAGAGATTGTTCATGTATAGAAGTAGATTATTTTACCTCTAACGTGCCAATTAAGGTTTTCCCCCTCACCTTACTCTACTTGAATCAGCTGACAAGGATTAACCCAAAAACAACTAACTAGAGTAGGTGATACTAGTTAGCGTGCAAGCATTGTGTTTTCCCCAAGGTTTACTTTGAAAAATACGTATTTTCCATTGATGTATCATGGACTGAAGACAAAACATTCTTACATAAGAGAGCGGACAACAAATAACCAAATGTTCATAGTTGTACAAGTCCTCTTGTACTTTACCCAACTTGTTTCAAGAGTCATACATGGTTTCGTGCAAAACTAACATACGAATAAAACAAGCAAACCAAGAACAAAGCAAAGCAGAAGCAGAAGCAAAAGTGAAAGCAAAGCGACTAAGAAAAAAAGAAAGTATACAAGAAAACCAATAGAGCAAGTAATAAAACAAGCATGCAAGCAAATAGACTGAAAGAAAACACTACTCCTACTTCTAAGCTAATGGTGGATGGGCCATCTAATGTGAAGTGATACTCCCGATGTAGCCACTAGTGCATTGGTTGACCCATGTTGGTGAATGCATGGTTTGCTAACAAGGCAACTGTGTGAACCAACAAACCTGAAATATGTAATAGTGAAGCTAAACAAAGTCCGAGCTTAAATGCATCCACAGAAAAACCATGTAGTGTAGCACAACACCATGGCAAGTCCATAGAGTGAAACTGTATGACATGCACTCTATGGACTTGCCATGGTGTTGTGCTACACTACTTGTAGATGTTGAGTGTATGCATTCTCTTGACTGTGACAAGCAAGCAAACATGGGAAAGGTAGACCACTTACATTGTTCATGTGTGTTTGTTGTGTAAGATTCCTCCAATGCATGAGCGATGGGATCGTGTAGTTCGATTGGACGAAGTGAAATCTAGGTGTTTGGTTGATCTTCAATACAAAGTAGAGAGTGATGAGGACCCTTGAGTGTTTCAATAATTTCCTAATCGGAAGTGAAGCCAACCTCACGACAGGGAGGGCCTAACATAAGGATTAGCTCAGGCTGAAGTGCCTCAGCACTCTGTCGGTCTTTGACTCCGTTGACAGA
Source organism: Pinus taeda (assembly GCA_000404065.3). NCBI lineage: Eukaryota > Viridiplantae > Streptophyta > Pinopsida > Pinales > Pinaceae > Pinus > Pinus taeda. The sequence continues at coordinate 86,817 of APFE030349063.1, forward strand.
TAGATCATCATAGAACAATGCCTTGGACAGATTAGCAATGACTGAATCAACATCATGATAAAATCTGGAAGTGGATAGATCACATCAACCAAGATCAAAAAATTCAGGATGTTTGTTGACATCCTCATGATTTTCTGAATGTGGCAGAGGGGCAGATGGGAAGCAAATATGTTCACCCTTTGTGTTTTCAGGAAAGATAGATGACATATTGGATGGATTTTTTGAGCAAGATGTGTCCTCTCTACACTGTAATGACAGACTCACATTCGGCATGTCCCGTGAATGATCGAAAGTAGAAACATCCAGAAATGGGTTTTTAGAAGGGAAATCAGTAGTGGCAGAATCACAAGGGATGTGGGGATAAATCAGATGAGATGTGGCTCGAAGGGAGTCATCCTTCACCACACATTCTTCTTTAGATTCCCACATACATTCATCATGAATGATGGTGTAGGTTGGCTACATAAAACTAACTTCGTCGACAAATTGATCCTCATTCGCAACAGGTAAGGAGTCCGGAATGGGAGAACACAAGAAAACACAATTCAGATGATCAAAAATGCCTAAGGAGGGAGGTTGAGGGAACAAATCCACGTGACAACCAATATGCTTGCAAGCCAAATCTATGAAAATATCAAGACCAGGTGGGGTGGGAGGATGTGACAGTTCAACAGATCTGTGTGCATGATCTTCCACACAAATTTGCGGTGGTGGAGCTGTTTGACTAGGTGAAGGCCAATAGTCACTTGTGACAACAACTGTGCCTACTTGTGATTTCACTACAACATCACTAAAGTGTGCTAAGCACGGTTAGGATATGTGAAGAAGATACTTAAATATTCCATCAAGGAATTCCTAATCAATATCATCTTTGAGGAATCGAAGCAGTGTGGCACAGTAGTGCATTGGTGCCCTCGAAGCGTGTAGATGAACAACGTGCAGGTCATGTATTCTTCAAATATTCCATGCCTTTGGCATAAGCCTACAACACCGACCACGTGCCTAAATAAGGCTATGTGGCCTCCACCATCATAATTTTTATGAGACAAGTTATGTGAGATATTTTATGAGATAATGAAATCATTTCCATAAGACATACACTTTGGAAGAGAAACTTGGTAGTTAGTCATGATATATTTGTAGAGATTCAAAACATATGTGAGGACTCATCTTGTCCTCTGGCCCTCCTTCTAGTGCCAAAATGTTGATGGTGCTTGACACGCCAACATGTAAGGGGATCTCCCCAGTAAGAAGTCCCAATTAGAGCTTAGACTATTTGGTGTAGGAGTCCTAGTATTAGGTCATACGTTAATTCCTTGATCACGATTTTGCATAGAGGCAAGTAAGATAACTCTATCGGGAGCAAGGGTGTGACAACTGCAGTGAGCCAAGGAAGGTGCATGAGAGGTTCTAACACACGGGGGTTGAGATGAGTGCACCCTTTGGAAACCTGTGATAACACGCAGTTAAGAAGGGAACACATGAGTGAAGATGCATCACAACATGGAAGGAAAGTTAGTAAGAAATCTAAAGTGATGGTTAAACCAACAACACATTTCAGAAAGATTCATACATATATACACAGATAGTTATACATGCATGCATAAGAAAACCAATACATATATCATTTAGAGCACAAAAGATAGCATAAAATACAATACAACATATGCATGAAGTGTAAGTTCCAGTCATACAATACATCCATGTCCAACCACTAGTTTCGATAGCAGAACGTTATAGCCACAACCGCCTGCTCCTCCAAAGAGATGTATTAGCTCTGTGCAGTGGAGAAGCCAAGGCTCGTTACAATACTATCCAAGATTTCTCTAGTATACTCCTATCGAAGCTTGGTTGACAAAAATCCTTCACAATTAGTTATGAGGTTATATTTATAGAAAAGGATGGGGTTACCCTTGACATTCACCTTTGTGACAGTTCATCTACCCTCATGACTCTTCATCTACTCTATGGTTGTTACATCCAACTATTGACACTTGAACTTCCACTTGACAAGACGTTACATTACAATGTACATGTGCTCATCTGAGACAAAATGGCTAGACCAAGCCATGCAGGACATCATTGACACTCGATCTCTTGTGGTGAGACCAAGTCTTTGACATGCTTGTGATGGTGAAGGTGGTAAGATGATGCCAAGCTTGGTTATCTGTGATGGTGTGCTTGCACTCCATGATGACATCTTGCTGAAGTGAACTCTTGCCTCTGGTGCATTGGTGTGGTTCCTCCATAAAACTCGTTTGCTAACATGCCCATGGTCTTCTTGGGTGTAGCCGAACCAAAAACACACTAATGCGTAGTGTCCGTTTTGATCTTCGAGTGTGTGCCGGTGGTCATGTGCATCAGTTGTCAATTACATGTTCAACTCGAGTTCGAATTGCTTCATGTCTTTGCCTCGATGATTGTGCTAAATGGGTGGGATCGCATGCATGTGGACGATGACATGAATTGTGTTGAATTCCCTTTCATGCGATCAACACACTGCTCACCATGTATGCTCCATGCTAGCTTGTGGGCTGGATCTTTAACTTGTACGGGCATAGTTTCATTCGTGAGTTCATGTTGCACCTGTTGTTGTACATATTCTTGCTACAGCTCATTCTCTTCTCTATGCAACTCATGTTCTTCCTTGAGTTATTGCATGAGCACATGCAACACCTTCTGTATTTCGTTCTCTGCCTTCACGTGATCTTCATGTCACACCATCACCTCATAGCCTGAGTGTCCAAAATTTCTTTCACCACAAGTGGATTTGCTTGAGCTTGCAACTTTGTTCTGCTTCTCTGTCGTCAACAACCTTTAAGCAAATCAATATAAATAGAAATGTGTATAAATCAATATAAATAGAAATGTATAAATCAATAGAAATTGCAAAAGCCTACTCCTACTCTTATAACCTCACATATGGTATGGTAATGTATTCTACTCAAGGAGTTTCTCGAGAGGGCCTAAACAAAATCCTACTTTAGTGTCCAATGTCCCTAGCGAAGTGAACAATAAATGTATAGGCCTTTTGTTTTTAATAACAAAAAAAGAAAGCCAATCAGCTAATGAGTATATATATAGAAAAACGCATCAGTGCCATGAAAATTGTTTACAATCTGATCTCCATCTCCATATCCCAAAAACAAAAAAAAAACAAAATCCTGCTAGTAGATTAGGTCCATGTTTGTTTTCCTGCAAACTATATTATATTTATAAAATGTGCAAAATTCCATTCTTTGTTACAGGAAGATGTGCAAAAACCATTTTTCCTACGTTTCCAAAACCTCATAAGATTGAACCTGTTGAATAGCTTGGTGTTTAGAACGTAATTTTCACAAATCAATAGAGATTAACTCAGCATCCCATAAGTCTGCATTGTCAACATGTGGAATAATTCCATAGTGAGAACATAATTTTGACAGATGATTGGAGATGAACTAAGCATCGTATAAGTCTACATTATGAACATGTTAACATAAATTACTCGAAATAATAAATACAATAAATACTTATCTTCATTAATCAATCTCTTTAACACAAACGTGGAGTTGTCAACCCTGATTATCAAATACAACCTTCCCAAGTCTGGTTGCATCATCAATGTTTTGTTTATCAACACTTCACATATAAGAAACAACACTCATAGGTCTCACATGCTTTTCAAACTATGGCCATGGGAACGAATTGTAATTGACTATCTCATTGGATTCTAACTAACTTATACATGTTTTTCAATGTGACGGTACATATTATTTCAATCATCTAACACTAAAATCAATGGCCCACAATTGCATAGGTGGCATGGGAGGGGAGTTGTTTTCAGAGGGAACACCTTAAGGTGTAATTATAGTTTAAACTAAAAGATAATTTTTTAAATTTTTATTTACAAAAATATAAATCATAATTATAATTGAAGTATATATGATGATGATGATGATATTAATGTAGAGGAAGAAAAATCCAAGATAAGTGAAGAAGACTTGACATGTGGGAGATGTTAGGTAATTGGGAGTTGATGTGAATTCATCTTCCACCATCTTAGCATCGTAAATGCAAGTAGACCACCTCGGTTTTCACTTCGTAGCTCAGGAGAATTATTTCTTATCCTAGCAATGTCCGTTTTTCTCTTAGTGTTGATTAACACACACAGATTTGCTAAAATAACTAAGTAAGATTAAGATGGCACAATACACAAAATAGGATATCGAATCTTAAAAAAATGCCACATTTTAATTATTGAATCTTTGTTGCCTCAAGAGGTGGTGCTTTCAACTTTGTCACTCAATTTACATTTTAAAATAGTAGAATAATACTTATAATAACAAGTATTTAAAAATAGTAATAAAAAAATTAATGTTGATCGTTGATAAAATACTTTAATTTCCACCTTATCTTTACATCTATTATATATAGAAATAAAAATAAAGTAACTTAAAGTAACAGAAAAAAAATATTTTGTAATGTATTTGTATTTCGTCTCGCGTGGAAAAAGAATATAATTACTCTTACATGATATGTGATTAATTCTATGTTTAGTTGACATATAATAGTTAACATCAAATATATATTAATAACACAAAATATTTTAGTTTTATTCATAAATAAAACATTTTAATGTGTATAATAAATAAGAAAATTTTATATAAAGTTGCAAACTAATTTGACTTATCTAGAGTTATCTTTGATATTATATATAGGTATTTGATTTGGAATATAATTTATGACATATTATAATATTATATTATTTATAAAACCATATTATATTAAATGAGAGTGAATTTTCATTTTGAAAGATAATGCACTTATATTAGGAAAAAAATATATATTAAAATAGAAATATATAAAATATTATAATAATTAATTAATTGGTAGGCAATATTTTTAGTTACTCATTTATTTCAAAATATGATTTATAATATAATATTATAAAGCATCTTATGTTATTAAGAAAATAAATTGTAACACCCTCAGTAAAAAATTGTAAGTACTTTGTTTTACCACAAAAGACTCTGCAAAAATTGTGGGCCGCATAAAGGCCTAGGTGGATGGTAAACCATGAATGTTTTTTTATTTATTTGAATTTATTTTATAAACAATATAAGATCATTACACACAAAAAACGCTATAAGATATTTTGTTTTACTAGAAATTTATACAAGAGTTTTCTTTTTTTTTCCTCTCGAAAAAGTTGTAATTTTCTTTATTAAAAGAGAAAATTACATTTTGTAGATGCTGAGCATATGCATATGGTGAGGCTAGGCTTGTCAAAAATAATAGTGGTTCTGTAGTACATGGAGGGAGCAAGCTTGATCAAAAAGAAAAATAAACTTATAGTCTCTTTGCAGAGAGACAAGTTCTATGATAACAAGCGAAAGTATATATAAATATCTACATATGGTCAAAAATAAATATAATTCATGTTGCACCTATAGTTAAGATTTTGGATCTATGAACGACGTGTGATAGTGCTGATATATAATACCGTCCTTTTCCTCTTGTATCATCCAAGTATCATCATCCCTGAGTGCTGCTTCCTTGGATAGGTGGTCGACAGCTGAGTATCACATATGCGTTAATGTGTATGCATTGCAATGTTATTTTTTGTTTAGCCAGTTTCATACTATTTTTGAATCACCAAAGAGTTGTAGGTTCGAACATTGTTTTTTCAAAGCAAAATGGATGAGGTATTTGGCAGCTAAGAGCTCAACATAGTTATTGGTCCCTCTACCCAACCCCATTTGAATTTTGAAAGAGTGGGTTTCAAATAAGTGTAATATGGCTCCCCCCCCCCGCACATCCTGTTTCCTGTGTTGATCCATCGAAATAAGCCCATGGCAGGGAGGTATTGATGTTTTCTGAATTTTTGACCCTGTGAGACAACTGAGTGCATTCGTATGGTATAGAATGTTAGTCAGAGAAAATTCTAGATAAAATAGAGGGTGAGTATGGTTCCTTCTGCTGAAAAATTATTCAATTCCTCACTATCCATATGGCCCAATAGATGAGTAGAGGTATGTCCCTCTCCTTTCCAGTGGCTTCCTTCCATAAGTGGTTCCAAGCATTGTTTATATTATTGCCGAGCCATCGGCATGTTAAGGGGAGTGAAGTAAGAAGGTTGTTCTGTAGCTCTTAAGTGATGGGGAACTTTATAAAGAGGTGGTCCGAGTCTTCGTTGCAATTCTTACAGAGGTAGCACCAGAAAGGTTCTGCGAAAGAACATTTCATCAAGTTTGCACCAGTTGGGATCTTTTTATGTTGAATAGACCACATGAGAAGCCTCGTTCTAGTGGCCGCCTTTAACCTCCACATAAGATTCCACCACGACTCGGTGACTTGCAGCTTAAAGGGTTCCATCAACACCAAATATCCTATCTTGGGTGTATATGTGCCACGTTTGGCGAAATCCCAGATAAGTTCATCATCCCCTTCTGTAATTATAGTGTGGTCCTTAGTTAAATCCTTTAAGTAGTCTCACCACTTCTGATGCCAACACGAAGGAATATTAAGTAAGGGTTCTAATTTCTAGGCCTATTGAAACAATGTGGAATGGGCATCATTAGTAATGTGGCAGATATGTGTGATGCCTTGTTCAGCAAGATATGTTTTTCAGCGCAACAGGCAACCTTTGAGCATTTCTGCAACTGACCTAGGGGTATTCCCCTATATGCACATGTGCTCCAGATCGGATTCTCCATGTTAGTCCATTTCATATAAGGTCCATGGTGTTTATTATAGCATTCCATATGATGGATATGTTAGCAGTATGCCTATGTACCTGTCTAATCCAGTCAAGTGGATTGGAAGGGGTTATGTATTTGGAGACATCCACCTTTTCCCATAAGCTGCGATTATTGAGCACTTGCCATCCTAATTTCGCTTCCAAGGCTTTGGTGAAGATATCCAGTCTCTTGATCCCTTAACCTCCCCACCACTTTGGTAGTGTAAGAGATTCCCATTTGGCCCATGCGAAGACTCTCCCAGGTTGTTTCCCCTTCCATAGAAAGCAACAACAAATGTTTTATAGTGGAGCTAGAATTCCTCTAGGTATCGAGGCTAGCGACATCCAGTATACAGGTGTTGCTTCCAAGACAGCCTTGATTAGAACCAGCCTACTTGCACTAGACAGGTATTTGTGGTAGGATATGTTCAACTGCTTTTCTACCTTGGTAATTAGCCATGTCCAATCAGCTATTTTATACCCGTATGGCTTTAATCAGTAGCCAAGGTACCTCAGTCCTTCTTCAAGTGGCAGAACAACAAAGGCGAATCTCCTGAGTGGATATTATAGTTCATATTGGAAGCATCCTATAAGTGTGATAGCGTATTTTGCCTCATTCAGCATTATGCTCGTGGCCTTTTGGAATGTTCCAAAAGCATTGTGAAGAGATGTGAGATCGCCTATACCTCCGTTAAGAAAGACAAGGACATCATCAACAAAGAGCAGATGGGTCAATATGTAGGTATAAGAAAATTTAATACCCATGATTCGCCCTTGCCTATGATCCTCTCCAATGATTCTACTAAGACCCTCCATTTTGAGTAGAAGGAGAAGAGGGGATAGAGGGCATCCCTGCCTTAACCCTCGTTCCACATGGGAAAAGGGAGATGTTGAACCATTAATAAGCACACTATAAGAAACATTAGTAATACAACACATGATCCACTTAATGAAGGAATAGGGAAAGCCCAAATGAGTTAACAAGATTCGGATATATAGCCAATTGACTCTATTGAAAGCTTTGGATAGGTCCATTTTCAAGATCAGACCTTTCAATTTTTTGATCTGTACAGAGTGATGGAGTTCCTGAGAAGTGCCAACCGCCTCGTGTATATGTCTGTTCTGTAAGAAGGCAAACTGTTCAGGGGAAATTTGCGAGGACACAATGGGACTTAGGTGATTGGCATTTATTTTAGCAATTATCTTATAGATGCAGTTACATAAGGATATAGGCCTGAAGTCATCAAAAGTGGAGGGTTTATCGACTTTAGGGATGAGAGATATGAATGTGTATTTGAGACCTTCCAACATCCTCCAACATCTTTGACATTCTTCTATGAGTTTTAATAGGTCCACCCCTAGAATGTCAAAAAAGGCAGTGTAAAATTCCACTATCCATCCATTCGGTCCCGAGCTCTTATCCTTATTGAGCCACTTTAGGGTTGCTTCAAGCTCATTAAGGGAGACTTCTTTTGTAAGTTCTTTTTCTACCTCCTCATCAACAAATATGGGGAAAGACTGGGCAGTGCGCATCAATTCAGCCAGGGTAGTTTTCGGAGGATCCTTGTAGATGTCTTTAAAATGTTTGTTTGCTAGATCTCCCAAGTCTCGGAAGGATTGTATAGATTGTCCTTGTTCGTTTTTAAGCTCCCATATTGTATTGACCGCCTTCCTCCCATTTGCATATTTATGGTAAAATTTGGTGTTGTCTTCCCCTTCCTTGAGCCAGATAACACAGTTCCATTGCCTTGAACTCTCTTCTCTCTCCTTTAGGATTTGTGTCCTTCTTTGCATAAGAGAGGAAATTGTATCCTTATGTTCCTCGGAGTTGATAATTCCTCCAGTTCCCTCCTCGAAGATGAGGATTTCCTCCTCCGTTGTTCTGAGAAGATGCTCTTCCTATTCCCTTTTCTTATGAGCCCATGCTTTGGATAGGGATTTCAACTCCTTCATATTATGGGAAAAAGCCCCCGATATATTCCCCTTAGTACCAAGTGGGTGAGCCTTCCAAAAATCAGCCACCATCCTCATATAATCAACATCCATTAACAATGTAGAATTAAATTTAAAGGGAGCATTTGGCTTATGAATGACATCCTGCATATCTAGGCGGATGGGTCTATGATTAGATAGGCCTCCCGAGCCAACCCATTGTCAGATATGGGTGCCTCTATTGGCCAGAGTTTCTTTAATGAGGAATCCGTCGAGCCTCCTAGCCAAACTAGCCTCACCTATTTTCTTCTTTCTCCATGTGGGTTGGACTTTGGCTGAGGGGATGTCTATAAGATTATGGTCCTCCAAAAGGTTATCAAAGAAAACTGACAGGGTATCCACCTGAGCTTGTTGACCCCATGACTCTGCATACCCAATATAAAAATTAAAATCCCCACCCATAATTATGTTATCTTACTGAAGAATAGATGAGCTTAGTAGTTTCCTCCAGTATTTGGCCCTATCTTGCTAGGGGCCATATACATTAATGATTCTGAAACTAGTTTCTAGAGACGGTGGGAATATGTTGGCTCCCAAATAGCCAAGTCCCCCCCAAACACTAAGCAGTTTGATATAGTGGTTGCAAATACCGAGGGCTACCCCTCCAGATCGACCCATGGCATCTAGCGAGTGAAAGGACCAACCCGAGAGCCATGATTTGAGAAGGGGAGTTATGGAGCAGGCAAGGCCTAGGGTTTCTTGAAGAAAGATGATATCTAAAGGTTCCATAGAAATAAGGCGTCTCAATAATAGTTTTTTCCCAGGACTAGCCATCCCGCGACAGTTGTACAAGAGCATCTTCATAGAGGGGGAAGGTTTAGGGGTTGCTCTACTCTAAAAACCCACTCAATAGTTTTTTTCTTACTTGAGGCGATCTCCTCACCTGCGTGGTGCTTGGCTCTGAAGAGTGAGGAGGGATGTTCCCGAGATGGTTTAGGTAAGGAGGGAGTGGAGTAGATACCGAAACCTACAACTTCAAGGCCCTGTGATCATAGCCTTGAGTGAAGGGGATATTGGGGTTATGTGTTGATTGGATGATCAGATGTCGAGAGTAAAAGGGCCTTAGGAATAGATGGTTGAGAGATGGTGTATAGAGGAGTGGGAGTCGCGATGGAGCAAAGCTGGTTGATGGAGGTCTGCCGGGAGGGCCTCGGGGAACGGTGGGGTGCCATAGAGGGAATAGGAGAACATTGGGGCACCTCCGTGGGATCAGAAACTCTATATTATAAATGAGAAGTAGAAGTGCAATGCAATTTAGATGTAGTAAAAGCAAGGGAGAGAGGAGGGTTTGTCATACTCATGGAAAATGTGTCCCCTATAGCCGCCCGAGCTGTCATCAGAGGTGGAGAGGGTGGCCAAAGTGGAGCTTTCCCATGCTTCTTCTTTGCATCTTTCGCGAGTGCCTTGCCCTCCTTAGCAGGAGACTACTGTGGCTAATATTCAGCCTCCATAGTAATCTAAGTCAAATCCTAGGGGTTTGTGTTCCACATATCATTGTCATATGTCCTTTGCCCCCCCTCCCCCC
>APFE030349063.1:97074-142057 GCA_000404065.3 Pinus taeda
CCCCCCCCCCCCGTATTAGTCAGTGGGCAGTCCCTGAACATGTGGCCAACCTTGTGTTATCATCGACATCTAAGGCACTCCTTGATAATTTAGCAGTAGTTTCTGAGAGTATGTCTGCCATTGAATGGTGATATGCTCCTGCAAGCCCCCTCTTGTGTCCATGTGCACCAGTAGTTTGGCATAAGCCATCTTGCCTGTGGAAAGATATGACTTATCGAACTCCATGTAAGTGTCGAGAGAGTTGCCGATGTGTGGAAAGATATCTTCAGACCAGAAGTATAGCGGGAGCATCGACAATCTAATCCAGATTGGCCCAACTGCTATCTACTCTGTTTCCAAATCAAAAAGAGGTGTGCATCTCTTCAAGAGGACACGCGCGTGTTCAAAATGCCAGTGTGATGATAAGTCACAATTCGTGTGGTCAAGCCTGGCAAACCTTAATTCAAACTAGCCTCTCACGAAAGTTTGCATTGTGGGTATATCGGACAAGTGTTGCCCCCAAAGCTTAGAGGCCCATAACTTTAAGCGGGCCACAGAATAGTTTCGACCTCAAATCCTTCCAACCAAAACCATATCAGTGATATCCATAGTTTCCACAAGCTCTATGTCCTCCTAGAGCTGAAGAATAATGTCTTCCACCTTAGATATGAAGCACCTGGATTTCTTACAAGGCGTCGCTTCCGCGGATGAGTCCTCATTTCGGACAGAGCTATCCCTAAAAGACAAGAGGGTCCTTAGGTGGAGGGGAAGGTATAGATGATAAGGCATCACATAAGGGTGGGATATTCAAGAAACTTCAAGAGGGAGGGACACAAGGATGCAGTGAGATCAGGTGCTCAGAGGCTGAAAGAGTCGACAGGCTCGACAGTGTAAAGGTGTAACTGAAAGTTGAGGGGAAGGAGGTAAGACCAGCACTAATCTCTCAAGGGTTAGGGTTAAGAAAACTGGAGGCAAACACTAACGAGGAAGGTGATGACAGAGGAGTGGAAAGGGATAGCCAGGTCAGGCGGTTGTCTGTAGGATCACTAGATGGTTCGAAGGCCCCAAAAATGGAGGTAAGCTAGCAATAGCTTCGTTTAACTCGTAGCTAAACAGAGTCGAGCCTTCATTGATTGTATGCGAGGTCGTCAATATAGAGCCCTTCACCAATGGTTCCTCCAAGTAGTCAACAAGATCGAGGTCCATAGCTGTCTCGGGGCATAGATCGCTAGCTGCCTGTGGTTAACTGCCGAGATAATAGTATGAAGAGTGGGTGAAAGGTGGCCAGAGCCTAAACATTGGGCGCGGAGCGTATCGGTAAAACGACGTAGTAAAAAAAGTAAGAACCCTTGTTACGGTATGCTAATACAAGAAGTATGGTAGAGGAATCCTCCGAGGCTAGACTGCCTACATGTTCCTCCCCTATTTTGCCAGCTACAACACTATACTACACACACGAGATCTCATTCATATTCGCCTTCACACTCCATCTTCCTGAAATTTATAAGAGAGTTATTCCTCTCCTTAGAGATAAATAATCTTAGCTGGGACAAGGGAGCGTGGGGGGTGAGAGGAAAGAAACCTAAGGGAACTTTGGATACATGGTACATGGCTGAAGGAGGTCAACTAGAGGAGTTGAAGGTGTAAGTATTGGAACATGAAAGAGGATGTTGTCAATGGTAAGATAGGATGCTACGAGTTCGGGTGTTCTTGAGTTGATTGGGGATTAATGGAAACCCCAAGACATGCTTGTGAGTGAGTGAGTTCTCTCACTAGGCTTGTACAATCTTGATGCCTTAGAACAAACCTTAAAAGGTCATTGTCAAGTTACTCTCTTGGAAGAAACTGGCTCAGAGGGAGTCCTATGGTGCAAGAACACTACTCTTAGGTGGAGCATTTCTTTTTCCCAGTGATTTTATGGAGGATCCACATAGTTGAAGAGAAGATAAATTCCCTCAATTTTTTTCTGTGATTTATTGTTGTCCTTTTGAATGGTTCTTAATGGTATAATAATGTGATTCAAACATGACGGATTCTCTTGCATATATACTAGATATGGTAATAGTTTAGATAATTCAAACTCGAGACCTAGGTAAGCTAGCAATCCAAGCGGGTTACCCAAAAGTCCATAGAACAATCCTAAGTCTATTAAGATACAAAATGAAACATTTGGGAAGTTTGGATGATTGGTTCCACCAAGAATTGACAAGAATTTGTTAAAAAAAGAATTATAGATACTGTAGAGAGCATTACATATTCTAATAACCTATTCCTTAGTATGAAAATGATACAATAATAATTATTGTTAGTTAATAATAAGATTGTTCAAGATAAATACTAGTTAGGGACTCTATTGCAAATCAAAACCCAATTGGAGTGGTACAAAAAACGTAATAACGAATATGTCATAGGCAAATATAGTTACCGATCTAACTAGAAAATTACCTAGTACCTGTTTTTTTGAGGTAGTGATTGAGAATACACATTTTTTTGGAGCTCACAATTTAAATTTTCTTATGTATCAAGTATGAACATTTTCTTTAAATGTTATTGATTTTCATTCTAATTTTGAAGGTACTAATTTTGAAAAGTGTTGATGGAGCATCAACACATTTAAATTTTCTTATGTATCAATTATGAACATTTTTTTTAGATGTTATTGATTTTCGTTCTCATTTTGAAAGTGCTCATTTTGAAAAATGTTGATGGAGCATCAACACATTTTTTAGAGGAGTTATTTTTAACACTTTCAATTTTTTTTTATGTATCAAGTATGCTTTTTTTTTTGTTAATGATTTTCATCTTGATTTACATTTTTTTAGATGGTTTATTTTTAACACTTTCATTTTTTTTTATGTATCAAATATGATTTTTGTTTTTGTTAGTGATTTTCAAAAGTGTTGATGCAACATCAACCCTTTTTGTTTAGAGGGTTTATTTTTTACACTTTAAATTTCCGAATGTATTAATTGTGGATTTTTTTTATTTGTTGGTGATTTTCGTGTTGGTAATAAAACATGACAAAAAAATTCAAATAATAAAAAAAAGACCATAACAATGTAAAAAAACCAAAATTAACTTATGTAATTAAAAATTTTAATAAAAAAACAAACAAATAAATTATATCAAAAAATAAATAAAAAAATAATATTTGAAAAAGCATAATTTTAAGGGTAAAAAACATTAATTAGAAAAAAAAAAAAAAAAAAAAAAAACAAACCAAACAAAACAAAAACAAAAACCAAACTAAAACTTTTTTTAACTTAAAAATATAAATAAAAAACTATAATTAAAAATAAAATAAAATAAAATTATTCCCAAACCAAAAAATTACTAAAAATAAGATTATAAATAACCAAATATAAATTTAAAAATTAAACAAAAACTAAAAATTAAAAATATTGAATTAAAAAATTAAAAATAAATAAGAAGAATAATAAAATAAATAATAAAAATGAAAAAAATGGGGCTAAACCCCCGTGGTTGGCTAGGGAGGGGAAGATTGTTGGCTAGGTCCCATGGTCACAAATGTCTAGGGCATGTGGCCACAACGGGCCTGTTGGACCACACAGTGGGAGGGCTCCCTTGGCACCCAATTGGCCCATGGCAACTTTGGCCTGTTGGAGAGCGGGAAAAGCACCAATTTTATTGTTCTTATTTTATTTTATTTTATTTTTTTAACTTAAAGAAAATTTTTTTTTATTTTCTAATTGCTTTGGTTATTTAATTTTTTTTTCCTAATATGTGTATTTTTAAACTTTTTCCTTTTTATTATATTCGTATTTAGATTTATATTTTTGGTTTAAATTTCACAAGTAATTTTTGATTTTTTTTAAGATTTATAGTTTTTTTTCTTCTATGTTGGTTTTTTTTTTTTTTATCTTTATTTATATTTATTTTTACTTGCTATTTTTTTTTTATTATGGTTTTTTTATGATCCATTATGGATTTTTCATAGTTGAATCCAGTTTGCTTCATGGCTGGTCTTTTAGTTTTCATTACAATCGTTCTAGTTCACTGGTTTGATTTTTTTTAGATTTTATTTTTTTTGTTTTGTTTTTTTATATATTTTATATATTTATTTTTTTATTTTAGATAATTTTAATTTTTATTTATTTTAATTTTTTCACTGTTATTATTTTTATTTTTTTTTTATGTTTTTATATTGATGCCATTGATGTTTTAGATTTTTTATTTTTTTTTTTTTTTTTTTTTGTTTTTTGTTTTTTTATATTTTATGTATTTGATTTTTTTTATTTTTTTTTGTGATGTTTTTTATTTTTGTTTTTATGTTTTATACTTATTATTATTATAAATTTATTTTTTTTATGATCACATTATGAATCGAGTTTGCCCCCATGGTTGGTCTTTAATTTTTCATTACATTGGATGTAGTTCATCTAAAACGAGTGTCAATTTGATGGTTGATAAGTTTTCATTACAATGGGTAGACTAGTTCACCTACAATGAGTGTAGGTTTGATGGTTGATAAGTTTTCATTACAATGGGTAGAGTTCACTCAGTTCCCCTACAATGAGCATCAATTTGATGGTTGAAAAGTTTTCATTATAATGGGTAGAGTTCACCTACTTCACCTAAAAGGAGTGTCAATTATTTGATGGTTGATAAGTTTTCATTACAATGGGTAGAGTTAACCTAGTTCACCTACAATGAGTGTCAATTTGATGGTTGATAAGTTTTCATTACAATGGGTAGAGTTCACCTAGTTCACCTACAATGAGTGTCAATTTGATGGTTGATAAGTTTTCATTACAATAGGTAGAGTTCACCTAGTTCACCTACAATGAGTGTCAATTTGATGGTTTAGAAGTTTTCATTACAATTGGTAGAGTTCACCTATTTCACCTACAATGGGTGTCAATTTCATTTGATTTTGATGGTATAAATAAGATTTTAAAATTGTTATACATTTAGCATTTAAAAATTAATTTCTCCTTGTATAATAACTCTTTCATTCAAGTGTTAATTTTTAAAGTTTCTTTAGCCATAATCTTTTTTCATAATGTCATGCTTGAAATATTGAAATTTTAAGATATTTTGTAGTTCGATGAAAAATTGTCGAGATTTTAATGTTAATGCTTTTCTAAGTCATTTTTAAATTTAATGTAGTGCCTAAAAATCATTCAAATTTACATTTAGCATTTAAAAGTTAATTTCTCCTTGTATAATAACTATTTCATTCACATTTTTAAAGTCATAAATGTTTTCCATAATGTCATGCTTTAAATATTTTGAAAATTTAAGACTTTTTTGTAGTTCCAAAGATTGACTAGATTTTAGTTATAAATTTTTTCCATAATGTCATGCTCGAAATATTTTGAAAATTTAAGATTTTTTGTAATTCCTAGATTTTAATGTATGTTTTTCTAACTCATCATATTTTATCTTTAATGCTATGTAATTTTATTAGCATGATCCCTAAAAATTGTTGGAATTTAAGGTTTTCCAAATATATTGTAATGCCCTGCACTTGAAATTGTTGGAATTTTAAGGTTTTCCAAAGACGTGATATTTTAAATCTAATGTAATGCCTATCATTGGAATTACGCTTTTCAAAGAGGTGTTATTTTATCTTTAATGTCTTGCTTGAAAATCTTTGGAAATTTAAAGTTTTTAAGGTCATTATTGGTATTTTATTTTTAAGGTCATTATTAAACAATTTTAAAAATTTACCCTTAAAACAAAAGATGTATGTTAAAAGCCTAAAAAAAAAATGTTATTCATTTTGAGGGTTTTTTGGCACAAAAATTATTCTTGAAAATCTTTGGAAATTTAAAGTTTTTTCATGAGTCATGGTATTGGTATTTTATTTTTAAGGTCATTATTAAATGATGTTAAACATTTACCCTAAAAACAAAAGATGGATGTTAAAAATTTAGTGAAAACATGTTATTAGTTTTGAGGGTGTTTTGCACACAAAATTTTTTGGTTTTCACTGGCATTTAAAAAAAAATAGAGGAAATGTACCCCGAAAAAAAATGTTATTCCACCATCAACACTTTCCAAGTTTGTTTGTTTTTTCCACCATCAACACTTTTCAATTTTGTTTGTTTCTCCACATTTTTTTGGCGTTTGATCGGTAACTATGTTGGAAAAGTCAATGTTTGTGACCCTAGTTTACCCCACTACCACAATTTCCCATTAATAATATATACCACAACACAAACTCTTGTCTATTAGAATCTATAATGTTGAAATTGTTAATGGGTAACTATGTTGACAAAGTGGGTATTTGTGATCCTAGTTTATCCCACTCCCACAATAACCTAATTAATAATATAAACCCCAAGGTAATAGTTCTCGTTTGATTGGTAACTATGTTGAGAAAGTGGGTATTTGTGACCCTAGTTTACCCCACTGCCACAATAACCCAATTAATAATATAAACCACGAGGTAATATTTCTGGTTTGATCAGTAACTATGCTGACAAAGTGGGCATTTTTGACCCTAATTTACCCCACTACCATAATAACCCAGTTAATAATATAAACCATGAGGTAATAGTTCTTGTTTGATCGGTAACTATGTTGACAAAGTGGGTATTTGTGACCCTAATTTACCCCAGTGCCACAATAACCCAATTAATAATATAAACGACGAGGTAATATTTTTGGTTTGATCGGTAATTATGTTGACAAAGATGGTATTTGTGACCCCAATTTACCCCATTGCCACAATAACCCAATTAATAATATAAACCACGAAGTAATAGTTCTGGTTTTATCTGTAACTATGTTTACAAAGTGGGTATTTGTGACCCTAGTTTACCCCACTGCCACAATGACCCAATTAATAATATAAAACACATCACAAACTTTGTGTCTATCAGAATCTAGAATGTTGAAATTGTTAAGATCTAGGTATATGAAGGCCCCACTTCAACACAAAGAACATAAATATATTGTTTTAGTAAGAACTAGAAATAATAGCGTTAGATATAAATTTGGTACTAGATATGATGTGTTATGTTTCAAGATTGTTTATTGAGGGTCACTTGATTGTTAGTCTCACATTTTGATTTCTTAGTATATAGATGGAATCATTGCAGAAATTTGAGAAGCAAAACTTTTGTGGAACACATATATATTTAGAGTGCAATAATTTAGTTAAGGGAAAATAATTTATTTAACTACAAGTAGATATTGATCAGATGTACATTCAATATTATTTGTAACATTTCAAATTGGTTAACTAAAAAATATAAGTAATAATTACATAGAAGTATTGCAGAGGACCTATAACCATGGCATAAACACAAGAAAATCCACAAGAGTTGTGTCCAGAACAAATAATAGTGTAAGAGTCTGACTTCCAAATGTATATATTTTACTCGCCATTGAGACTCGAGACTCAATACTTATAACTAATATCTACAACTTAGTCTAAGTTCCCATTCAGTGAAAAAATTAGATCTGTAAAAAATGAGAAGGATTTAAACAAAGTTCTCTTGAAGAAAAAATAAATCCTTCACACGACTGTGCTCCAAACACCTGCAATATATATATTAAAGCATAGTGTGAGGAGTAACCTCGAGGAAAGTCATACTTTTCCTAAATTGCAACAGAAATATTCATCATTGAAGGTTTATCTCCCAAAATAATGAAATAGAAAGAAGATTAAATTGCTCTATATATCCTGAAAAATATATTGAAACAACTGAATAATGTGTTGGGTAATGGGTTACATGTTCATCACTATTTTCCTTTACTAAGCCTCTAATGTTAAACCTGCAAAAAAAAACATCTAGGCTTACTCCCAATTGAACACATGAATTTACTTTTTACAAAAGGGATTATAGGGTTTATAAGTATTGGTAGCCTCTTTGTACTATAATCTTGTAGAAAGATTCAGAGAAAAGTGATGGCTTTCGATGTTCCAGAAATTCCCCACAACTAGATCTCTTGCTTTAAAAGAAAAATTACATCAGTGCTAGCCAATGACTTAAGGAAATTAAGAAAATAATAATAATAATATAGAACAACAAAATCTTTATGAATGTTGATAGAAAACTAGGAAATCAAGTTACCTGGTGTAATCTACACCATAAGAGGGGCCATCTGGAGTTAATTTTGTGGAGTTTACCTTCCTTTCTCCATAATATTTTTAGAGCAAGGCCGATAGAAGGCAAGGGCACAATGGAGTGTGCAACTGAGTTTTCTGCGATGCTAAGGAGGAAGGTGGTTACGCTATAACCACCTCATCGTCATCCAACCATCAGAAGAAACGCTAAAATATATGAAATGTAGATTAAATTCACCATTCCCAAGGGCGTCAAATCACCAGGTGGCAAGTAATCCAACCCCTTCATGACGATTTGAGAACCATGATTGTGATATGAAGACTATATACTAATATTCACTAGTGAAACTATTCAACGATTTTGTGCAAGAATGTACACTTTCATGAGTTAACTCACCATAGCCTTGGGCTCATCCAAGGAATAACTTAAAATAACTCTCACAATACGAATCATAACAGTGGAAGACAATAAAGTTAACATAAACCAAATTAAATAGGATGTTGCCTAAATTACTACCTTTGCATTAAGGATCATTGTTGTTTAAATGCATTAACCTGAAATTGGAAGATTACTTTATAATTAGTATAATGCCATATAACTCTATAATAAGGGGGTTTTGCCTCATATCTTTATATACACATAATGAAATTTGTTGGGAGCAGTATTACACACAAAAAAATTATATTGAGAATTTAAGTTATTAAGTCTCATGGGATAATTTGTACTTATAATTGAGACGAATCTTACAAAAACAAAAAAAATTGGTGAGGAGTGTTACAAGTGGTATGGGAGCTGAAGTGTACAATAGTGTCGTCTAATTAAGGTGGTGTAATTAAGGGTAGAAGAGTAACAACTTTTGTTAAAAATGCGTTGAAGTAATTTCATAAGATGAGTTAATTTATTAAAATATTAATTATCAAAGTATTAATTGACACATTGGTGAGGCCACCCTTATCTATAAATATTGACTTATTCAGCCCCTAAGAGAACAAGCAGTTGCTTGAAATATGTATTTGGCTATTGATAATTAAATATATCATATTATGTCACTCATAAAGACTCATATGTATCAACAAATCAAAAGATGAATACAATGTAGACAAGTGTCGGAAGAAAGATGTGTGTTTCTTGTAAAATTATTTTGAGAAGTTTGGTGTTGGGGAATTGTTTTGTTAATTTTCAATACCTAGCTTATGAGAAAAATATTCATAAATGTTTTTACTAAATTTAACATGCTGAAGAAAGAAAAAAATAAACAAATAAACAAATAAATAATAATTATTATTATTACCCTGTGGAAATGTTGAGTGACATAAATATCATTGTTTATTATTTCTTCATACTAAGAGAACTAAAGACACACAATAACAAAAGTGTGTACATATTATTTGTACTAAAACTTGTACATAAAATATTAAATTAAAGAAAACCATTTTCGTTAAAGATAGAGAACCTCATTCCTAAAATATGGAAACATTGGATACCTTAAATAGGAAATAAAATTAATATGATATAGAGGCAATGCTCACATATCACAAAGGAAATTATCTATGAACATAGTTAGTAAAGCCAATTTTGTCAATGAGGATAATGTAATACTAATTATTGTAAGAGTTATCTTACCCTCCAAACCAAGCTTTAATCTTTTAAGTGAAGATTAAATCTATACAGGTTTCTTCAGATCCATCTCAATGTTATAAAAAACGACATGATAAATGCATTCAAATAATATAAAAAAAACACCAATTGAGTGACAAACACCAGAAAAACCTTATGCAAGATCGATGACGTCAAATGCTTGGCAATTATTGTCACGGCCAACCTCCTTGTACTTTCATGACGTTTTAAGTAAGGGAGGTGTTAATGAAGTGAGTGCAAAATTACTATCATCCTCGTTGGTAGAGGGAGCGAGCGAACGTCAATGGTATATGAAGGGTGAAACTCTCATGGTATAGCATGGAGTTTGGTTTTTGTGGTGGTTTGTTGTGCATCATTTCAACTCTTGTAGTAGTGTTAAACTCTATAGTTAGTGCCTTATTTAGGAATGGTGCCGCTTCCAGAGTTAGTGCCCCTCCCTAGCATCAAGGTTATTGAACTTTCGTCTTCCTTTTCTAGCGTGTGGTTTCTTGATTTTATTTACGAGAGAAGGGTTTGATATATGGTTATTGGGTCTATGTGTGAGGCCTCCTGTGGGTGGTTGGATATCTCCACTCTTCGTTTTCTTTTATGTCTACACGGTAGCTCATCTACTCTTCCAAAAGACTTTCCTCTAGGGTTTTGCATTCTTACAAGAGTTAATTGGTGGAGGGGTCTGTGTCCTTTGGTATTTTGGTTATTGCATTTTGTGGGAGGGGTTGGGGTTTCTGAGTTGATGGTTCAATGTATTATTATTGTATTCTTATATCTTCTTCTTGTAGTTCCCCTCATGGGGCTAGTAAGTGACTTGCTAGCGTGGTTGGGTAGTTTCTCTTCATTCATAATTCTGGTGTGGGTTGACAATTGTTGGCTTGTTCTACCTTTTCCTGGCACTGGTGGTTTGGGTACAATGTGCCCTGAGTCATACAATACTCATTCCTAGTCGCTAACTAAGTGAATTTTGGCCAACAACTTGGTCAGGAATGACATTTGTAGGTGGTAATGGCAAGAGAGGTGTCTTCAAGTTTTATTTGGTGTGGCCGCACAACTCGTAGATTAGGTTGGTTGGATTCCATGTTTTGTTCTGTGTGATCTCACAACTCGTAGCTCGAGTTGGTTGGCTTCCATGTTTTGTTCAGTGTGCTCACACAACTCATAAATAAGATTGGAGGCTTCCGGGGCTCATGGTGGGTGTGGTGGATAATTTGTTGGTCGCTGAGGGACAACACACTAGACTTCGAAGAGTGGTGGAGAGACTCATAGAGGTGGCACAGGTATATGAAGCAAGGTGAGACGAGGTGGGTGTGGAGAAATGACCGAGCATCATTGTTGTTTGCACATTTGTGAGGATTTTATGTAGTCTCCATCCTCCTCGTCCTATAGGGACTACTCCTGACAATCCTTCTTTTATTAATTCTCATGATAGAGCATGGTTACAAGTGTTTTACCTGTTTTATGTGTTTTCTGGTGCTTTTGGCCTCCTAAGTTATGGATTGTGTCTCTAGCTGTTCTTTTGTGTCTCTGTCATATGCTGATCTTGATACTCAAGAAATCTGGTCAGACTGTGACTACCTACATTTTCGTAGTTTTGTAATTTTTTTATGAATAAATAGAACTTCAACTTAAAAAGAAAATTAAAATAAAATCCAACCCTTTTTATATATAAAGCAAAGTGTAGGGTATATGGATATACCTAAGGAATTAGTATAGGCATACTCATGGATAATTCTCGTCCAAGATGAATGGGGACATAGGATGCTCATGATAACAAAATATATGTAAAAAAATTAAAATTCCCTATCTTCTAGTATGGTGATTCTACGCCCAATAGCAAGTATGGGCAAATGACCTTCCCTTGTTGAAAATACTAAATTTGGTTTTCAAATTACTAAGTCACACATTTTCTCATGAGTGGCTTACCAATTCTTTCCAGGTTTGTCTACAGTCATGCAAGCATCAATAAGAAAGGTCTCAAACTAGAGAGTTTGCTAATATGTGCTCTTAAACCCTTAATAATTGAAAGTTTTAGTTATTTGTATGCTTGTTTCTAATCATTTCTTTTTTATCATTTATTTCCATCGTCAATCCTACATCTAACGTTAGAAGAACAATCTTCCCTAAATATGAGCATGTATGCTTATTATCATATATATATATAAATATATATATATATATTATATATATATATATTCTATAATATATTATATATCTATATATATATATATAATATATATAATATATATATATATATATATATATATTATATGTTATCTTGCATACCTGTATATGTCCTATTCTATCTCATATTATGTACCATACTTTTTAGAGCACTAGACCTATATGGATCGGTTTAAAAAATTTATAACAACAAAATTATGTGGAAATAATTTCCAAAGTGATCAAGGAGATAATGAACTTTCTCACTCATAGGTATTTTAAACGAGGTCCATAAAGAGAATGGTTACCATAGTAGAGAAGCTAGCACAAACTGTTATCATAGAGAATTATAACGATTAATTGATTCTGAGTGGTAGTTGAAAAGCAGCAAATAGAGATAAGTGTGATAAATTGGACGGAAGGATGTTAATTTAGAAAGTAATAACTAAACAATATATTGGAACCATTAAGTTGGAAAGAGCATGGTAAATGTATGGGTTATTCCCTAATATGACATAGATGTGAATTCATATTAGAATAGTGTTGCGATGATTTATAGAATATATCCCCATCATATCAAATTTATCAAGTAAAAGTAAAATGAGAGTGAGACCATGAAAATATATTGAGTATAATAACTCTAAAACAGAGGATTTTGTATCCTATAATTGCTCAATTTAATTGAAAACAAGATGAACATAAAAACTTGGTTAATTGAAATTACTATGACATCTAAAAGACTTGATATAAGTTGATACAATAAGGAATAAGGGTCATGTTAAAGATTATGGGAAATTTGGAGGAACCATAGGAAATTATATTTAGATCAACAATTATAAATTTTTTCGCTTGCTCATTTGATACATTTGCTATAAAAAATTTGGGTAACGTCATAAAGTTGGAAAGGACACTATAAAATATAAGTTTATGTATATATTATATTTTTTGTCATGACACAACTTGAAGAATGGGTAGAGGGTTAAAATAAAATAATTATTAGAAATGAACAAATAATGGAGTAAGATAATGAAGAAATGTGGCAAATGTCCAAAAGAAAAGGGGCCAGGCTCATTGTATACTACTAGTTAGCTTTACGAGGATAAGTACATCAAACATAAATTCCATAACAAAAAATCAAGTTTGGTCAAGTGATTTACCATAGTAAAATTTTGTTTATAAAATTACCATATCAAGATCACCCCACGATGATTACTAGTTGGAGAATAAAAGGAAAAAACACCCAGACAAGGGCTAAGAGGAACTTTTAAGTGAGGAAGGTTGGCAAAATATTGTCACGAAATTTGATGACGATAATTCCTTATTGTCCTCCATTGATTCTAAGTATGTGATACTCTTTTGAGTTTTTTTCTTAAGTCACCATTGTGACTCCATTAATAGCAATCCCTGTTTCTAAATTTTGGTGGTATTGAATTAAAAGATAAAAATTAACACAATGATGGTGATAACAAGTATGACTAGAGTATAATTAATAGTTAATTGCATATAGAGCTAATCTTGATGTTTTTATTTACAACCAAGGTTAATGCTATTAAAGTTATGCGTGGAATAAATGAGGCAAATGATATGCTAAGAACTTATATATTATATATATATATATATAGATAAGGAAAACAATATACTATAATAATGAGGGAGTTCATTGTACTTTATCTACCTAAAATGTAAAAGAGATAAGTTTAATGACTAATCATGGAAGCAAATGACATACAAGTTTTATCTATCACGTGAAATGTAACATGATGAAAGGCCAAAATTGAGGGGTTGCTAACTTTTGCTACTGTGATGGAAGAAGGCAACCAACAATCTAAGATGGACATAGAGGACGATACTTGACTAAGTAGACAACTAACAGAAGAATGGAGTTGTATTAAACTCTATTTGAGGCATAGTTATCGCATGTGTAACATAAAAGCATAAGAATATAGTAATGCTAACTCATACGATATAATGCTCTAATGGTAATCCACCTTTAAAAAAATAAAATTAAGAAGTTTTGTAATGTTAGTACCATGTAAAGAGTTGATACTTCTATGAACTGGATTTATGATAGAACCAGGTAAATAAAAAAAAATTAATGTTATTATTGATAATCTATAATGATGTTGCTAGCTCTTATAGAGTGTGGGTTGCTAGTCTTGTGAAGTGGTGTTGATGACCTTATTGGGTACCTGAATAACAATTGGTGAGGTTTATGATAACATTGAATTATTATAGATTTATGTATCCTTTTTAAATAATAATTGATGAAAACTAATGATCATCTTGGTGATGGTATATGTAGGTCAAATCACATGAAAGTTTTTGATCGAACAAAATCATGTTGTGGACATGAGTGAACACCCAAATTAGTAGTGAATGCATTTAAGCTTGGAGAGGCTACATGGAAGGTGAGGATTATATGTGGTAGGCATGTTCTATCCTATGTAGAGGGCTAGGAGAACATGAGGGTGGTGTTTTAGTCAAGGGGGAGAGATGTAACACCTTGCGTAAAAGTTGTAAATGTTTTGTTTTACACAAAAGACTTGGTAAACACTGTTGGTGAGTTAAAGGCCTTGGTGAATGGTAAAACATAAATATTATTTTATTTATTTGAATTTGTTTTATAAACAATATAATCCTTTAATAAAAAGATATTTTATTTTACCACATAGTTAGAAGACAATTATTCCTCTCCCTAAAGATAAATAATTTCATTTGGGACAAGGGAGAAAGAGGGATTAGACGAAATAACTTTAGGCAACATTGGAGACTTGGTACCTTTCTAAAGGAGGTCCAAGAGAGCAGTTGAAGTTGTAAGTGTTGGAATCTCAAGCAAGTCACTATTGAGGGTAAGTTAGGATGCTACGAGTTGGGGTGTTCTTGAGATGGTTGGGGACTAGTGGTAACCCTAAGACATGCTCGTGAGTGTGTGAGTTCTCTGGATGGACTTGTACAATATTGATGCCTTATAACATACCTTAAAATGTCACTATCAAATTAATGTCTTGGAAGACACTTCCTCGGGAGGATTCCTTTGGTGCAAGAACAATAATCATTGGTTTGGTGGAGCACTCTTTTTCTCTCGGTGATTTTATGGAAGACCTAGAGAATTCAAGAAAAGATAAGTGCCCTCATTTGTTTTATCAGACTTTTCTCTCTTCTTTTGAATGGGTCCTAGTGGTATAATAATGTGATTGACAAATGACTCACTCTATTTCACATATACTAGATATGATAATAGTTTAGATAATTCAAACTCAAGACCGAGGTTACCTAACAAGCCAAATCGGTTACCCAATAGCTAGGAGAAAAATCCTAACTCTATTAATAGAAAAAATGAAATGTTTGGGGAGTTCTCAGGATTGCTTCCACCCAGAATTGATAATACTTTGTTAAAAAAGGATTATAGATACCGTAGAGAGCATTACATATTGTAATAAGGGATTCCTTAGTATGAAAATGATGAAGTAGTAATTATTTTAAATTAATAATAAGATAGTTCAAGATAAATGCTTGTTAAGGATCTTATTGAAAAATTGAAAACCTAAAGTGTTACAAAAAATGTATCAAGGAAGATGAAAGAGATAAACTTGGTATGTGTGACTTTAGTTTACCATGCTCCCACAATAACCTGTATACCTGGGGGGATCACATGGGGTATAGATGGAGGTACTGTTATTCCTGAGGTGCATTGCTGCTACTTTAACATAAATGACCCCCATTTTACCTCTGATGGTCTAGGTCTACTCTTGCGTTGTTTTAGCCATAAGCCGGATTTCAAAATTATACACCCACGCTCATAAAATCGGCAGGTCCGCTCTTGGTTCATCTCCTTTCGGCTGCACTCTCCATTCTCCTATCCCTGTCGTTGATCTTCCCACTAATCTAATGGTCTACACTTCATCCGAGTAATCATTTATGCTCACCCACTTCGACCAATCATGACCATTAGATCATTTCCGCCAGACCTAACGGTTATCGTGCATTTCGATTGAGAAACAAGAGAGAGGGATACCCATGAGAAAAAGTGGTTTCCTCTCTCTCCTCTGTTGCTATGTGGCACACGATGGATGGAATCGGGTGGAATCCAACCTTTACCACTTACCACTCGATGACCGCCCAATAGAAACCATTTCTTCTTGAATAAAATTGCCTCTGGGTGTTATCCTTCGAGCACCTACTCTAGCCAATAGTCGTTTGATCTACCCATCTGTGATCTGATGCCTCAGACTCATTCCACTTCCACCACGACTTCAAACCTTCGGTGATTGATCTCCTCCATCCATTCCTCCATCCAAAAGCCCACATGCCCCCATACCCCGCTTTCCACCAGTCATTTGGGGAGGAAATTTGTTGGCTTTGGCAGTGTTTTTCACAGCTGGACAACTGAATTGAAATAACACACTACATGGCTGAAAGGGGAAAAACAACAGCACAATGCAGCCACACCAACATAAATGATCATGGAACATCGCTCGCATGAGCGAACCACCTGACATCATGACGAAATTACCAGAAGTGATTACCATGTTTGTTAGAAGAAGAGCTCTCTCAATTCATGACTATCTAGTTATGGCATCAAGTAGTTATAAATAGAGGGGATAGATTAAGACATCTTGAGCATTAGAGAGTTTGAGACTATTGTAAAAAGCCTATAAATTTCTGAAAGTTCAAAGGAATAGTGGTTCAACTTTTGGAGACTGTGGATACTCTTTTCCTCCGAGCGTCTCATCTTCATTCTAGTAATACAAGCTTCTTTTGTTGTTACATGTTCAATCACAATCTTCTTCTCTATTCTAAGATTGCACTTGAATAGGTTATTCATGTTTTCTTCTGTGTCTAATGCCAAATAACTATCATCTTATCTCTGCATTGATAAATTAGATTTGGAAGCTTCATTTACTTTTTGTAGATAGCCATTCATATGTGTTTATGTATGTATCTACTCGTACAATGAGGATAATCCATCTATTCATTGAATCTATAAATTATTGAGAATTAGTGGTCTAAAGCCTTGTCAAGATGAGGGTGTTCATGCATGTCTTGAGTGAAAACAGAATTGAAACAATCATCTGACTTGATCTGCACCCCTATCCATTCCAATAGTTCAAAGAACAATATTGAAGATTTATATGTTACCAGACATCTGTGAGCTACAACCTAGGAGAGTTTCTTGGAGTGCTAACATAGTTGGCGTCATTGCTAGGGAGGGGGGACTAATTCTGAGCTTCCCTGGGGGATGACAGAGATCCAACTTTGATGATAGACAAAACCTAGACACTATTTGGGTTGTACTCATCTATCTGGCGACTCTACTTGAGGACTAACCACTTGGAGACTCCACTCCATAGTTCTAGTTTAGTTTGTGAGGCATACTTAGAGAAATCCTTAGAAGCCATGAGCTGACCTAGTACTTCACCCTCAAAAAATCATCAAAGAAAGAGAGGCGTTGCAGAAAAGAGCATCAGGTTTAAGTAGCTCTAGACAATATTCTATATCTCTTCAAGAAAATCCTGTAATAGAACAAGTACATGTGGAGAGTATAGCATATAATACTAGCAATGAAGAAAAAATCTCAAAGATTCATAGAGCTCCTTATTGTCTAGGTTCTCCTTTTGTTCTAAGCCCAAAGGAAGCCTCTCCTCCTATCCATCATACTCCTTTAGTCCTATCAGTCACTCCTCAACCCTTTGTCATTTAGACTTTCAGTACCCTTATAGCCACCACAGTTATGGCACCACCTACCAAAATGGAAGGAATCATAGCTGCTATGTATGGACCTCTAGTGCTTTCCACTCTTTCGAATGCCATGCCTACTAGAGGATATCATAAGTATATGCCTAAGTTCACTGGGACTGAAGGTGTTATAGTCGAGAAACATCATGAATCATTCTATAGCTATGCTGATAGCCTAGACATTAGTGAAGATCATGTATGGATGGGAGTCTCTATCCAAAATCTAGATGGAGAGGCTAGAAAATGGTTCAGAGAACTAACCCCAAGGTCTATAGAAGATATTGATCTATTTTCTTTTGACTCTAGAGAAGTGAAGTGTTTGGGATTAATCAAAAACCTAGCCATCACCTTGTCTCAGCTTCCCATGAAGAGCATGATGATGGATATTATGGTAGCAGATGTAACCCCCAAGTTTGGCATGTTGCTTTCAAAAGGTTGGATCAAGAGATTAGGTAGAACATTGAAAAATGATATGTCTTATGCTACGTCCCAACTTTTGGAGCTAAGAGTAGGAGATTATATAAAGAAGTTCAGTCGGCTTATATCACCAGTGATGAAAGGAATCCCACTAATCATCCCATATATGTTGTTGACACTGATTTTGGAGCCTCTATTCTTCAGATTGAAGAATCACAATTGGCCTCCATGCAGCTTAAGAAACCGGTTTTCTAGATCATAGAGGAAGAAGGCCCACAAATTTTAGACATGTTCTTTGATGGAGCTTGCTCTAAGGAAGCTGTAGGGACGGGTGTACTCCTTATGTCCCCCACACAAGAATGCATTCATTTGTCTTTCAAGTTAACTTTTCAAGTCACAAATAACATAGTAGAATATGAAGCCTTGATATCGGGTTTAAACGTTGCTAAAAAAATGGGCATTAAAGGTCTAAAGGTGTTTGGAGATGCAGACCTTATCATTCAGCGGGTCAACAAAGCTTTCTAAGCAAAGCATCCAAGGCTGAAAGCATACAGAGATGAGGTATGGAAGCTCAAGGGTTCTTTTAATAGTTTAAACATTTATTACATCCCTAGAATGAAGAACCAACTTGTTGACACCCTTGTTGTGTCTGCTAGCATGTTTATTCCTTCTTTGCCTTCTAAATTGACTTATGATGTTCAGGTGAAATATAGACCACCTCTACCTGACAATGTCAAATTCTGGAATGTTTTTGAAGAAGATGATGAAATTAATATGTTTTTGCAAGTCATTCATGAATTTTCTGAAATGCACATTGACCAAGAAAACGGAACCATTGAAGAATACAACTAGTCCAAGCTAAAGGATGAGATTGGTCATGATAGCATTGTTCAACTACCTAGTAACCATATACCCAAAGGATTGGTGCCCCTAGAGAAGCTATTTGATCATAACGATGCACATTATAAGCTGCCAAAAAAGAAAATGAGTCTGCAGTTCATAGACATAATGTAGGAAGTCCAACCCATCCAAAGTACATAAATCTGTCCACTCGTCTTCTGCCCAAAGCTCTGAGTATTGCACCCTAATGAAACAATTTGCTAATATTTTTTCTTGGGAGTACGGTGATCTTAAGACCTATGATACCAACATCATTTAGCATAAGATTACACTGGAGAAGAATACCATCCCTTTTAAGCAGAAATTAAGACCTATTAGCCCTCTCTTATTTCCTTTGATTGAAAAGGAAATCAAGAAGTTGTTGGATGCCAAGATCATAGTTCCCCTAAGGTACTCAAAGAAGATAGATAACCTTGTGTTAGTAAGAAAGAATAAAGGAGAAATCAGGCTTTGTGTTGACTTCAGGAATTTGAACAAATGTTCTAAAAAAGACAACTACCCCTGCCCAAGATGGAACATTTGCTGCAAAAACTTTCAGGGGCTAGAGCCATGTCTTTCTTAGATGGATTTTCAAGTTACAATCAGATTGTTGTACATCCAAAAGATTAGGAAAATACCACCTTCACTACTCCTTGCGGCACTTTCATGTACTCCAAGATGCCTTTTGGACTGATCAATGTTGGGGCTACTTTTTAGAGGGCCATGGACATAGCCTTTGTGGGAGAGAAGGACAAGTTTGTCTTTATTTACCTGGATGACATAACAGTCTTTTCTAGTAGTCATAAGGACCATTTGCAGCATTTGAAGAAGGTGTTTCTAAAGTGCAGAAGTTTGGAATTTCTATGAACCCAAAGAAGTCACAGTTTTCCCTAGAAGAAGGCAAGCTTCTAGGACATATTGTTTCTATTGAAGGTGTGAAGATCGATCAAGCAAGAGTTCAAGAAATTCGGACATTGTCCATCCCAAGGTAAAAAACAGACATTGAATATTTCATGGGTAAGATTAACTTGGTGAGGAGGTTTATTCCAAACTTTGTAGAGCTAGTGAAGCACATCACTTCCATGCTGAAGAAAGCATGAGAAATAAAATTGATAGATGGTGCAAGAAGCTATTTTGAAGCCATCAAACAAGCTATCATGGAAGCTCTCACTCTAATGAGTCCAGATTATACCAAGGTGTTATATATCTTCTCTTTTGCTTCTTATGATACACTTGCAGCAGTTCTATTGCAGAAAAGTGATGAAGGTGTAGAGCACCCTGTGGCCATTTTTCAGCAAAACTCTGAGGGAGGCTGAACTAAGGTATGACCTTATTGAAAAACAAGCTTATGCTCTCATAAAATCTTTCAAGGCATTCAGAATTTATATTCTGCATTCCAAAGTGGTTGCGTATGTACCTTCAACCTCAGTAAAGATGTCCTATCTTAGCCAGATATTGATGGAAAGAGATCTAAATGGACTACAAAATTCATAGAGTTCAACATAGAGGTGAAGCCCACCAAGCTTGTCAAAGGCCAGGGCTTGGCTAAGCTTATGGCTGAGGAAAATTGCAGTTTGTTAGACACCAATTGCATACATTCAAATTTAGGTGGTGAGCAGATAGAGGAAGCAAAAAAAGAGAAAGAGCAGAATCAGTCTTTGGCTGAAAATCTAGCCATATGTGAATGGTATTCCAGTGTAGTTCACTTTTTGCAGAAGCTAGAAGTCCCTCTAGGGCATAGCTCAAGTCAAGCCTGGGCCATTAAGCTCAGATCAACCAAATTCTGCATTAATGAAAACCTGCTTTATTGGAAATACCCATCAAGGATCCTCTTGAGATGTCTAGACAAAGGACAATCTGTGGAAGTCATGCACCAATTCCATTCTATCATCTGTGGAGGGCATCATTATTGGAAAACCACAGCCCACAAGATCCTGAGCGGTGGGTATTATTGGCCTACTCTATTCTCTGATGTGTTTCCTTTTGTGAAGTCTTGTGACAAATGTCAGAGGTTTGCAGGAAGACAACAACTAAAATCTCTTCCCTTGAAGCCAATACATGCCAATGGTCCCCTCTAGCTGTGGGGCTTGGACTTCATAGATGAGATCAATCCACATTCGAGTGGCCATCATAAATGGATCTTGGTAATCACTGATTATTTCACCAAATGGATTGAGGCTATACCCACTAAAAATGTAATCATTAGGTTATCATAAAGTTCTTGAATGAGAATATTTTCACTAGATTTGGTTGCCCAAACAAACTAGGCACTTATAATGCAACAGCTTTCAAGGCAGAAGAATTGGTGGACATGTGTGAATCCATGGGCATTTAATTGGTGCATTCTACCTCATCTTATCCTCAAGGAAATGGATGGGTAGAATCATCTAACAAGATTCTTGTAAGGATAATCAAAAAACTGCTGGAGGACAACAAAAAGAACTGGGATTCCAAGTTGAATTTTGCACTGTGGGCTGATAGAGTTACCAACAAAGTCCATAGGAAATTCTCCATTTAAGCTGGTTTATAGCACTGACGTTGTTTTTCCTATTCAACTAATTCTCCCTGTGGCCAAATTCTTGCAAGAAGAACATGATGAAGAGAATGGCATGGTGAGCAGAATGAGTAACTTGATTGAATTAGAGTAGATTAGAGAACAACTCGTTGAAAAGTCAAGAATTCATCAGAAGAATATCATAGAAACCTTTGCTAGAAAGGAAAAATGGACAGTTTTCAGGTTGGTGACACGGTTCTCAAATGGGATGCATTGAAGGAAAAGAAGGGCAACCATGGTAAATTTGATGCCTTATGGACGGGACTGTTTGTCATTGCTCAAGTTTAGGTGAACAATACTTTCATTCTACACAATTTGGAGGGGCAAGGTGTTTTTGATGGCCCAGTTAATGCGGGATTTTTGAAACTTTACTTCATATAAGGCTTTAAGGCCTTAATATTGTGATAGGTTTTTTCAGTTTTGTTTTCTATGCAAATAAACTCCATGCCCAATGGAACACTAGGAGATAAGTTCGTTTTGGTTGCTACTGAAAAGGGAGTAGTCTGCAGTTCTTGAAACCTCACAGGGAGGCTTTCATCTTGTTGTGGCCACCAACAACCCCCCTTCTTCATTAGTATTAGCAATAACATAAAACAAGTGGGGACCGTTAGTAAAAAATTCAAATTTTTTTTTGTATTATACTCCTTAAAAATATATCGCATCGCGAGAAGAGAGTAGAACTTTTCTTTATGAGCACAATAATAATTGCGAAAAAGCGACGCGAAATTCATCGCATCACATACATTAAGAAGCACCCATAAATGAAGATCTTAAGAAATCTCCGATGGCTGATATACAACATCGCATGTCGCAACATTGCATAAACAACACACAATGATTTAACACGATTTGCGATCTTGGGATAAACGCGATGCTACGATGTTGCGATGCTACAATCTGTGATCTGCGATATCACAATCTTGAGAAAATGTGATAATGCGATAACGTAACGCAAGTTGCAAAAATCTCCCATCGGAAATTTTCCTCGGCTCAACATTCAAGAAAAGTTGTTAGTAAACCAAAAAATTGGGTGCGCACCTTAAAGAAAATTAATGAATGTATGCCAAAGTGTTAATGAAGGACAGTTTTGTGTTTGTCGAAGAGTCAGTTCACAATGGATGGCATTATTTTATACATTCGTAGAGCTTAGAGCTTTTGGGTCAATATTTATTGTCATTACTCTTTTCCTTTGCGTGAACTGCAGGAATGAAAAATAGGAAACATCTAAAGAAAAAGGGAAAGCGTCAACGCTTGGAGACAGCGAAGAGATGCCCTCATAAACAGATACTGCATGCAATGAAACCGCAGATTCCAGAGTATTTCTGAATAGATGCTGACATCAGTAGCTGACTCAGCACTCAGGGTCAAAAGCTCACAAAAGAAGCATGTTTACAAAAAATCCTGAAGCTTATACCTGGTAAAGGAAAAGGCGCTAAAGGTGAAAAACACACCAGAAAGGCCCGGATCAATGAACGGAGGCAGTTTTCAATGCACTAAGAAAATTGTTCAGAAAGAAAGGTCCCTAACTTGCTTAGTCATTCGCAAGTCCGGAAATCAAGATAGCAAAGGAAGAAGCAATTTGAGGGAAATTTTGGTCATTACCAAGTATATACGCAGTTAATTCACCCAGCCAGAGGATGATTCCCAAAAATATCTTCTAGTTTACTAAAAAATGGTGCCAGCGCTTGCCATTTCTGTTTGCTTAACTCAAACAAAAGTGGAAGGCAACAAGCCGACTCTTGCCAAGCAAATGTTGAATGCTTGCAACATTAAGGAGCAAAAGCATAAATAGTTAGGAATTAGATTCGATTTTTTAGAAATAATTTTGCTTAGAAAAAGGGCGGTCATTTAAACCGTATCCTAAATTTATGTAATTAAGTTATTTAGTTAGCAGTATTTAAACCCTTCTCATGCATTTAGAGAAGGGTTCAGAAATTTGTCAAAAACTTGTCCTCAGAACATGCACTTTTGCACCTTGAGAGGAGGTTTTGATGAATGAACGGATCAAGATTTATTGATGTTTGCATTTGGTATCTGCTACTGATGTTGCACTTCTGTACTCTTAGTAGATATTAGAACGAGAGATAAATCATTGTTGCTTGAAGCTTATGGGTAGGACCAGTCATAAATGGTACTTTTATCTCTTGACCATTTCTTCTTATATTCTTAAAGCAATATACAGTTTTTTAGTTGTTTATATGTTATTACATGAATGTTTGTGTTACCATTTGGCACTTTTGTACGGTGGAGCCATTTATTTATGTTTAATGTGTGAATAACTTATTAAGCGATATGATGTTCACAACTATTTTGCCTAACTTTTTATGCAAAGTGGTTCATCTTAATTGATTTCCATTCTTATAATCGTTGAATGATCTTTATTACCAGTTATTATTTGAAATCTCTTTAGATCAATAATAGAAGAATTACATCGTGGGTTAGCGTAGATTAGATGTGCTGTTTTCATTAGATTACAATAGCATACAGTTAGATTAAAGTAGTTTAGATAGGAACTTTTAGATCAGCAGGATCCGATTCTGCACACACACACACCCTTAGATTGTGAAACTGGTCCCATTATCCCTAGTTGGACCCACTATACCAAATGGATAAGGAGATGCCAACCAAGGTCCGGACCGGGTGGGTATCCCCCATGTTGTCGACCCGATTTTCGGGGCTTCAACATATTTGGCGCTAGAAGGAGGGCCTGAACTATGAATGGCACCTAAATCAAAATCTAAATACCATTTTGAGAGTAAATCGCCCTCATCATCTCCCCCGACTTCCCTATTATGTTTAAATCCTGACTCAGAAGTCGCTTGAGTATCAACCGCTGCTACACACCCTAATATTTCAGACAAATCTACCATTGAACCTCCTGAAGTTGAATCTCTAATTCACAAACTTCAGGGATTTTTCATTTCTCCTCAGAGGTCTGATAAATCTCAAAGCAGTGTGACTTCGCAATACAATCCTGCTCAACCCCTAACCAGGTTAAAGAGTGAAAAATTTGGCATTCAGCCAACCGAGTTGCCTCTTCCCACTAGGAAAAGAGCGAGGAAATTACCGCAAGAGTCTGACAGTGAGACTCTTTCGTCTACATCATGATTTCAACTACCCCACCACGAAGTCAACCACCCACACCTCCATTCCAAACCATCATCCATCCATCTACCGGAACTCCCACAACCCTCTTCAATCATGTACGATCATAGTATCCTCATCTTCCCAACCACAGGGATCATCTTCTGCACTTTCCTCTACTAGCAGCTCAACAATGGCCCAGTCTCCATGGAACAACCCTGGAGCAGTTTTAATGCCTGCACCCTTGAGTCAAATACCGGCACATCCTGAGAAATGGATGCCCAAATTCAATCCAGAAGCAGGCATGCTAGCAGAAGGACACATAAACAATTTCATGCTTTCTATCAATCTCAACGAAGTTACTAATGAAGACGCTATTGTTCGGCTTTTTCCTTATACACTGCAAGGGACAGCCGGGTCATGGTACTTTTCACTACCCTCCGGGTCTATCACAAGTTGGGATATCTTCCAAAATCAATTCCTTACCAAGTTTGGTGATGACAGATCAACGAAAACATTAATCAATGACCTATCCAATCTTAAACCCGAAGCTAAAAAGCCTATCAAAGATTTCAATTTACAGTTCAATAAAATTCTCGACAAAATTCGCACTACTTCCCAACCCAGCGAAGAAGTGCGATGTGAATGGTATATTACTGCTTTACCATCAAACACAACAATCTTTGTGGATAGAGAAAATAAAACAACCTTAGTTGAAAACATGACAGAGGCGATAACAGTAGAGAAACGCGTAATAGCCCTGGAAAAGAGATCCGCGATAGAGGAACACAAATCTAAAAAAGTTACCTTCAAAGAAGACTCCAAAAAGAAACAAGAAAAAGACCCTTTCGATTTGAAAGGATTGCAGAAAGTTTTAAAGACCATGTCTAATGAGATGGTTGACATAAAAAAACAAGTAGCAGAAACTTCTTCAAAAAAGCCCTACAGAGCTTTTAAAAGAGGTCCTTCAACGGATGCAAAACCACCCAATGCCATTTAAAATGCTGAATCCGAGGAAGAGGAAGAAGAAGAAAGTGCCACTGAAGGGCAGACTGATGACGAAGAAGTTATGGAATTACAAGGAATGTGGGATTTCATCCTCCCACAAGAAGAAGATCAACAAGTATTTCCTGTTAGCACACGAAGCAAAAATCAGCTTGATCCTCCCCAAACTACCTCTAAGCATAAGAGCGCAAGTCTTGAAACAAAAGATAAAGTCACAACAAATAAAATGAACACTAAAGCGACTCGATCTAGCCCAGTCCAAGCAGATCAAAAAACTCCATCAAAAACACTGATAGTGTCAGATGAAATGGAGTACAATATTATTGATGACATGAAAAAGACTAGGGCTAATATTACCCTTTACGAATTGAGCAAATTGAAGCATCAACAGAAGATAATGATGAAAGAATTACATGCCGTGCTTGTTGCATCTTTTCCTACCGCTGTACTCTCTCAAGCTTCCCACAACATGGGAGGACCTCCAACTAGCGCGATCAATAAGATTGATCCAGACGACATCGCCTTGATTGGAGGAAGATCAAGATCTCACACTCCCCCATTTCTTCTCACTTATGAAATTTTCAACAAAAATGTGCACAATTGTTTGGTAGATTCTGGTGCTTCATCGAATATTTTACCAAGATCAATATGTTCCAAGTTAAATGTTCAACCACAAAAATCCGCAGTTCGCATAGTTCAACTTGATCGATCTCAAGTTGAAGTGATTAGTGAACTTAATCAAGTAACCATAAGATTGTCATCCAACCCGAAGATATGTTAGGTTATTGACGTTCTAGTGGTTGATATCCCAGAATTCTATGGCCTAATTCTTAGCAAAGATTGGTCCGAAAAACTCCATGGATACTTCGCAACCGACTGGTCGCACATGTGGTTACCCTTCAACGGTAAACCAAATCAAATAAAGGTTGAACGAGAGTTACACCAGAAGTACATAGTAACGGAATTAGAGGGAGAAAATGAAACAGTAGCGTATAACAGTAGTATCATATGCAATTACTTGGTAGATTCTTTTCTCGGCAATTTCAATGCTCACACATCACCCTACTTAAAAAATTCAGTTTTGTCCCAAGTCGAAAATTTTTCCTAAACTGATAGTTCAAAGTGTGTTAATTTTTTAGATAAACCTGTAAATACATCTTTGTTTTGGAAATTATATTTTGATGGCAATACAGTCCAACTCTAAACTACGAATTAGTAAACCTAGGAACCGATGATAAACTACAAAATGTTAACCTAGGCCTCGGCCTAGTCCCTGAAGAAAAACTAGTGTATATTCATCGTTTGAGACAATATAAAAGTGTTTTTGCCTAGAATTATGATGAACTGAAGACATACGACACTTCTATCATTCAGCATACTATTCCTATAATCAATAACGAAAAACTTGTCCAACAGAAACTGAGAAAGGTCCACCCCAATTTAGAAAATCAGATAAAAATTGAGCTAAATAAGTTATTAAAAGCCAGAATAATTTTCCCCGTCAGACATTCCAAATGGGTCTCCAATATGGTACCCGTTAGAAAGAAAAACAGAGATATTAGAATCTGTATCGATTTTCGGAATCTTAACAAAGCCTGTCAAAAAGAGAATTTTCCTCTTCCACCTATGGAACAAATACTACACGTAGTAGCAGGCTCAGAACTGATGACTTTCTTGGATGGATTTTCAGGATATAATCAAGTGTTGGTACGTCCCGATGATCAGTTGAAAACCACATTTAGAACTAAATAGGGTACATACGCATATCGGAAGATGCCATTTGGTTTGATTAATGTTGGCGCTACATTTAGGAGAGCCATGGACATCGCATTCAAGGGTTTAGCCAATAAGTCTGTAGTAATTTATTTGGATGATATAACAGTGTACTCCAAGAAGCGAACTGACCATCTCAAAGACTTAAAACAAATCTTTCAACGATGTTTAAGGTATGGAATTTCACTTAACCCAAAGAAATCTTTTTTCGCATTAAGTGAAGGAAAACTTCTAGTATTCATAGTGTCAAAATCCGGTATTCACATTGATCCTGACAGAATCAAAGAAATTTCTGAAATATCCCTACCTCATAATAAAAAGGCCATGCAATCTTGCCTTGGTCAAATCAATTTTGTAAAGAAATTTGTCCCAGATTTTTCACGAATTGTGTCTCCTTTGCAAAACATGATTAAAAAGAATTCAAATTTTAAATGGGGTCAAGATAAACATGAAGCATTCAACCTCATCAAACAAGCTATTATTAATGCTCCATCTTTAGCAACCCCAAATTTTTCAGAATCTTTTATTTTATAGACATTTTCCTCAGAGAAATCATATGCCGCGATTCTAACTCAAGCAAATCAAGAAAAAGCGGAAGCCCCAATTGTGTTTTTTAGCTCAAATTTACAAGATGCTGAACTCAATTATTCAGACGTGGAGAAACAGGCCTATGTTGTTTTCAAAGAAATTAAATATTTCATACCTTTCTTACTTAAAACCCGTACTAAGATCATAGTACCGTTTCCAGCGGTAAGAAATCTTCTAGTACAGAAGGATGTGGGTGAGAAAAGGGCCAATTGGATCACTGCTTTACAGGAATACGACCATGAAATCAAACCAGCAAACATTGTAAGAGGTCAAGGCTTCTGCAAATTGTTGGCTGGAGCATCACAAATTTCTGAAATTTCATCTGAAGAGGTACAAATGTGTGAGGTAAGCCTAAACGATGCAGAATCATTGTATCCTGACATCATTTATTATCTTAAGAATGGGTATGCTCCATCACACCTGGATCACACTAAGAAAAGAGCTATGAGATTGAAAGCTGAATAATATCAGCTCATAAATGATATTCTCTTTAGAAAGAATTATGATTTTGTTCTTCTTAGATGTCTTGAAAAAACTGAAGCTGAAAACGTTTTGCAGGAACTCCACGATGGACCAGCAGGTGGACACTATGTTGGAGACGCTACTGCACATAAAATCTTACGTGCAAGATATTAATGGCCTATGTTGTTCAAAGACTCACACAATTACGTGAGGAAATGCCAAGTCTGCCAAACTACTGCTGGAAGACAAAAGAAACCGTCCCTGCCACTACAGCCAGTAAACATCGAGCAACCGTTCACTTAGTGGGGGGGCTTGGACATAATAGGTGAGATCGTTCCTCACTCTTCTAAACAGCATAGATACATCCTCACGACAACTGATTATTTTACTAAATGGGTAGAATCAGTTCCTCTCAAGACAACCAATTCTGAAAATATTATTGAATTCATAGATCAATTTATAATCACTAGGTTTGGATTGTCATCGGCTTTAATGTTTGATAATGCATCATACTTTTCTGGAAATGCAATGACTGAATTTGCACTTAAAATAGGGTTCAAACTAAAATATTCGGCCAATTACTATCCGCAAGGTAATGGGTTAGCTGAGTCGAAAAATAAAAACCTAATTAGGATTATTAAAATAACAATTGACCAGAACCAAAAGAATTGGCATAAAGCTTTGGTAAATGCTTTATGGGAAGATAGAATAATGAAAAAATCTTCGATCGACACTTCTCCCTTTAATTTAGTTTATTGGAAAGAAGTGGTTCTTCCAACTCACTTAGTCATTCCCTCCTTGTCTTTAATACAATACATTGATGAAGTACCTACTTCCTCCATACAACTAAGACAAATGGAAATAATTAAATTAGAAGAACAATGAGAACAAGCTAGCTAAACCCATGCTCATCATCAAGCACTAACAAAATCCTCTTTTGATTCAAGCATAATGACTAGAAAAAAATTTCAAATGGGAGATTTAGTTTTAAAATGGGACAAGGCACATGAAGGAAAAGGCAAACATATGAAATTTCAAAAGATGTGGCTTGGTCCTTTTCAGATTGTTGAAGTCATAGGTCCATCAACGTTTGTCTTATAGGATTTAGTAGGTAGAAGGGATCATTTCCCTGTTAATGGACAAATCCTTAAAATATATTTTCCATAGAAGATTATTCTTCTATTTTGTAGAATAGTTTTTCTTTTCTTTTTTATAAATAAAAACAGTTGTAAATGGTTATTATAGGTATTCATGGAAAAGACACCAATTCTCTTTAATATTTTGAGCTTTCCTCTTGTATAAATGGCAATTTTGTTTTTAGAATCTGATATTTATTATTGACAGATATAGTTAAAAGCTTTAGCCTAGATATGATACTAGTTTCAACTTCAAAAAAATTGACGAAAGAAACCTTTAGCAAAGAAATTGTTTTATATGAGCACAATGAAAGGTATCAATAACAAAATAAAGATTCTCTATAAAACAACTATTTTCAAACTCTATTATTGTCATCCAAAGCTTTCTTAAGGAAAACAATGACTTCGTCCCTGATTAAAGAAAAATCGGAGCATTCAGAGGAACAATCCAAGAAACACTATATCTTAAAGAATAATAGGTCTCATCACGAGCCGACTTATCATGATCACAGATATTATAACTTGCTGACTTTGCCAATACTGTCGAAAACAGGGCAATGACTCAAGATTGTTATAATCGAAAGACAAGGGGTCTCATCATGAGCCAACTTGTTCAGTAAGAGTGTAAATCAAGTGAATGACTCTGTCATAATTTGGCTACCAAACCAAGACATTGTTCTTTAAGAATAAAAAAGAAAATCAAAGAAAAATTGTCAATGTGGGTTTTTCTTTAAAAGTTGTAGATCACCTTAACCAGGATAAAGGATCATTGCTGGGTAACAGGTAACCTTGTCAAGGCTATGGATGCCTGCTAGCAGCAGAGGCTCTACCTACGACAAACGAGCATATTTAAAAAACTGGCACACAGAGAAAACTTTATTTTATCTTTACAAGACCAAGTAATGGCTGATGTAAATACAAGGACAAGCCTGAGGAAGCAAACAAATTAGAATAAAAAGAGGTTGAAACAAAATGTCATTGATAGGATAAGGCATAATGTACTCCATCTGTTCATAACAAAATTTAGATTTATGAAAATTTTTCTGTTTTGGAAATTAAGATTCAATAAGAAAAGCAAAGATAACTGGTTCTTCCAAGTGAATCGCCATTGTTGTGGCCACCAACAACCCGCCTCCTTCTTTAGTATTAGCAATAACATAAAACAAGTGGGGACCCTTAGTAAAAAATTTAAAAAAAAATTGTATTATACTCCTTAAAAATATATCACATCGCAAGAAGAGAGTAGAACATTTCTTTATGAGCACAATAAAAACTGCGAAAAAGCGACGCAAAATTCATCACATCGCATACATTAAGAGGTGCCCATAAATGAAGATCTTAAGAAATCTCCGATGGCCAATATATGACATCGCATGTCACAACATCGCATAAATAGCACACAATGATTTAACACAATCTGTGATCTTGCAATAAACGCGATGCTACGATGCTGCGATGCTACAATCTGCGACCTGCGATCTGCGATATCACAATGTTGACAAAATGCGATAACCGGATAACGTAATGAAAGTTGCAGAAATCGCCCATCACAAATTTTCCTCGGCTCAACATTCAAGAAAAGTTGTCAGTAAACCAAAAAAATGGATGCGCACCTTAAAGAAAATTAATGAATGTACGCCAAAGTGTAGGACAATTTTGTGTTTGTCGAAGAGTCAGTTCACAATGGGTGGCATTATTTTATACATTCGTAGAGCTTAGAGCTTTCACGTCAATATTTATTGTCATTACTCTTTTCCTTTGCGTGAACTGGAGGAATGAAAAATAGGAAACATCTAAAGAAAAAGGGAAAGCGTCAATGCTCAGAGATAGAGAAGAGATGCGCTCATAAACTGATACTGCATGCAATGGAACCGCAGATTCCAGAGCATTTCTGAATAGATGCGGACATCAGTAGCTGACTCAACACTTAGGGTCAAAATCTCACAAAAGCAGCATGTTTACAAAAAATCCTGAAGCTTATAACCGGTAAAGGAAAAGGCGCTCAAGGCGAAAAACGCACCAGAAAGGCCCGGATCAAAGAACGGAGGCAGTATTCGATCCGCTAAGAAAATTGTTCAGAAAGAAAGGTCCCTAACTTGCTTAGTCATTTGTAAGTCTGGAAATAAGGATAGCAAAGGCAGAAGGAATTTGAGGGAAATTTTGGTCATTACCAAGTATATACGCAGTTAATTCACCCATCCAGAGGATGATTCCCAAAAATGTCTTCTAGTTTACTAAAAAATGGTGCCAACGCTTGCCATTTCTGTTTGCTTAACTCAAACAAAAGCGGAAGGCAACCAGCCGACTCTTCGCAGGCAAATGTTCAATGCTTGCAACATTA
Organism: Pinus taeda; assembly: GCA_000404065.3. Taxonomy (NCBI): domain Eukaryota; kingdom Viridiplantae; phylum Streptophyta; class Pinopsida; order Pinales; family Pinaceae; genus Pinus; species Pinus taeda. The sequence continues at coordinate 128,863 of APFE030349063.1, forward strand.
AGGAGCAAAAGCAGAAATAGTTAGGAATTAGATTCGATTTTTTAGAAATAACTTTTCTTAGAAAAAGGGCGGTCATTTAAACCGTATCCTAAATTTATGTAATTAAGTTATTTAGTTAGCAGTATTTAAACCCTTCTCATGCATTTAGAGAAGGGTCAAGAAATTTGTCAAGAACTTCTCCTCAGAACATGGACTTTTGCACCCTCAGAGGAGGTTTTGATGAATGAACGGATCAAGATTTATTAATGTTTGCATTTGGTATCTGCTACTGATGTTGCACTTCTGTACTCTTAGTAGATATTAGAACAAGGAGAGATAAATCATTGTTGCTTGAAGCTTATGAGTAGGACCAGTCATAAATGGTACTTTTATCTCTTGACCATTTCTGCTTATATTCTTAAAGCAATATACAATTTTTAGTTGTTTATATGTTATTACATGAATGTTTGTGTTACCATTTGGCACTTTTGTACGGTGGAGCCATTTATTTATGTTTAATGTGTGAATAACTTATTATGCGATATGTTGTTCACAACTGTTTTTCCTAACTTTTTATGCAAAGTGGTTCATCTTAATTTATTTCCATTCTTATAATCGCTGAATGATCTTTATTACCAGTTATTATTTGAAATCTCTTTAGATCGCATAATAGAAGAATTACATCTCGGGTTAGCATAGATTAGATGTGCTGTTTTCATTAGCTTACAATAGCATAGAGTTAGATTAAAGTAGTTTAGATAGGAACTTTTAGATTAGCAACATCCAATTCTGCACACACACAAACCCTTAGATTGGGAAACTGGTCCCATTATCCCCAGTTGGACCCGCTATACCAAACGGATAAGGAGCTGCCAACCAATATCTGGACCGGGCGGGTATCCCCCTTGTTGGCGACCCAATTTTTGGGGCTTCAATAGTGCGCTAGTCCTCCACAATTATAACACATTAATTTGCCTCGGCCCCTTCTTGGCCCCATTCCTCCTTGTCCTCGACCTCAGCCCTCAAATCTAGTGTGTGCCATTCTCATATCTAGGTCGAGGCCTTGCATTTCTATCTGCATTCTATAGGCTAGGGTCCATTCCATCATTAACTCATAGCTATGACAAGTACACGTTGTGGCCCACTAACCTACAAAAATTACAAAATAGCTGCTGCGGAGTCTGTGTATATTTCTGCAATAGATGACAATTGTCTATTGTGTGTTTTTTTCCTATCTTACAGATCACACACCATAGCGTGGGTGTCGCACTTGGCCCTGATTGTGCCTTCAGTCTCAATGGCATTGGCCCCCCTCCTGCCAAGTAGTTTGCAAATACCAAACAATGATCCTTATCGTGGCCTTGGCCTTTGCATTTTATACACCACACTTCTTCGCACGCCTCTGGTCGTGGCACCCTATCCTGTTTCAAACTCTGCATCTCCAAGCATAGGTTTTACAGTTGCACATGAATCTGTTGAACTCCTATCCCTAGATCCTGTATTGGTGTTTCATGGAACCTCATTGCCATTTCCAATGCTTCAACCTGGGTTGAAAGCTTCTGCTGTGACAACACTATCCTCAGGTGGGGTGTCAAAGATGCCACAAACCATGTGTGGTGTTGTGGATCTGTTAGCATCATATTAGCCTCGCGGATCATACTCTTCAGTTGTTGATCTAGATCCCATGGGGTCTTGCCTGGAAGCATTGCAATCTCCTTAAATCTGATGATTGACTACGTCTCTGATTTTGGCCAGCTAAATTCTTTTCTCAGCACATTCTGGATCTCTTATATTCCTGCGTTCGGGTGATCATTTGAGTTCTTGATATACCACGTTAACGCACGATCCTACAGTGCACTTACCAATGTAGGCTTCTTAATGTTATCATCCGTAACCCCTTGTGCTTCCCACACTACTCTTACCATGAACCAGAACTAATCTGGGTCCTCATTTCCTACTCCTCCGAATACGGGTAGCTTAATCGTGCTTGCCATATTGAACTACTAGTTTGGTGGAGGTGGTCTGGGTAAAGATGGAGGTGAAGGAGATGATGTGAGTGGTGGCATAAGTGGAGATGTTAATTGCAAAATGCATTGCCTTATCAAACAGACTACACTCCTCAAAGAAACCCGAGTGCGCTCTTCCTCACTCGCTCAATAAGATGAAATTAAGGGATTGTTTCCCAACCCTTCGATACCTTTGTAGACCTTTCTGCTCCACGTCATTCCAATCATTAATGTATGTGCATCACCATTTTTTTCACATAACAGCATCTTAATCTAAGTATTCAAATATTTGATGTACTTACCTCGCGGTCCCTTGAGAAAATGTCTTTCTACTTCGTTGTAGCTTACAGTCATGTCTATCACAAATTCAGTGATAAACCCTCATATTATACGGTCGAGCCAATGGTCTATGGCCCGTGCGATCTTATCTTCTGATGCCTCTAGCCTGTGGACTAACTTCGGAGTCCACACTATCGACTGATCGAGCTTATACCTTCCCTAGCTGTCAGCTAACCTCGCGATCTAATGATACAATTCTGAAGAGAAGGACGCGAAGAAGATCTCATGGATTTCTGTATATATGTAGTGATCCAACCACCTATTCTTGGATATCTACGGAATTCCATTTTCCTGTGCCACAAATTCGTGAAGCTTTTGATCCAACCACTCTTCAATTTCCTTCTTCATAGGGTTCCAGTGTTTTGACATCAGACATCCCTTAGGCATATCCCGGTCCCGACAATGGAACCATTTGTTGGCTGGTTGGGCCTGACCCAGGTTCAGAAGTGTTTTAGCCGAACAAATCCCAAAATTATAGGCCCTTTTTGACAATAGTCTGCAAAGCACAGACTGAGGTCTCACCCGAGATAGTATGGGAGTGTGTTGGAACCAGGTTTCCGCACCCTAGGGATGTCTTGATGAAGTTTGGGAAGTTCGAGAACCGATCCTGCACGGTCGCACTGCTCGGCGCAGCTATCTAACCTTTGCATAGCTTTGTAAAGAGTGAGAAGAGGCACGGTCTAGATCCTTTAGCCCTACTGCGTTATTATTATAGATCTTAACTTAGTTTTGTGGGCACAATATTCTTATCAACTATTCAACATTCATAACAAGTGTTTGCAATAATAAACTGTAAGAAGATGCATAAACATATACCAGAAGCCTAAACATACAGATCTATGAATGCATGCACAATATTTCCTAATTGACTTAGCTTTTATTAAACTTTTGTTCAGTTACAATCCCAACTTCTCCCTGTGCACTCAGCTACAAGGATCTGCGCACACAGCTGTAGACTCTACAAGCCTCTATGCACACAACTACAGAGCCCTTCCTACTCCTACAACCCAAGACTCGGACTTACAGACTCAAAGCGAATATCGCATTCAAAAACCCATATCATTTGAACTCAATTCTAACTAATTGACTTCTACACTTAGAGCCTTGCTCTATTTATACATTCCCATGGTCTGCGAACCATGGGCAAGCTGACTCACTTTACATTACCTTACATTATTTGAGGGCGAACAACCGTTTGACTTGACTCATTACAATTCATGCTCCATGCACTTTGTGAAGCCTTTACAATACCATTACCCAAAATTGTGGGCTTTAAGCCCCAAAACCATTACACCGAGGATCTTCTCTCCAACATGAAACTTGCCATATTTGAACATGATAAAGATGACTATGATGAATTGTTCGCTTTGGCTGAGTCGTTTTCACAGGTAAAACATCTAGCAAGGATCAAATTGGGAGCAGGGGACGTAGATAAGTTTATGAAGTTCAGGACACAGAGGTTACAAACCATACCTATGGATTTATTGAACATTACCCCCATGGTGCAGCAAGAAGACCGCAGTGAAGAACACACTACTAAGAAGATTCCTGAAAAGGAGAAGACAAATGAAAATACCAGCGAGCTCATAAATACCAATGTGTGTATTGATACCAACTTAATCAAGGAATGGGAGCAATTCGATCAGCATATCAAGAACCAGAATGACTCCCAAAATATCATTATGCCAAAATCGCATGCAACACAGGAGCCTATTGTTACTAGTATTATAATTGAAGGGACAGTTGGCACAGTTAACACTCAGCATGATATTGAAATAATTCCAAAGAATCCTTTCGAAGAAATTGTATTGAAGGTTGAGTAAATACCACCCTTGGATGTATTTTACAGTCCAAAGCATAGGGTTGTGGTCAAAATACAGAGGAAAAAGAGGAAAATTGACCAGGGACCATTCTCAACTCCTCAAGCTGAACTAATGAATGTGGTATGGAAAGACTCAGAAGTTAATCCTTCTGAGGATTTAACTAAGTTATCTCAATATGATGTTGCCTATACAGCCACTACAATAGACAAGGCCTCTGAAGTTAGGCAACTAATCAAAGAAAAGGATCTAAGGATCACCCAACTTGAAGAGCAAACGACAATGGAACAACAGAAGATCGGTCATCTTGAGCAACAACTAGCGGAGCAAAAACAATAGAATGAGCAACTGAAAGAACAATTAAATCTGGAGAAACAAAAGAGCGATTAGCAGGCTCTCCAGAAACAACAAAAGTTGTCTTAAGAACTCAGCAAGCTTAAAGCAGCACTTCAGCAGGAAAAGAAGGCCAAAGAAGAACATATCGCACAGCTGTAATTACAGCTAGAGAAATTCAAAGGTTATCTGAAGATTGATGAATTCAAGAAAGAAGCCTTGGAAGTGCCTAAAGCCTTATCTCAACAACTGAATATCCTTTTCCATAAAATATCATTGGTTGACCCATTGTGCATCATCACTGCATCACTCATTGAATAGGAAGTTGACACCAGGTTAGAATTTGAAAATGTAGATCATAAGGTCAAAATATTTCTCTCTTGGAAAAGTACAGAAGAAGGTTTGGCTGCTAATCTAGCGAAAATCCAAGAATCGCACAAAGAAGTTTTGTTTTCAAAGTGGGAATCACAGTTATTAAAGGCTGAAAGAGCTACTTCTAGTGCTAGGGATACAATGAACAGTGTGATGGAGTTGATAAATTACAGCTTACATGGAGCTAAATTGATCTCTGATTGCTCCTCAGGAAATCTCCCAAAGGCATAAGCGCTAGAGAATCAATGGAGACAGGATCTGGCTAGCAAAGAAGAACAAATCAGCAAAGTGTAAAACTTGACTTGGGATGCATTTTGGTTCTTCCTAGTCAAGTTGCATAGCCAGCAGATGGCTGACAAATGCCTTGCCAACATTATCAATCGCATGGTTCCCAATCTTTTAGATGCCACATACACAGGTCAACTACATTCTAGGCTGATTCATCCTCCGGAAATTCAGGAAATGTTCTCAATTTGTCAATTGCGACTGCAAGAGAAGAAGTAGATACAATGAATCAGTTCAAATGTTATATACCTAGGGGGGATAATATGGGGTACCAAGGGAGGTACCCAAGGTAATAATGTAATAGGGGATGGGCCATAGTACTAAATAAGGTGGTTAACTCATGTCATGTAAGGGACCACAAGTAGTTAATAATAATGTAAGAGGCCCATGGTATTAGTTGATGGTACGAGGAAACCATGGTAATGATGCATGGTATTGTATGTATGAGGCCTATATAGAGGCTAGAGACTCCACATGGAGAGATATGAAGAGAAGTGTTCTTGTATGAACAGGCATATGGCTTGTGGAGTATTCTCCTTCCTTAAGGAGTGAATGTATGGTTTTGCCCTACCATAAGTGTTTGACAATAAAAGTGGGGTGGATGGGGACTAAAAGACCTCAATGATTTTGTATAGGCATTGGCTGCAAAAATTGGATGGACTCTCCTCATAGGTCATAATCCCTGAACCAAGGTCTCTTATCACAAATATATCTGGCCCATGCAAATCATGGATTGGGTGCGCTTACTTGCTTGGTATAATACAGGCATCTCCTCGGTATGGAAAGCTCTAATACATTCCCTTCCCATCATTTGAAACCATATAGTCTGGAGAATCATTGATGGCACAAGAGTCTGTATTCGTATAGACCCCTGGGCAAGAGGGGGGATAGATACCGCCTCCCGGGGGAACTTGTACATCTGTTGAACCAAAGGGATATTTCTGTCATCGCACACATTGTTGACCAAGAGAATACTACAATTCTCTCCCAAGGATGGAAATCTACTAATGTACTTCATTTACCACCTCAATGGCACCGAGACTGGCATGATTACATTGATGCTTTGATCGAATCCCATATCAGAATTTTGGAGGAACCAGATGAACTCAAATGGAGTATGGTTGATAATGGATTATACTCGCCCAAAGTAGGATACCTTACAATCAGTACACATAGGCAAATTGAATATCCTCATGATTGGTGGCATTTCATCTAGAAGTTAAATGTTCCTCCTTGAACCAGACTTTTCTTCTGATGCGTCCTCAGCAATAAAGTCCCTACAGGGGATCAATTAGTTCAATGATCCTTTCATGGCTCAAGCTAGTGTGTATTATGTAAAAAGGACTCTGAAACCACCGACCATCTCTTTCTAAGCTATGATTTCTCATAAACCCTCTGGGAATCCATTGAAACTCCTTTCCAATCTGGTAGATGGCAAGCGGACAGTATTATAAATGCATGGCAAAACTGGAGCACAACAAATCGTGGATCTAAATTGATAAACCTTCCCTTGATTTATTGTTGGACCATATGGCTATCAAGGAACAGAATCATATTCGACGAAGGGAATGTAAATGGGGCTGTTATGGCGGCCAATATTCTCTCGGCCTACCACAAAATACCTAGTAACAAACCTTCTGCACCGCATTGCACTATTGCACCTACTCCGATTGACAAAACCACTCCCTGGGCATATTTTGATGGGGCCACACAGGAGCAAGGATGTCGGGGGGGGTTTATCCCGCATATAAATGATCATCATTATTATAGTGTAAAAATGGGACTTGGAGATGGCACTAATAATTATGCTAAACTCATCACTCTTCGTCACATATTGCATTTTTCACTGGGACATGAATGCATCAATCTGCAGATTTATGGTGACTCAAAAATCACTATATACTAGTTCAAAAATGTCTCTACATGCCATGCACACACACTCAGACATATTTTGGATGAAGTTATATTGTTCAAAATACAATTTAACAGAATAACATGTCATCACATTTACAGGGAATATAACCAAGGCGTTGATCGTCTTTCCAAGGAGGCCACAATATTACCTAGAGGACAATGGTTGATCCAGGAATAGGTTGAAGCTAAGCAGTACCAATATTACCATCGGTCGTACATAGATCAAGCATATCATAGGACAGACAGGCCCTAGCTTCAAAATTTTGAATACTTTTTTAACCACATAATTTGGAACAACTATATTTGTATATATCTCTACATGATTCTCAGACTTTATTGCACTCATCCTGCATGGCGAACATCATCGTAATTATTTCATATATAGTATTTATCTGACTACCCTGCGTGGTACGAGATCAACAATACATAATCTTCACAGACATGGCTACAAGCCTCATTCAATATGCTGCTCAGCATCTAATATATGTAATTTTTCAAATATAAATGGAAGATTACGATTTTTCCTGTGGAAAAAAAGTGCTAATCAAAAAATAAATAATTGTGGGAAGTAACTCTGGTAAGCATATTTTTTTACATTTTAGTCCTATCCCTTTTTCCGCAAAGGCTTGCTTAAATTATGATTGGAAGTAATTGATGGGAATTATGTTATTTACTTGAGTATAAGCTATTTTCAAGGATTTGATTTTCGGATTGTTTTCCTGCAAATCTTAAGAATAAAAATAAAAAATCGCTACAAAGATATCTAAAAATCATGCATGAATATTGCAACCATATGCACAAATTTTGGCATAAAATATGCTAGGTAGGTATCCACATGACATTATATTGTGCAAAGGCTACAATAAGACCTTCAAGTTATGGTTCAACCAAATGTTTGAAAATTAGTTTTTTTAATAATATTGAAAAATAAATATATATTTTTTCAATGTTAAACATTATAATTTGAATTTGTCAATGCTAAACTAATAGTGATCAACATAAAAATCAATTGTTAGATTTGTGCCTTGGTAGGGACTAATAATGATTCCATAACCATATTTAAATTTAATTAATAAGCACATAAAAATTAATACTTACAATAAACTTACAATATAACAAGATTATTAACCATCGGTATTCACCCCCACTTTAACATAGTTATTATAACTTGGTTATTACTAACCTATAAATAGGTTTTGTTACAATACCCAACACCATGGATTATAAATACCACATGCCCGAAAACCATAACTCATTTCATATTATAAAATTAAAATGTAAAATATATAAGATCTTACATATATCATTGATTACAGAGGGTGACGATTCTCGATCATATGGATGGAGAGAGAGAGAGAGAGAGCGAGCGAGCGAGAGAGAGAGAGAGAGAGAGAGAGAGAGAGAGAGAGAGAGAGAGAAAGAGAGAGAGAGATGGGAAAGGAAGGTGTGAGAGAGATGAATGAAGAGAGAGAGGAGGAGAGGGGGAGAAGGAGAGAGAGAGGGAGAGGTAGATGGAGTTGTATGAGGGAGAGAGGGAGAGATGGAGGGAAGAACAAATACATAGAGAGATAGAGGGAGAGGGAGTGACAAGGGAGAGATGGAGAGATATTGAGGGAGAGAGGAGAGGAGAGAGAGAGGGATAGAAGATGAATTGAGAGAGGGATACAAAGAGATGGAGGGGAGAAAGAGAAGGAGAGAGGGATGGAGATAGTGACAAAGATGGAGGATAGAGAGAGAGAATGATGGGGGGAGAGACAAAGGTAGGTGGGAGAGAAAGGGATAGAGAGGACTTGAGAGCGAGATGGAGTTGGAAGGTAACCTCATCGAATATGAAAATCTTGATGGATTCAAACAATGGTTGGGAGATATTCATATGAATGCATATTTGTGTGTAAGATGTGTAGCATTAGGTCTTGGTGATTTATGTGGATTTGATGTAGTCACCAATTGTGTTTCCAATTCCCATGAGAATTTCCTCCTACCAATACTCAATGGGCAGAGAATGTAGGTGGATCCAAACTACAAAGACCAATAATTTATCATTTTTTAGGTTGTATCTTGGGGTCCAAAAGCTAATGAACATCCTTTTTGCACCTATGAAGGACGTCCCTCAAAGACTATATATCTATCCTCTAGGTTAGAGAAGATCAGTGTGAAAAAACCTTTGGCACTGATATGAAACTCCACATGACCCTTAGGGTGCTATTTGTTATTGTTCCAAGAGATAAGGGTTTTTTCTGCAGTCCAGGTGCCCATAAATTTTTAGATGAGGGTGTGATCTTGTATGTGGAAGGTTTGTTCTAGAATGGAGTCTAATTTGATATCATATCCTGGGTTCTTTGCTACATGAGTGAGGCAACAATTTGTCTCTTATTCTTCCAGGACACACTAAGGACTGGAGTTGAGTCATGACATCCATATTTCGAAGGGTACAAGTGTGGCCTAAAGGAGGGACCCTAGTGACCTGAGAGAGATTTGACCACTGTCACATTGTCGTAGGAGGGATTGACCACCCTTCCCCCTGAGGAAAAATGCATTGGGAGAATGATTATGCAAGAGAGAAAGAGGAGATTGTAGGAATGACAGAGGGAATGCCATATTGGTGAGAAATCCTAACAAGAACAACTTCAAGCAAGCCTAAAAACCCTAGTTGCAAAGCTCTCTCTCCATTATTTTTCCTTTCATATCTAGCATTTCATATATAAAATATATTATGTTAATAATTGTATTATACAATTTATAGCTAGAAGATATAAACAATTGATGCCCAATTATACAAATAACAATGTAGATTTCCATAAAGCTTACTAGTTTAGGTTATTGACCCAAATTTCCAAAAACAAAACACCAATTTAACTTCCCATTATTTGAGAGATCAACTTTCTAATACGTTGTCATATTTTGAGTGAATTAGTGCTCCTCCCTTTCTTGTTTCAATCCCTATTTTTTTCCTACACTCATTGTTGAGCTCGTAAATACTCTATGTCTCTTCTTTCTATATGTGGTTGGATTAACATGCTACAAGCCAATTTTTCAATACCTTGTCATCTTAATTGTATATTAGATTTCCGTTGTGATGATTATAAGGCAGCAACGAATGAGGAGCAATGGACATGTCAAGATCATAGATGTTGTCCTTATTGTGTCGAGAGGTTCTCTACAACCTTATATGGGGAGGATGTGTAATGTAAATGTTTGTAAAATTTAATAATTAAAATTAAAAAAATAATTTTGGCTCAATATATTTGTAAAAATAAATGAACATAAATCAAATTTTGTTGTGCATGGCAGCTTAGTCCCTCCAACTCAAGTTAGAAATTGTGCTCTAGGAAAAATTGCATAAATAATTATAACTTACATTGGTCAATGCTAAATTAATAGTGGTTGATAGATAAATCATCCTATAATCTTTCTTTTGCATGAACTAATAAATTGAGATGTGAAGTGGATAAGTAAATTTCTTACTCAAGTAGAAGAACTTGCATAAATTTTTGTGGGAAGTAACCACTAGCAAGTCTACACATTTACAGTTTTACTCATATGTTAGTGTTGAGGAAAAAATAAAAATGGTGGGAAGTAACTTTGGTAAGTAGAATTATTTACATTTTAGACCTATCCATTTTTTATGCAAAGACTTTCTTAAATTACAATTGGAAGTAATTGATGGCAATTATGTTATTTACTTATGTATAAGCTATTTTCAAGGATTTGATTTTGGGAGGGTTTTCTTGCAAATCTTAGGAATAAAAATAAAAAATCGATACAGAGATATCTAAAAATCATGCATGAATATTGCAACCATATCCACGAATTATGGCATAAAATACGCAAGGTATTTATCCATATGACATTATATTGTGCAAAGCCCGCAATAGGACCTTCAAGTTATGGTCCAACCAAAGTTTGAAAAATAGTTTTCTTAATAATATTGAAAAATAAATATTTATTTTTTTAAGTTAAACATTATAATTTTCATTTGTCAATGCTAAAATAATACTGATCACCATAAAAATCGATTGTTATATTCATGGCTTGGTAGGGAGTACTAATGATTCCATAACCATATTTAAATTTAATTAATAAGCACGTAAAAAATCAATACTTACAATGAACTTACAATATAACAAGATTCCTAACCATGGGTATTCACCCCCACTTGACCATGGATATTATTAACTTGTAAATAGGTTTTATTAAAATATCAAATACCATATCTTATCAATACCACATTCTCAAAAACCGTAACTCATTTCAGAATAAAACATTAAAATTTAAAACATATAATACCTTATATATATCATTGATTACATAGAGTGACAATTCTTGATCATATGGATGGAGAGATAGACATAGAGAGAGATGGGAAAGGATGGTGTGAGAGAGAGGAATTAAGAGAGAGAGGATGGGGGGGAAGAGAAGGAGAGAGAGAGGGAGAAGGAGATGGATTTGTATGGGGGAGAGAGGGAGGGAAGGACAAATAGATAGAGAGATATAGGTAGAGAGGGAGGGAGTGACAAGGGAGAGATGGAGAGAGAGTGAGGGAGAGAGGAGAGGAGGGAAGAGAGAGAGAAGGAGAAGAAAGATAGATGGAGAGATAAGGTTAAGAGAGAGAGAGGGAGACATAGATGTGGAGGGGAAACAGAAGGGGGGGAACAAAGAAGAGAGGGAGGGAGAGATAGTGACAAAGTTGGAGGGTAGAAAGGGAGAGAGAGAGAGAGTGATGAGCGGGAGCGATAGAGGGCGGTGGGAGAGAAAGGGGGAGATAAGACTTGAGAGAGGGAAGGAGAGAGGGAAAGGGGAGAGAGAGATGGAGTTTGAGGGTAACCTCATCGAATAATTAAACTTGTTGGATTCAAGAAATGGTTGGGAGATATTCATATAAATTCATATTTGTGTGTAGGATGTATAGTCTTAGTTCTCAGTGATTTATGAGGATTTGATGTAGTGACCAATTGTGTTTCCAATTCCTATGAGAGTGTCCCCCTGCCAGTACTCAATGGGCAGAGAATATAGGTGGAACCAAACTGCAATGACCAAGAACTTATCATTTTTTAGGTTGTATCTTGGCATCCAAAATCTAATGAACATCTTTGTTGTGCCCATGAAGTAAGGACCTCCCTAAAAAACTCTAGATCTATCCCCTAGGTTAGAGACGATCAATGTGAAAAAACCTTTGGAACATATCTGAAACTCTACATGGCCCTTAGGATGTGAGTTGTTATTGTTACATGAGATAAGGGTTTTTTTTTCTTCTACAGGTCAGTTTCCCATAAATTTGCAGATGAGAGTGTGATCTTACATGTGGAAGAGGTGTTTTGGAATGGAGTCTGATTTAATACCATATCCTAGGTTCATTTTTGTGTGAGGGAGGCAACAATTTGTCTCGTATTCTACCAAGTCACACTAAAGATTAGAGTTGATTCATGGCCTCCATAGTTCGAAGGGTAGTAGTGGATCCCAAAGGAGGGACCCTGGCAACCTGAAAGAGATTTTTCCATTTTCACATTGTGGTAGGAGGAATTGACCACCCTTCCCCCTCAGGAAAAATCCATTGGGAGAATTATTATGCGAGAGACAAAGAGGACACTATAAGAATGACAGAGGGAATTCTAGATTGGTGAGAAATCCTGACAGGAACAACTTCGAGCAAGCCTGAAAACCATAGTTGTGGAGCTCTCCCTCGAGTATTATTTCCTTTGATATCTATAATTTCATCTATAAAATATATCAATGCAATTTTTTAAATATATTATGTTACTAATATATTATACAATTTTTAGCTATAAGATATAAACAATTGATGTCCAATTTTACAAATAACAACCCAAATTTCCATAAAGCTTACTAATTTAGGTTATTGACTCAAATTTCCAAAAAAAACACCAATTAAGCTTCCCATTACTTTGAGAGATTAAATTTCTAATGTGTTTTCATATTTTGAATGAATTAGTGCTCCTCCCTTGCTTAATTCAACCCCTCTTTCTTTGCTACACCCATTGTTGAGATCATAAATACACATTGTCTCTTCTTTCTATATGTAGTTGGATTAGCATACTACAACCACTTTTTCAATACCCTATCATGTTCCTTGCATATTATATTGCCACTGTGAAAATTATAAGGTGGCAATGAATGAGGAGTGATGGA
>APFE030349063.1:147607-181799 GCA_000404065.3 Pinus taeda
CACTTCATCAGCTTACGAGCCCCGGGTTGACAATTAATACTAGCAATTTAGATAACACTAAATTGACTAAACAGATGTGTAACGTAAATGTTTGTAAAATTTAATAATTAAAATTAAAAAAATAATTTCGGCTTAATATATTTGTAAAAATAAAATGAACATCAATCAAATTTTGTTTTGCATGGCAGCTTAGTGCCTCCAACTCAAGTTAGAAATTGTGCTCTAGGAAAAATTGCATAAATAATTATAACTTACATTGGTCAATGCTAAATTAATAGTGGTCGATAGATAAATCATCCTGTAATCTTTCTTTTGAATGAACTAATAAATTGAGATGTGAAGTGGATAAGTAAATTTCTTACTCTAGTAGAAGAACTTGCATAAATGTTTGTGGGAAGTAACCACTAGCAAGTCTACACATTTACAGTTTTACTCATATGTTAGTGTTGAGGAAAAAATAAAAATGGTGGGAAGTAACTTTGGTAAGTAGAATTATTTACATTTTAGACCTATCCATTTTTTATGCAAAGACTTTCTTAAATTACAATTGGAAGTAATTGATGACAATTACTTATGTATAAGCTATTTTCAAGGATTTGATTTTGGGAGGGTTTTCTTGCAAATCTTAGGAATAAAAATAAAAAATCGCGACAGAGATATCTAAAAATCATGCATGAATATTGCAACCATATCCATGAATTATGGCATAAAATACGTAAGGTATTTATCCACGTGACATTATATTGTGCAAAGCCCACAATAGGACCTTCAAGTTATGGTCCAACCAAAAGTTTGAAAAATAGTTTTCTTAATAATATTGAAAAATAAATATTTATTTTTTAAGTTAAACATTATAATTTTCATTTGTCAATGCTAAAATAATAGTGATCGCCATAAAAACTTATTGTTATATTCATGGCTTGGTAGGGACTACTAATGATTGCATAACCATATTTAAATTTAATTAATAAGCACATAAAAAATCAATACTTACAATATAACAAGATTCCTAACCATGGGTATTCACCCCCACTTGACCATGGATATTATTAACGTGTAAATAGGTTTTGTTAAAATATCAAATACCATGGCTTATCAATACCACATTCTAAAAAACCGTAACTCATTTCACAATAACAAATTAAAATCTAAAACATATAATACCTTATATATATCATTGATTACATAGAGTGACAATTCTTGATCATATGGATGGAGAGATAGACATAGAGAGAGATGGGAAAGGATGGTGTGAGAGAGAGGAATTAAGAGAGAGAGGAGGGGGGGAAGAGAAGGAGAGAGAGAGGGAGAAGGAGATGGATTTGTATGGGGGAGAGAGGGAGGTAAGGACAAATAGATAGAGAGATATAGGTAGAGAGGGAGGGAGTGACAAGGGAGAGATGGAGAGAGAGTGAGGGAGAGAGGAGAGGAGGGAAGAGAGAGAGAAGGAGAAGAAAGAGAGATGGAGAGATAAGGTTAAGAGAGAGAGGGGGAGACATATATGTGGAGGGGAAACAGAAGGGGGGAACAAAGAAGAGAGGGAGGGAGAGATAGTGACAAAGTTGGAGGGTAGAAAGAGAGAGAGAGAGAGAGAGAGAGTGATGAGTGTGAGTGATAAAGGGAGGTGGGAGAGAAAGGGAGAGATAAGACTTGAGAGAGGGAAGGAGAGAGGGAAAGGGAAGAGAGAGATGGAGTTTGAGGGTAACCTCATCGAATAATTAAACTTGTTGGATTCAAGAAATGGTTGGGAGATATTCGTATAAATTCATATTTGTTTGTAGGATGTATAGTCTTAGTTCTTAGTGATTTATGAGGATTTGATGTAGTGACCAATTGTGTTTCAAATTCCTATGAGAGTGTCCCCCTGCCAGTACTTAATGGGCAGAGAATATAGGTGGAACCAAACTGCAATGACCAAGAACTTATCATTTTTTAGGTTGTATCTTGGGGTCCAAAATCTAATGAACATCTTTGTTGTGCCCATGAAGTAAGGACCTCCCTAAAAAACTCTAGATCTATCCTCTATGTTAGAGATGATCAATGTGAAAAAACCTTTGGAACCTATCTAAAACTCTACATGGCCCTTAGGGTGTGAGTTGTTATTGTTCCATGAGATAAGGGTTATTTTTCTTCTACAAGTCAGGTTCCCATAAATTTGCAGATGAGAGTGTGATCTTACATGTGGAAGAGGTGTTTTGGAATGGAGTCTGATTTAATACCATATCCTAGGTTCATTGTTGTGTGAGGGAGGCAACAATTTGTCTCGTATTCTACCAAGTCGCACTAAGGACTGGAGTTGATTCATGGCCTCCATAGTTCGAAGGGTAGTAGTGGATCCCAAAGGAGGGACCCTGGCAACCTGAAAGAGATTTTTCCATTTTCACATTGTGGTAGGAGGAATTGACCACCCTTCCCCCTCGGGAAAAAGCCATTGGGAGAATTATTATGCAAGAGACAAAGAGGACACTATAAGAATGACAGAGGGAATGCTAAATTGGTGAGAAATCCTAACAGGAACAACTTCGAGCAAGCCTGAAAACCATAGTTGCGGAGCTCTCCCTCGAGTATTATTTCCTTTGATATCTATAATTTCATCTATAAAATATATCAATGCAATTTTTTAAATAGATTATGTTAATAATATATTATACAATTTTTAGCTATAAGATATAAACAATTGATGTCCAATTTTACAAATAACAACCCAAATTTCCATAAAGCTTACTAATTTAGGTTATTGACTCAAATTTCCAAAAAAAACACCAATTAAGCTTCCCATTACTTTGAGAGATTAACTTTCTAATGTGTTTTCATATTTTGAATGAATTAGTGCTCCTCCCTTGCTTAATTCAACACCTCTTTCTTTGCTACACCCATTGTTGAGATCGTAAATACACATTGTCTCTTCTTTCTATATGTAGTTGGATTAGCACACTACAACCACTTTTTCAATAGCCTATCATGTTCCTTGCATATTATATTGCCACTGTGAAAATTATAAGGTGGAAATGAATGAGGAGTGATGGACATGTTAAGATCAAATAAGCTCTCCTTATTGTGCCAAGAGGTGCTCTACAACCTAGTATGGGGGGGATGTGTAAGTGTAAATGTTTGTGTCAGGCCAGGAGGTAACTTCACAATGCAAATTGTGTCTATGCATTAAGACTTATCATGGATATATACAAGAAGGGAGAGACTCTTGGGCTTCACCTCCTAGTGTCTCTTCATATTCCTATTCTCCACTATTTACTATTTACATTATTTACATATATTCACCCAATCCAAATGATTATTCCCTCCCTTAATCTGAAGGGATGTTGGAGATTCCAAGCATCTTTCGAACTTTTCTTTTCCAAGCACTTTGGTGAAGATGTCTGCAATATGCTCATTAGTGGAACAATGGCATAGATGGATTGTCTTGGCCTCAATATGATGTCGAATCAGATGGTATTTTGTCTTGATGTGCTTCATTTGATAATGGAACTTTGGGTTCTTGGCAAACTTTATTGCAGAGGTATTGTCAATCATGAGCGAAGTTGAATGCACTTGTTTCACCTACAAAGCTTCCAGAATTTTCCCAAGCCACACAATTTTCTTTGTTGCCTCAGCTGCTACCACATATTCTGCCTCTGTTGAGGAATATGTTAGAACTGATTGTTTGTGTGATCTCTAGGATATAGCTCCTGATCCAAGACTCATATCATAACCTGGAGTAGATACCCCATTTTCTTTGTCTCCATCGAAGTCTAAATCAGAGTATCCAATCAAGATGAATTCGCCCACCTATGTATACTTGAGTCCAAAGTCTTTCACTCTCCATTGTATACTTGAGTCCAAAGGATTTCACTCTCCAATGTACTTCTTTTGAGAGAGGAATATAGACTTCGGATGTTGATTTACTTCAATACCAAGATAGTAGTGGACATATCCCAAGTTAGTCATTTCAAAACCTTTCCTCAATTCCTTCTTTATGGATGCAATGTAGCTCACGTTGTTCCCTGTCATCAAAATATCATCTACATATACCATAAGATATACAAATTCTTTGCCAACTTTCTTGACAAAAAAAGTTGCATCATCAAGATCATAATGTTTGAAGTTGAGTTTCAGAAGATGCTCAGTTAACTTTTCATACCAGGCTCCTAGTGCTTTCTTGAGGCCATACAAGGATTTCGCAAGTTTGCATACTTTGTGTTCTTGGCCCTTCACAACAAATCCTTCTTGTTGGGACATAAAAACATTATCTTTCATATCTTCATTCAAGAAAGCAGTTTTTACATCCATTTGATGGACTTTCCAACTATTTTGAGCTTCCAAGGCAAAGAATTTCTAGATGGTAGCCCATTTTGTTGTGGGGGGGGGTTATCCTCATCATCAACCCCTTCCTTCTATGCAAAACCTTTTTCCACAAGCCTGGCTTTGTGCTTCTCAAGTGAGCCATCAGCTTTATACTTGTTCTTGTAGACCCACTTGCAACCAATTGATTTGATTCTAAATGGAGGATCGAACATCTTCCAAGTGCCATTTTTTATCAAGGCATCATATTCCTTCTACGTCGCTTCTTTCCATTCACCATGAGAAGTGGTTTCTTTGAAAGAATTTCGTTCAAAATCTATAGACAAACTCAGTTCACAATCATAAGAAACATCAATATCAATAGGTGAATCAGAATCATATACATCACCTCTATTTTGCCTGGTTGAATTTCTTGTTCTTGTTCTTCCAACCTCATAAGGATGAACACTTTCAAGTGTCTTTGTCAGCCATTTTGGAGGACCTTCTTGAGATGGCTCGGGCTACTCAGTTAACTGAGTTGTGACTGAATCAAGATTGAGTCTCTAAATTGTGTTAATAACATCACTCAAAGTATCATCAATGATTGGAACTTCATGTGGGAGAGAGAGTGTTTCAGAAGAAGATTCCAAAGATTGATCCAATACAGGAATCCCCCCTTCAAGATGTGGAATATGCTTATCAAATTCTTGAAACTATTTCGCATGTCTGAATCTATCTAAGTGATTAAGTTGACGCTCAAAAACATTATAATATTTGGAAGATTCAAGAAATATTACATCTCTAGATACAACAAACTTCTTATTAACTTCATCATAGAGACGATATGCTTTGGAGGTATTTGAATACATCAAGAAGATAAACTTATGACTCCTTGCACCAAGTTTGTTTCTTTGTTCCTTTGGTATCAAGGCATAACGGGTGGAACCAAAGACCATGAGATGCTTTATCGAAGAAATGCGGCCATACCACATTTCATAAGGAGTCTTGCTTCTAATAACATTAGATGGAAATCTATTCTTTACATACACAGCACATAGAACTGCATCAACCCAAAAAATCAATTTTACATTCTTGAAAAACATCATGGAACGTACCATATTTAAGATTGACTTGTTCATTTGATCTGAATTCGATCCATGAAAAATAATCAAAGTACCATGACTGTATCAAATAAGGACAAACGTCGAATTCAAGAGCACAGAGCGATTAGAAAGACCTCTGAACAGTGGAAGCTGGCAGCCAGTGAGGAACGACAAGGACCTCAGTCAAAGCACGCTTACCGAGGCCCATGGAGACTGCGCAGGAGGCGAAACTAGCACCTAGGAAGCCCGGATCGGGAAAAGGAGGTTTTTTCTGATGCACACTAAGCTGGGAAAAACCCCTCGAGAAGGAAAGGCCCCGAAGTGCTCAGTCGCATGGAAGCCGGGAAAACTGTAGGGAAAGCACTAAAGACTAAAGGCGGGACCTGCGTTCCAAAACCAGCAGTATATCGGGGGCACCCTTGGGCAGTAAGTAGATTTGGAGAAAAACGAGTGATTCCATTCAGCACCCAATGCATGGTAGGTGGATGAGAGAGAAAACCAGTGCTCATCGCACGCTAACAGTTGAGCAATTCAACTGCGTGAAATGAGCGAATGACGTTGGGTCTGGGGGTTCTAGATCTAACGGCTGAGAACATGCCCGATGAAAGAACCAGATTTGACAAGGGATTAAGTTGTGATCTATAAGGATTTGAGGTCCAATTTGACCGCTAAGATGCCGGCTGAGTAATTTCCCAACGTAACCGAAGAACCGAACTGACAAGGAAGATCTGGCACAATTCGCGAGAGGACAAGTGGCCACTCCCTGTGAGCTGATGACCATGGCACAGAGACAGGGAATTCCAAGTGAACAGCAGTAGACGATCTGACGGAGGTGGAAGGGGAATTGAACAGTGAAGAGATTGATTGCCTTTAAAGCCATGAATAGAGAACAGAAAGGACGAGAGAGAGGGGACACCGAGAAGAAAAACCAGAGAGAAGAAGACAAAGACAAAGAGAAGAAAAGATAATGAAGCAAAAAGCAGAAAGACAGAGGGCCGAGCTGACCATAGGCAGTATCAAACACCAGAGAGCTTCAAAGTTTCAAGCCATCCCTGAGAGGATCTGTTAGGAATCGAGTACCATATTGGGCTCCTCCCATTAAAGACCAGAAAGGTCAAGTTCTAGTAGGGAAAGAGTTTGTATACTCTAGTTGCTTGGGGGATCCAAGAACCACCCTACCAAACATTGTTCTGTTTTGAGGAGACTCAATTTGAGCTCCTCATTGTAATTCTCTACTTTAAAGACACAATAAAATAAGGCCACCACTGAAGCTGGACTGAAGACATAGCCCTAGAGAATAGGGTGAACTCCTTATTAATTGTTGTGTTCTTGTGTTTGCTTACCGTGTTTCTCTGTTGTTTTCCATATTTCCAGTGTCCGTGTATTTTGCAATATGATCGGTCTGTTGCCTAAAATAACATAGAAACACACCAGTACATGAGTTTATAATACCTTCATTCAATAATTAATTAAATGTGGTCACTCAAGGGTGATTTTCAGATCAAGTGGTATCAGAGCTTTAGGTTGTTAAAGTTAGACGAGCTTGTTTTGGTTTAGCTATGAATGCTCACTATATCAAAGCTCAAATTAGGAGAGGGAGAGTTGGTTGAAACTAATCCTAAAATTGGGAGAGTCTATCCTCAGAAGACAATGTTAGAGGAAGGTCCTATGGGTCCAGACCCTCAATTCATAGAAATTCTCCTAGCCATAAAGTCCATGCTAGAAGAAATGTATAGGGACTTTAGAAAACACAAGGATGAAGATTCATCAGGCTATAAACAAGACAAAGGAGAAGATGAGTCTCACTTCCATGAACACTCCAAAGAAAAGGGGAAAGAGGAAAGCTTTCTCACACCTCCTAATAGCCCTGTAGATAACAAGAAAGTATCTTTGATCAAACTAGATGTTAAATTTGATTTGCCTATATATGATGGCGAGTTAAATGCAAAAAAGTTGGGCAATTGGATTAGAAAAAATGATGTGTATTGCAGAGTGGAGAACATCGACTCAAAGAAGAGCAAGATTCAACTAGCAAGCCTACACCTAGGAGGCACTGCCTTGGTTTGGTGGGAAGGCAAAACCGAAGCTGACATGAAAAGACATGGTAAGACTATCTCTGTCTGGAGTGAATTTCTGTCTGTAATCAAAACGTAGTTCTATCCATTGGCCTACATGCAACAAGCCATGATGAGTTGGAAAACTCTTCGACAGTTGAAAGGGAAAGGTGTGCAAGGGTACACTCAAGAATTTAGAAAGAGAGCATTGATTCTAGGAATCTCATTAGACTCACCAGAGACTCTTTTGAAGTACATTGGTAGTCTACACAGCTACATGCGGCATACCATCCTCATGTTTAATCCCACTAGTATAGATGAGGTATCTGTACAAGCTACTCATCTAGAAGCTAGAGGAAAGAATGGAAATCCATAATTTGGGGGACCATCCCAACCCACTACAAGCAAGAGAAAGGAGAAAAGAAAGTAGAAGTGGAAAGCAAGGAAGGCTAACACTACACAGAAAAGCAAAGCCTCATGCACTCACTGTAAAAAGGATGGGCATGATGATGAGCATTGTTGGATTCTACATCCAGAGCTAAAACCTAAGAAGTTCGAGGGCAAGAAGAAGAAGACTGTTGTAGCTATTCAGAACAATTTGGGGTCAGAATCGGGAGATGAAACAACCATTGCAACCACAGGTATAAAAGGTAAGAATTCTGAAGCATCTACTAGTAATTCTGCACAATCTACCATTGATGAAGAAAATGAGAGAAAAAGACATGAGATTTTCCATATTCGAGTTAGTTTTAAACATAAAAAGATTGATACTTTGTTTGATAGTGGCTCACATGTAAATTTAATTTCTGAAGCAATTGTAAATAAATTGGGATTATCAACTACACCTCACAAGAAACCATACCCATTAGGATGGTTGAATGATAAAGCACAACTACAAGTGACTAGACAGTGCAAACTCAATTTTTCTTTTGGCTCAGCATTTGCAGATGAGGTTGAGTTAGACATAATTCCTTTGGATATATGTGGAGTTGTTTTAGGAAGTCCTTAATTGTATGATAGAAAAGCTATTTTCTATAGAGCTAAGAACAAGTATCTACTTGTTAAAGATGGAATCGAATACTTTGTAAGAGCTCATAAGCTCAAGAATAATTATACTCTCATAAACTTAGGGTAGCTGAAAAGAATGATAAATTCACGTAAACAATTCTTATTGATGGTTGTAAAGGAAAAGAAACCTAATATAACCAATGTATTTGAGGGATGTAATGCTAAATAGCAAGCTGATTTAGAAAAGGTTGTTTCAGAGTATGATATCTTGTTTCAAGAACCTAAAGGTTTTCCACCCAAAAAGGAAATAGTACATGATATTATTTTGTAGCAAGATGCTCCTTTGCCTAACATTGGAATGTACAGGTTATCTGCTTTAGAGAATGCTTAAATCAAGAAGCAGGTGCAGGAGTTGCTCGAGAAAGGGTTCATCAGGCCTAGCACATCACCATGTGGGTCACCAATTGTTTTGGTGAGAAAGAAGGATGGCTCATGGAGAATGTGCATTGTACGAGCATCTTCAATTAAGATACAATAAAAATCATTTATCCCCTCCACTCACATGATGATCTCTTAAATCAATTGAAAGAAGTTGTTTATTTCACCAAGTAGACTTGCACAGTTGATACCATCAGGTCGAGTTATTTGGCAGAAACAAGATTGTATGGAAAGAACTACTTTCAAAACAAGCAGGATTAATATGAGTGGTTGTGTTTATGCTTTTGGCTTAACTAATGCTCCTGCTACCTTTTCATTAGATTTAATGAAATGAGTGTAAATTAGACCTTTTCTTGAATTGATTTTTTTATTGTGTATCTGGATGACATTTTGATTTTTAGTAAAACGTGGGAAGAACACTTAAAGCATGTTAAGGAGACACTAGATGTTTTGAAAAGAGAAAAAATTCATGTTAAACTCTCAAAATGTGAATTTGGCAAAACATCTCTAAATTATTTGGGTCATATAGTAGGGGTTAGTGAATTGAAGATAGATCCCTCTAAGGTGGTAGTCACTGTAAACTGGCCTAAACCCAAGTTTGCTACAGAAGTGAGAAGCTTCTTAGGGGCAGCACAATATTGAAGGAAGTTCATTTCTAACTTTTCCTCAATTGCAGCTCCTTTACATGCTTTAAGAGGATTGAAAAAGGTGTTTTAGTGGGGAGGCAAACATCAAAAAGCCTTCGACACAGCTTGAAAGAAAAGATTAGTACAACACCTGTACTAGCACTACCTAATCTGCAAAGACCATTTGAGATCCAAACAGATGCCAGTGACTATGCCATGGGAACACTGTTGACACAGCACGGTAAACCCATATGTTATCATTCTGAGACTTTTAATCCTGTAGTAGTTAACCATCCTACATATGATAAAGAATTGTATGCATTAGTTCAGAGTGTGAAAAAGTGGAAACATTACTTAATGGGCAAAGAGACAGTAATACATATTGATCATCAACCACTTCAATATTTACACTCCCAAAATAAGTTGCAGCAATCAAGACAGTACAAATGTATGGGTGTTCTACAAAAGTTTCATTTAGTCATCAGATATAAAAAGGGCATACATAATGAAGTTGCAGACATGTTATCTAGACCTATTATAAGTGCATCTACTATACTTAAGCATAATTCTGTGCTACATGAAAGCTACATTGAACAATATGCTCAAGATATAGACTTTAAAGATGTATATGCAACTTTGAGTCAAGGAAAACGAGTAGAAGAATTGGATTATCATGTGAAGGACCGACTCTTATACCATTGTAGGAAGTTATGCATTCCACAAACTGAGAGAGTAAAGATAATTAGAGAAGCACACACTTGTTTGATATTAGGTCACTTTGGGGTAAGTGAAACAGTTGCAGAGCTACAAAGATTTTGTTATTGGCCAAAAATGAATGAGACAGTTTCTAGATATGTAAGAGGGTGTACTATGTGTGCTAAGAGCAAGCCCAGCAACAGAAAACTAGGCTTGTACACTCCATTACCAGTACCTTCTCACCCTTGGGAAAGTGTCTCCATGGATTTTGTTGGAGTACTGCCTAAATCTAGGAAAGGTCGTGATTATCTATATGTTGTTGTGGATAGGTTCAGCAAAATGTTTATTTTGATACCTTGTAATAAACAAGTTACAGCTGAACAAACTGCAAAACTATTCTTTGAACATGTATGGGTTCATTTTGGACTACCCACTTCCATTGTATCTAATCGAGACACCCGATGTGTGGGGAAGTTTTGGTCAAGTCTGTGGGAACTGATGGACACCAAATTGAAGAAAAGCACAACTTTTCATCCATAAACTGATTGCCAGACAGAAGTAGTTAACAGGACAGTGATCCAGTCACTTAGAGGATATTGCAACAAACATCCTAAGCTTTGGGATGAACATTTGTGTTATGTGCAGCATGCTTACAATAGAGCAAAACATTCTTCTACACAAAGATCTCCTTTTGAGACCTGTTTTGGTTTCACACCAAGATCTCCTTTGGATTTTGTCTTTGGTAAAGATACCATAGCTGATGGACACAGTGATGTGGACAGGGCAACTAGGTTCATTGAACAATTCCAGGAGATCCACTAGGCAGTACAAGAAAAACTGGAAAAGAGCCAATCCAAATACAAGGCAAGGCATGATAAGCATCGGATGGAGCATATTTTCCAAGTTGGTGACCAAGTCTAGTTGTATATTAGCAAGGACATGATGCAAGGTGAAGGTAAAAAGCTAAAGCCTATCAGGTATGGACCTTTCAAAATACTTGAGAAGATTGGTGAAAATGCTTTTTGCCTTGATCTACCAGCTTACATGCACATCTACTCAATCATAAATGTAGATTGCTTGATATTGTTTGAACCCTCTCTAATTAAGGATCCCGAAGAGAAGAGTCAATTGCCTTCTATTTATGACCTTCTAGCTGAATATCTTAATGAATTGTAGGAAGACATAGTTCTGGACAGGAAGGTGAGGACGATGTGCAGAGGAGATGTTGAGTACCTCAGACTAGGGCTCAAGGGTTTAAGCCGAGTAGTGCAAAGTGGATTGAGATTGGACAAGTGAGACAATAGTACCATCACTTAGTCGATGCTTGAAAACCAAGTTTTGGTGGTCCAAAAGCTTTTTCAGTGGGAAGGCTGTGATTCGAATTGGATCCATGAAAAATAATCAAAGTACCATGACTGTATCAGATCAATACAAACCTCGAATTCAAGAGCACAAAGTGATTAGAAATACCTCTGAACAGTGGTAGTTGGCAACCAGTGAGGAACAATGAAGACCTCAGTCAAAGCGCGTTAACCGCGGCCCATGGAGACTACGCAGAAGGAAAAACTGGCACCTGGGAAGCCTAGATCAGGAAAGGAAGGTTGTTTCTGATGCGCGATTAGTGCTAATCACGCATTCCTAGGCAAAAACCCTCGAGAAGGAAAGACCCTAAAGCACTCAGTTGCATGGAAGCCGGGAAAACCATAGGGAAAGCACTAAAGGCTAAAGGTTGGATCCACGCTCCAAAACTGGCAGTATATCGGGGGCACTCTTGGGCGGTAAGTGGATTTGGAGAAAAACAAGCTATTCCATTCAGGGCCTGACGTGTGGCAGGAAGATGAGAGAGAAAACCACCACTCATCGCACGCTAATGATCTAGCAATTCAACCGCGCGAAATGAGCGAATGATGTTGGATCTGGGGGCTCCAGATCTAACAGCTGAGAATGTGCCCGATGAAAGAACCAGATTTGATAGGGGATTAAGATGTGATCTATAAGGATTTGAGGTCTGATTTGATTGCTGAGGTGGTGGATGAGTCATTTCTCGACATAACCGAAGAACCAAACTGACGAGGAAGAGCTGGCAGAGTTCGCGAGAGGACAAGTGGCCACTCCCTATGAGCCGATGACCATGATGCAGAGACAGGAAATTCCCATTGAATAGCAGTAGATGATCTGATGGAGGTGGAAGGGGAATCAAACAGTCATGAGATTGATTGGCTTTAAATCCATGAACAGAGAACAGAAAGGTCAAGAGAGAGAGGGGACACCGAGAGGAAAAACTAGAGAGAAGAAGACGAAGACAGAGAGAAGAAAAGACAGTGAACTAAAAAGCAGAAAGACAGAGGGCCGAGCTGACCACAGGCAGCGTCGAGCACTAGAGAGCTTGAGAGGTTCGAGCCATCCCTGAGAGGATCTGTCAGGAATCGAGTACCATATTGGGCTCCTCCCATTAAAGACCAGAAAGGTCAAGTTCTGGTAAGGAAAGAGTCTATGTACTCTAGTGGCTTGGGGATCCAAGAACCACCCTACCAAACATTGTTCTGTTTCAGGAGACTCAATTTGAGCTCCTCATTGTAATTCTCTACTTTAAAGACACAATAAAAGAAGGCCACCATTGAAGCTGGACCGGAGACGTAGCCCTGGAAAATAGGGTGAACTCCTTATTAATTGTTGTGTTCTTGTATTTGCTTACTGTGTTTCTCTACTGTTTTCCATATTTCCAATGTCTGTGTATTTTGCAATCTGATCGATTCGTTGCCTAAAATAACTTAGACACACACCAGCACATGAGTCTGTAATACCTTCATTCAATAATTAATTAACTGAGGTCACTCAAGGGTGATTTTTAGATCATCATTCTTTCATCTACTTCGTTCTGTTGGGGATTATAAGGCACATTTGTTTGATGTTTGATCCCATGTTCGCAAAGATAGTTTTCAAATTCATTTGAAGTGTATTCTTTTCCATTATTAGTGCGAATAGAGCCAATATGATATTTTTCATAATTTTCAATCCATGTATGATAGTTCTTGAATGTTTGAAAAGCATTAGATTTGTTTTTCAATAAATAAATCCAACACATTTTGATGTAGTCATCAGTAAATGTCATCATATATTTATTTCCATTTACAGAAGGAATAGGCATTGGACCACATAAATATGAATGAATGAGTTTAAGTTTTTTATGTGCTATGGAATCTGAATCATGAAAAGATTGTTTTCTATGCTTTCCTAGAATACAATCAGCACATTGCTTGAGTTTCCTAGGAATTGTAGGCAAACTAGTAACACCATTTTTCTTCAACAAGTGAAGGTTTTCATAGTTTAAGTGTCCAAATCTAGTATTCCAAAAAAGACTTGATGGAGATGTAAATTCATCATAATGATAATTGTATGAGAATGTTTGTGCACGAGCAGAGGTACCAGCTTGTAGCTTCAGAATTCTTTCTTCTTCTATCCCCATCATCACAAGTGAGTGATCTAATGCTTTTCTAACTTCAACCTTTCCATCAAACACTTGTAGAAAATGAGCAACTAGTGACTAGGTGACTAAAAAAGTTAGTCACTACAACTTTTCCAAGTGAAATACTACCAAAAATTAACAATCTTATGTGACCGAACTAACAACGACTAACATAAATCACTAATTTAGTCGTAGGTTAAAATATGTGACTATCTAATAAGTAATACAACTAAAAATGACTAACATGAATGAATAATTTAGTCTAAGAACAAAAATACACCTAACAAGTACTACAATAATATGAATCAGTTTTTTATGTTAGTCATCTTAATTGTGTCAAGCAATCTAAACTGACAAGTGACAGGGGATTGAAAGGTTGTTAAAGATTGGTTGAAAGGTTATCCTTCCTTAAACACTTCTTCATCCTCACTTGGTGTAAAGGTGAGCCATCTTTGCACTATGTATCTCTAATAATTTGTAATTTTAAAAATATATTTTTTAATAAAAAAAAATTATTTTATGTATTTTTTAAATAATTTATTTATTGAATCTAATTGGATCTAGTTCTATTTTGAAATTAATTTAAAGGGAAATTTTAATTTTTAAGACTATAATATCAAATAAAAACTACTTTAATTTCATATTAACCAACCTACATCGATCTTAACCTCATATCTAACGAGCGTTGAGAGGGGTACAATCTCTCGAGGTGCAAACCTTTATTTCTAGTGCAAAACTTGACGAAATGTTTTCACCTCAAGAGATTGGATCCCTCTCGGCACTTGATAGTTATAGGGTTAACATGGATCTAAGTTAGTTATATAATACTATATAATATCTATATTTGTTTGTGTCTCTTTGTTATTCCCTCTCTCTATATCACCCCAAACATACACACACACACTCTCCCTCTCTTCCCCTTCTCTGTCTATCTCTCCCTTCCCCTTCTCTCCCTCCCTATCTATATCCTTCTCTCTATTCTCTCCCTCTCTCTCTCTCTTCTGTCCAACTCTATCACTATCTCCCCCCCTCCCTATCCTTCTCCATCTCTATGTCTCCACCTCTCTCCCTTCCCCTTCTCTCCCTATCTCTATCCTCTTTTCTTCTTTCTCTTCCCTCCTCTCCTCTCTCCCTCACTCTCTCTCCATCTCTCCCTTCTCACTCCTCTCTCTCTCTCTCCACCTCTATCTCCCTATGTATTTTCTCTTTCCTCCCTATCTCTCCCACTCCAACTCCATCTCTCTCTCTCTGCTCTCTTACTTCCTCTCACTCCCTCTCTCCCACCTCACTCTCTCCCCCCATCACTCTCTCTGCTCTCTTACTTCCTCTCGCTCCCTCTCTCCCACCTCACTCTCTCTTCTCCCATCACTCTCTCTTTCTCTCTCTCTATCCTCCAAAATTTTCACCGTCTCACTCCCTCTCTCCACCCCCTCCCTAACTCTCTCCTAAATTTGATCACATTGTATTGTGTTTAAGAAATTATCTAAATTCAAAAACTTAATTGGTTATGTTTATATATCTCTAAAATTGTAACATTTTCCCTTTTAGATTCAATTAAAAAAATGCCTTAAAATAAAATTAAAATAAAATATTTTTACTATGAAATAAGTTATGGTTTTTTGGCATGTGGTATTCATAAGCCATGGTATTGGGCCATAGTATTGTAACAAAGAGGATTTACAAGTTAGTATCCATGGTAAAGTGAGGGTGAATATCCATGGTTAACAATCTTGTCATATTGTTATAAAATATTTGGTTGTGAAATAATTTATGTTTTTTGGGCATGTGGTATTGTTATAAAATATTTTGATTGTGAAATAATTTATGTTTCTTGGGCATGTGGTATTGATAATCCATAGTATTGACCCATGGTATTATAACAAAGGCTATTTTTTACAAGTTAATAACATCTACCATAATGTGGGGATGAATATATCTTGTCATATTGTTGTAAAATATTTTAGTTGTGAAATAAGTTATGGTTTTTGGACTTGTAGTATTGATAATTCATGGTATTTTCCCATGGTATTGGTTGTAAAATATTAAACCTATATTTTGGATCAATCATGTCAAATAAAATAAAATAATGAAAAACTTTTAAAAAACATGCACTTATATATTTAATTTATTATAATTAGTCAATTTGCTTGCTCTCATCCCTTGGATCCTTAGCTAAGATGGATCTATGTCCATGATATATATATATATAGATAGATAGATAGATAGATAGATATATAGATAGATAGAACCGGCATAGATCCATCTTAGCTTAATTTCATTATACCTTAATTTAATTTCTATGGGAATATTATAGAGGGTTTAGATATATCTCAAATTGTAACATTTTCCCTTTTAGATTCAATTAAAAAATCTTGTAAAATTAAATTAAAATAAAATATTTTTACTATGATATAAATTATGGTTTTTTGAGATGTGGTATTGATAAACCATGGTATTGGTCCATGGTATTGTAACAAAGTAGATTTACAAGTTAATATCCATGGTAAAGTGAGGGTGAATATCCATGGTTAACAATCTTGTCATATTGTTATAAAATATTTGGTTGTGAAATAATTTATGTTTTTTGGGCATGTGGTATTGATAATCCATGGTATTGTAACAAAAGCTATTTTTTACAAGTTAATAATATCTACCTTAATGTGGGGGTGAATATCCACGGTTAAGAATCTTGTCATATTGTTGTAGAATATTTTGGTTGTGAAATAAGTTATGTTTTTGGACTTGTAGTATTGATAAGCCAGGGTATTGGTTTGTCATATTGTTGTAGAATATTTTGGTTGGGAAATAAGTTATGTTTTTGGACTTGTAGTATTGATAAGCCATGGTATTGGCCAATGGCATTGTAACAAAGCCTATTCACAAGTTAATAACAAATTCAAAATATAACAAATTAAATTTTATTATTATTATTTAATTTTTATTATTAATTGAGGTATAATTTTATGTACACTCAACCCAATATCATTTTCAAAACTTCTACTTCTTCTTATTTAAACAGCATCTTAGGAAAAATAACAAATTATTATTAAAAATAAATCATTTAACCCCATTGCAATTTACATATTTTATTTTATATTATAAATATTTCATTTCTTTTTCATTTCCAGTTGCATTGGGTTCAAATAAAATATTCACATATTACAACATCACATTGTAGCATTGTATTTTTCTCTGCCTTGTCCATACCTACGTGGAAATTCCAGAATAAGGAAGACATTAATGTGATCTATGGATTTCATGGGATGATGGAGTTTACATGGGAAACACCTTAGGAGAGCATCAACGATTAGATGGAGGAAGGGCAAGTGATGTGTGGATTTCATGAGATGATGGAGTTTGCATGGGAAACACCTTAGGAGAACATCAACGATTAGATGGAGGAAGGGCAAGGTCGGTGGGCATGGATATTTTGGTAATTTGTACATGGGTGTGAATTTGGACTCTATTCTTCCTTCTTACTAAAGAGAATTTTTGTTCGTATGAGTAAATAATTTCGAGGGTTTATATGATCAAAGCATAAATTTTATCTAGAGTTGAGGGTTTAATGATTATGATATTTTGGTAATTTGTACATGAGTATGAATTTGGACTTTGTTCTTCCTTTTTACTAAAGATGATTTTTGTTCTTATGGGTAAATAATTTGGAGGGTTTATATGATGAAATCATAAATTTTATTTAGCATTGAAAGTTTAATGATTATGATAATGCAGATCTTGATTGCGGCCAACAATTCATCAAAAGACAATGCACAAGTAAGCATTCCGCATGTCCTTATTGTACACAGGGTTTAATGATTATGATAATGCAGGTCTTGATTGCAGCCAACAATTCATCAAAAGATAATGGACAAGTAAGTATTTTGCATGTCCTTATTGTACATATGAGTTCGATCCTCCCTAACTTTTCTTGATTGCAACCATTCATTAAAAGACAATGGACAAGTAATTATTTTGCATGTCCTTATTATACAGATCAGTTCGATCCTCCCTAACTTTTATATGTCAGAATGCATGAAATTTTATTTTTTCTTTTCACCTTTTTTTAGTGGTTGATTGTTTGTGTAATGTACTCTACCATGCCCAATTTAAAATGGCTCAAGTGATGCAAGAAAATTTTCTGGTAGGATGCAAATTCTAGACCTTCCTCAAACTTTGTTACATGAAATTAAAATTTCTTGTAATCATGAACATAAAATCTTTTTTGTTTCATCCTTAGATTCTGATATCAATGCCTACATTTTTAAACCGTGTTACTATATTTTAAGTAGAATATGCTTAAAAAAATCATTAAACCTTACAACTCTCCAAATCTTAGGTTAATTTTAGCTAAAAAGAAGGAACTTGAATGGCTTTTGCAATTTAGATTCAATTCTTATAGACAATGATTAAAAATGGAAGAAATCAATGGTCTGATAACTCTTACCCACCCATCAATTTTGAATACCTTTGGTATTATTCTGAACCTAAACATAGAGAATAGAAGAGCTTGGATGAGGTGCACCCTGACCTGCTTGATACTTTTCAAAAGTTGGGTATGCCCTTGACTAGAAGAAGAGATTAAACAATGTTGTTGTAGATGTTGTTTTCGACAATATTTTCATTGCTACCATGCATAGGTAGAATCTATAGGTAGTTGATGTTACCTTTTGTTTGTTATAAGAGGTAATTTAGGAGTATCTTTATCTAGTTAGGAACTAGCTTGGTAGGATTGTTGCTCCTGTTGATAACTATTATGTTGCATTGTATTTTTATATTTTTAGTGATAAATCCTTCTATTAAATTTCTAAGCACACTTTGTCACCCATGGAAATATCCATTTTGTTCAGGATGAATGAGATGGAGAATAGGCATTTGAGAGGACCCTTATTTTTGTAGATGAGAGGAGTTCTATGACATATATTGAAGGATGAATTGTACCATTTTATGACACCAATCCTCCATGCCACAGTAGTGGACCTCTATTGCATTGAGGGAGCGATGATAAAGTATTCCACTGTAAAGAATTGGTATGTCGGGGATGAGGAATGCAGATGTGGGATTTATAATTTTATTATGAAAAGAGGTTTGTGTGATGGAACAAATCAAGGGTTTCATGAATCTGAGTAGAGATTGGTTCAACAATCACCTGGAAATACTTAAGAATTGTTTTGAAAGGAAATGATGCAATTGGAGAGTTCTATTCTGTTGCCTTGAAAAATAACTATCAATAGGGGGGGACAAAGATGATCCATATAGGGAAGAATTGCAGGAGTAAGATTGTTTCTAAAATTATATCTATGGGCAGGTCAAGGGATTACTACAAAGTATTAGTGTAGGTGCAACCAAATTATCATAATGCAAGGAATTTTTCACAGTGTGATTTGATGCTCATCGATGACTAGGAAGCTACAAATACTTATCATTATATTCAGGGACAATTGAGTTGCATTCTAAAGTCTCTAATTTCATTTATTAATAGTCCTTCTTGTGTCCTTGTCTCTCTTAATTTAATTGTGGTAGGATTGGAATGGGTTAAAAAATCAAGAATATCATTGAGTCAAATAGACACCCACATGTCACTACATGTCATTATGCATACTCTTTGTTTTTTATACAATTAGAAGTGAGCAATGGGATGTTTGCACACACAAAAAATCCTATCATGCATGATGAATCCCCCTCCAATTCCATTTTCTATGGTGACATTTTATTTTCTTTGTTTATATAGGTCATCTAGCCACATACTGGCCACTATCGAATGTTGAGGTATATGTCATATAAATCTTTTATAGTCTACTTTATTTTATATTCAAGTATTCATCATATTTCATGTCTTATACTCTACATTGTATCTTCTTACATTTTCATGAGAGGAACTCAATATTGATGGTAAGAAGCAACAATTGAAGAAATAGGAGAACAATAACACTGGAGCGACAAATGCAAAATGAGAGAGAGAAGAGAATATGTCTAGTGATACCCTTAGAACCAATACCTTGCATAAGACACACTCATAGAGACTGATGGTCAAGCCATCAGAGTTGGCGAATTCACTTGCAATGCTTTGGCAACATAGTGAAATGTTTTGAAATGATGAAAGAATGTTTCATGTGTAAACTATAGCCCAACCCATATTAAGTTGGAAACTCATATTGTAATACTTGATATTTTATATAATAAAATTCATAGTTGAAATTATTTTTATTTGCACTTGATATTATTTAGTCTTGTAATTAACATATGTAACTTTGCGTTATCATATTAGATAAACATGTTGAAAATAGCAACAAGAAATGCTAACTATAGAAGTGTTAAAAACAACACTACCATAAATAGCATTTCGAGATACATTCCAATTTTAGTTAGTCCTTGAACTAAAATTTTGAATTAAAATTCGAATTTGATCCTGGCAGTTGTTTGTAAAATAATTAATTAATTCATCTTGAGTTAATTAGTTTAGGAAAATCAAACATGAAGTATATGTGAGGACATGCAACAGTTATTCCTTTGATTAAGGAATTTATCCCTTAGTTAAAGAGGTAAGGATGAGTTGTAATTAGTTAGCTCAGTTAACTGAGTTAAGTCCAGTTAGATTAGTTCCAATAGTTGGAGGAACTGATTTTGATTTCAGTTAGTTAATGCATGCATGCATGTAACTACTGCACTTCAGATAACTGAATATTCTCTCATAAATAACTCATGCATGTCAATTCTGTCAGAGACCCAGTTGAGATCAGATGGAGGAACAGTGTACTATCAGTTGCAGGAATATTCTATTGTAAATATCTCTTGCATGTAGAAGGAATTCTTTCGTTGAGGATTGCACAGTTATTTCTTAGTTCAGTGAGTTGTATGAGGCCAGACTTCACACAGGTGGCAGCATTGGACCCCAAGGAAAGTTGCGCAAGGAAATAGGAGGCTTGGAGGGCTGAGGATAGTAATATGTTGTGTCTATTCAGTCTCTGAGTAGTGTTGAGGGATTGTACTGAGAGCTGGATAGCTTCCGAGCTAAGGCTTTGTGTAATTCTGAGATAATTTCCACTTGTATGATAATACAGAGATTGGGGTTTTTAGCTGAGGCTTTCCTCGGAGTATTATTCTGTGTTCATGTGTGGTTTCTTTATCCTTCTTAGTTATATGTGTTCTATATTGATCTTGCTCATATTTGATTAAGCTTCCTCAAAGTTTGTTGTAGAAGTGGATGTAGTATATTTCTTTAGTACATTACATTATCAGTTGATCTACAGGTGAAATTTCTACGTGGTATCAGAGCATAGGTGATCAAAGCGAAGAAAAATATGCAAAAAAGGAAGAAGTTCGAAGTTTCAAGTTCATGATTATAGAAATCAAGTTCTTATCACATCTCCATTTCACCAATGGCGTTCAGCGGTTTGAGACTCGAGTATGCCCTTGATGGTAGCTCAAATTATATAGCCTGGAAGGATCACATGGAAGCAGTATTAGAGGACAACGGGCTGAAGGAATTCATTGATCAAGAAGTCCCTAAGCCCCTAGCATCTAATGCCCAATAATTGGTGAAATGGAAGAAATGTGTGGCTAGAGCAAGGAGAATCCTCCTGGAGGGAGTTCGAGACCACATAGTCTCAAGCCTCCATGGGAAGGAGACATCGTATTCAATGTGGAAAACATTGAAGGATCTATATCTGAACAACAACAATCAGAGGAAGTTGGCACTGAAAGAAAAGCTTCGGAAAAATCAAGTGTGAAAAGGGCAACATGATCTCAACATACTTGACCAATCTCACCACCTGCAGGGATGAGCTTGGTAGTGTAGGGATCATCACTGTCGACGATGACATGGTGAGTCTTACACTCCTTAGTCTTCCTAAGAGCTGGCATAGCTACCAAGACTCAGTTAATGGAAGAGAGAAACTTCCAGATTGGGAACGACTTTGGTGAGATCTAATGCAGGAGGAGATAAGAAGAAGCGCCAGGGATGGATCTTCATTAAAACAAGATGATGAAGAAAATCTAGCTTTAGCGAGTAAAGCTAGGAAAGGAAAAGGGAAGGCGTCCCAATACAAATTGAGTTCTTCCCATGGTGGGAAGAAGTTTGACAAATCGAAAGTGTGATTCTTTCATATTCATGAGGTCGGCCATTATGCTATGAATTGTCCACAGAAGAAATCCAAGAAAGGATCCTCGAAGGGATCAGATGGTGAGGCACTGACATCATAGTTTGAGTTGGATTTCTCTCCCTCACATGCATGGTTTCATCCATGGTGGAATGTGTTTGGTACCTTGACAGTGGAGCTTCATTCCAAATGTCAGGTGACAAGAATCTTTTCAGTACCCTGGAAGAGAAGGATCTCCAGATGCGCATCGAGATGGGCGATGATGGAAAGTATCGTGTTTCAGGTGAAGGTATGGTTGTGTTTCAGAGGGAGCATGGAGCTCCTCTCACTCTCGCTGATGTAAAGTATGTACCGGGTCTGAAGAAGAATCTTGTGTCTATTGCTATGCTAGAAGATAAAGGCTATGATGTAGTCTTTAGTCAAGGAAAGGTGTTCCTAAGGCATATCAGCACTGGACAGACCAAGCGAATTGGGATTCAAGTAAAGAATCTCTACAAATTGGAGGTAGACGATTGTGATGCACTGAGTTCCAAAGCAGAGGTGGTGCAAAGCCAAGATGTTGGGGAGCCATGGCATAGAATATTGGGCCACTTCCACCACGGGGCCTTGAAGATCATGCAGCAAATTTCTACTAGACTACCCAAGGGAAAATTGGAGCAAGTGGATACATGAAAAGGATGTACCTTGGGTAAGTATGTGGAAGCTTCCTTTCAGGATCGAGACAGTAGAGCTGGAGCAATCCTGGAGCGAGTTCACACAGGTGTGTGTGGACCATTCTCCACAACCTCCACCACTAAACAAAGGTACTATGTTATTTTTATTGATGATTTTTCTCGTAGATGATCTACTTTATGAAAAAGAAGGATCATACCTTCTTGAGGTTTTGTGAGTTTAAAGCCTTGGCAGGGAAAGAATCTGGAAATAAAATAAGAGCCTTGTGGAGCGACAATGGTGGAGAGTATGTCTCCCAATAGTTTAAGGACTTCTGCGCTACAGAAGGAATTAAACAGGAGTTGACAGCACCCCATAACCCATAGCGGAATGGGGTGGCCGAAAGGAAGAATAGATTGATTATGGGAGAAGCTTGAGCGATGTTGCATGACCAAAGCCTACCACTACATTTGTGGGTTGAGGCATGCAATACAACAATATACTTGCAGAATAGAAGCTTGCACCGTATACTGGGGATGAAGACACCAATAGAGGCCTTTCCCGGGAAGCGACTAGATGTGAGTCACTTCAAGATCTTTGGATCATCGGTTTACTGCCATGTGACCAAAGATGTCCGAAAGAAGCCAAATCCAACAGCTAAGTTGGGGATACTTGTGGGGTACACAGATACACCCCACAACTACCGAGTGTTCCTGCCTACCAATCAGAGGATAGTGGTACGCAGAGATGTGAAGGTCAATGAGCAGAAAGCCATGCAAGCATCACTTGAGAGGGAGCGCAAGTTTCATGCAGAGGAGGAACTTTTAGTTCCAAAGGAGGAGGAGCCTCAAACTGATGCGAAGTAGCCACATGTAGAGGATCCGAGAGTGGAGACATCCACTCATGTAGAGTCTTCCAGAGATGGCTGGAAATGCTCACGAGAAGCTGACAGGTTGACGCTAGATGCACGAGAGAATGTGGGGCAACCATCCTCTCAGTGCAGACAAAGGAGATCACCCGAGCGGTACACTATTTACATGGCCCTAGTTGGGGAGTGTGTAGCAACCGAACCTTCTTCTTTTGAGAAAGTAGTGTAGCAACCAGTCTGGGTTGATGCGATGGTAGAGGAGTAAGACTCTATCATTGAAAATAGTGTGTGGGATGTTGTCTCACAACCAGCAGACAAGTCAATGGTGAGTTCCCGATGGCTTTACAAGGTAAAGCAGGTAGCTTGGCAGTGTCGAGAAACATAAGGCAAGGTTCGTTGTCCATGGTTTATCACAGGTCAAGGGGATCGAATATGATGAGTCTTTTTCTCCTGTAGTAAGGTACTCATCTATCAGATGTTGGCACTATCTGCTCAGATGAGTTGGAAGATCCATCAGATGGATGTGAAGACTGCGTTCCTCAATGGGAAGATTAAGGAAGAGGTGTACATTGAGCAGCCTGAAGAATTTGAGACCTTCGATCATGAGTCGCTTGTGTGTCGACTCAAGCAGGCATTGTATGGGCTGACGCAAACACCTCGTGCTTGGTACACCAGGATCGATAGCTATTTCACCGGGTTGGGCTTCACCAAGAGTGAAACAAATGCGAACCTTTACTACATCATGGTAGAAGGTAAGCCATTGATCATTGTACTTGATCTTGATGATTTGATTTGGATAGGTGATGATCAGTTGATCAAGTCTTGCAAGGAGGACCTTGCAAGAGAATTCATGATGAAAGACATGGGCCTTATGCACTACTTTCTAGGCTTGGAAGTGTGGCAGAAGGCTGGGTAAGTATTTGTGTCTCAAGGCAAGTATGCCAATGAGATGCTCAGGTGATTCCACAAGGAGAAGTGCAAGCCCATACAGACTCCTCTAGCTGGTAAATGGAGGAAGGAGGATGCTACATTAGGTGAGGTAGTAGCTGCTATTGCTTATCGGTAGCATGTGGGTTCACGTATGTATCTAGTGAACACACGACTAGATTTGTGCTTTGCGGTGAACCAGTTGAGTCAAGCTATGGTTTATCCAACCAAGTTGTTTTCAAAGGCAGTGAAGCATGTGCTGAGATACCTTAGAGGCACATCTCAGTATGGGTTGTGGTACAGACGGACAGAGGGAGTGAAACTTCAGGGCTTCATGGATGCTGATTGGGCAGGGAGTCCATCAGACTAGAAGAGAACTTCTGGAGGAATCTTCAACCTTGGTTCAGCTGCAATTTCTTGGTACAACAGGAAATAGAGGTCAGTTGCACTTAGCTCAGTAGAAGCTGAATACATGGCTTCCAGTCAGGCAGCATGCGAGGCCATTTGGATGTGGAAGACTCTAATGGAATTGTTTGGTCAAATGATGGATCCTACAGTGATATATTATGATAATCAAATTTGCATAAAACTCTCTGAGAATCTAGTGCTTCATGACAGGTACAAGCACATAGATATATGATATCATCACCTTTGAGACTGTGTGGTGAAGAGGATCATGATGTTGTTGTATGTTTCGACCGAGGAGTGGGATACAGATATTTGACTAAGGCATTGTCAAAATGCAAGTTCGAGTTCCGCAGAGACATGATTGGGGCGGCTGATAATCCCTTTCTTGTTGAGAGGGAGTTTGAAAATAGCAACAAGAAATGCTAAATATAGAAGTGCTAAAAATAGCACTACCATAAATAGCATTTCAGGATACATTCCAATTTTATTTAGTCCCTGAACTAAAATTATGAATTAAAATTCGAATTTGATCTTAGCAGTTGTTTGTAAAATAATTAATTAATTCATCTTGAGTTAATTAGTTAAGAAAAATCAAACATGAAGTCTATGTGAGGACATGCAACAATTATTCCTTTGATTAAGGAATTTATCCCTTTGTTACAGAGATAAGGATGAGTTGTAATTATGAGTTGTAATTAGTTAGCTTAGTTAACTTAGTTAAGTCAAGTTAGATTAGTTCCAACAGTTGGAGGAAATGATTGTGAGTTTAATTAGTTAATGCATGCATGCATTTAACTACTGCACTTCAAATAACTGAATACTCTCATAAATATATAACTCATGCATGTTAGTTCTGTCATAGACCCAAATGAGATCAGATGAAGGGACAGTATATTATCAATTGTAGTAATATTCTATTGTGAATATCTCTTGCATGTAGAAGGAATTCATTCCTTTAGGATTGCACAGTTATTTCTTGGTTCAGTGAGTTGTATGAGGCCAGACTTCACACAAGTGGTAGCATTAGACCCCAAGGAAAACTGCGCAAGGAAATAGGAGGCTTGGAGGGCTCAGGATAGTCATATGTTGTGTCTATTCTGTCTATGAGCAGTGTTGAGGGATTGTACTGAGAGTTGGATAGCTTTTGAGCTAAAGCTTTGTGTAATTCTCAGATAATTTCCACTTGTATGATAATACAGAGATCAGGTTTTTAGCTAAGGCTTTCCCCAAAGTATTCTTCTATGTTCATGTGTGATTGCATTCTCATTCTCAGTTATATGTGTTCTATATTGATCTTGCTCATATTCGATTAAGCTTCTGCAAAGTTTGTTGTAGAAGTAAATCTAGTATATTGCTTTAGTACATTGCATTATCAGTTGATCTATAGGTGAAATTTCTACAAAACATGCACATCTTATGACATTTTGTTAAAATTTAGCCGCAAAATCATGCTAATTAATCTATGGTGATTAATAATAAACACATAAAATCAATCTAAAACTACTATATTAGTAGTTTATATTAATTAATGATGAACACGAATAAAATGAATATATGACTAAATTAGTCGTTTATAATGATTATGAATGAAATTAAATGAAATGAACAGAAACTACTAAATCAATCGTTTATATAATGAATATGAAAATACAAAAAAAGATAAATGACTATTGCAAATGATAGATTTTTTATTATTAAA
This sequence comes from Pinus taeda, assembly GCA_000404065.3. NCBI lineage: Eukaryota > Viridiplantae > Streptophyta > Pinopsida > Pinales > Pinaceae > Pinus > Pinus taeda. The sequence continues at coordinate 173,923 of APFE030349063.1, forward strand.
TGATGACTAAATTTTGCATATATACAACTATTAGTAGCTAATTTACAGCATCTTATAACACAACTAAAATTTAGTCATATTTCTTTGGTCATTAATTGGTTTTAAATGATGACTAAAATTTGCATATATGTGACTATTAGTAGAAAATTTACAATATCTTATAACACAACCAATGTTTTGGTCATATTTCTTTGATTATTAATTGGTTCTCTCAAGGATTCATATAGTAATATATTTTGTTATATATTTGGTCATTAATTGTGACAATTAATGGATAAATCAATGAAAAATTAATGTCCAAATTTACGACTAAATATACCACTAGATGGTTAAATTGAGGAAACCAATTAATGACTAAGCTAAAAATGACTAAAAGTTGGTCACCTTATGAGATACCGTAAATTAGCTATTATTAGTCATCGACTAAAAAATGGTCCTTTCTTTGCAAATTTTAGTTTTTTTAATAACTAGTTAGTCATTTTGTACTAGTGAAACATATGAATGGAGTGTCCTTTTTGGTGGATGTTGACCAAGGACAACAAGTTTCTCCTCAACTCCGGGAGATATAAAAAATCATGTACAAGAAATTCTGGATGACCACGCAATTTGAGCCTGATTGTGCCAAGCGTTGGTAGCTTGAGTTTTGATTTGTCTACAAAGTATAGTGCTCCATCAACATTGTCAATAAATTCTTCAAAAAAATCTCTTCTAAATGTCATGTGGCAAGTTTCTCTTGAATCAAGCAACCAATCATTTTTCCAAGAAGCAAGTGAAGCATTAAACAAGTCTTCATTTACTCCAATATTACAGTGTGCCACAATATAGTGAGTGGATTCAGGTGCTTTACCTTTCTCTTTGTCATTGGTTTTACCTTTGGCTTGATTTATTTCCTGCTCAATTATGTCCCAAGGAAACGTACATGTAGGTGCATCATGTCCATCTCTATTGCAACGTATGCAATGAAGATCAAACTTTCCTCCTTGAGAGTGTTTGTCCCCATTGCCTCTAAATTTATTCTTCCTCTTCCTCTTCAACCACCTCTTCCTCTAGAATAATTTTGAGCATGATTCTTATCTCTATGTTCAAGACACACAACTTATTCATAAGATTGAGGTGTTGTCTTCTTTCCAGCCTTCTCTCTCAACAAACTTCTTCACAAGGGAGTCAAAGGTAATCTCCTTGAGGATTCCACTTTCTTGCAATGACTCAAGATAATTTGAATAAGTGGGATATAATTCCTTGACAAAAGTTATGAGAGGAATTTCTAGTTGAACATCAGTGGTTTTTATATCATGCATAATAGATCTTACTTCTAAAGCTAAAGAAAGAGGATGATCATTTTTTAATTCAATACTGAACAATTTAATCATCAATTGGACAACTTCAAGTTTAGAGTGTTAGTCATAGAGTTCCTTCAACTTCTGTAAGGCTTCAAAAGAATTTGAAAATGGTGAAATATGGCGACTCACCTCTTCATTTACAAATGCTGCAATCAAGGCATAGGCCTTGTTTTTCTTATTTTCCCAAATGGTGATCTCCTTATCTGAAGCGAGCTTTGCAGGTTCATTATCACCTTCTCCTACACACACTCCTTTCCACAATTCATTGAAAATGAGAGTGTGTTTTATCTTTCACGACCATTCAGGATAGTTCTCTTTTCCTGAGAGAACTATTCCAACAATAGATATCAATGAATGCATTTTAACTGTGAATTTTGTAAAGCAATGTACTATGTTGCCAATATAATGTAATAAATTGTACTTATGGAGATAATCTGTGTAAAAAATGGACTCTAATATATTAAAACATAGGTATATTTAGGGAAGGGTTATATAGGGTAGGTGGCATATGGGGAAGGGCGTCTTTTGGGAATGGAATATATGGGGGAGGAGTTGACTGAACAGGTAGAGGGGAAGTATTATAATCGAAGTGGGGAGGTATTAACCATGAGATTTTTGGAAAATGAATAGTCCATGGGTATTTGGCTATGGGGCGAGCACGAGGACGAGGGCTTGATACTCGCAAAAAAAATCTGGGACATTAGGCAAGGTTGTTGAGAAATTATGCACTATGGACAGAATGATTTGGTAGACAATGTGGAGGTGCCCTAATGTGATATGGAGGCAGCAGAGGGTCAGAGTATTAAAAACACAAATTAAAAATGCAACGCATATGACTATTGGGTAGAGGACTGTGGTATGCGGTGGAACCACAGTGGTATCCTGTGGTGGTATGCAGTGGTAAAAAAATAGAGTGTGGTATGCAGTAAAACGTATGTATTAAAGCAAATTTAATACACAATGATTATATGCCAATGAGGTATTGGAGAAGGTGTGATTCCGTTGTGTAGTGGGGAGAGACGGTGTATGGTGGTTGGTAACCTTGTTTGGGAGGAGTTTTGTAATACATATGACTGTGGGAGCAACGCAACCATAACAAACAAGGAGTATGTGTTAAATATAACACTGTGTAATTTTACATAGGAACCTCTGCACCAACATTATATGTATTTAAAAAAGCTTAACGCAGGCACCCTACGCGATAAAGTTGGAAATCTGAGTGGTGGTAACTACTCGGGCTCAGTCTCAGTCCAATTTTCAGTCATTGAAACAAAACAAACAATGCATTCTTCAAGAACCTCAACTCATAAATAATGGAGCATCTCTTTCACATAATACATAGCACTCAATAATATAAATAAGGAGAGAACACATTCAACACAACATTTAACTTTCCATCACGACCCATACAACTACCGCACAATAAGAAAAAAAGGTTGCAGTCTTTGCATACCATATTATACAGACAATGTTCGCTCTAGAGTTGAATGAAATAGGTTTGATTCAACGTCGTATTGAGACCATGGCCTTATCATCCACAATGCAACAACATATTTACCTCAACTCGGCTCACTCTAAATTTAAGTAGAGTGACAAAGGGACAAATAATACTGGCCCATGTCAGGGAACGAAATGAGGACAATGACAGGAGTTACATCACAAAAATGCTAATTTGGGGGTTGGCTCTAATACCATGTCAGGCCAGGAGGTAACTCCACCATGCGAATTGTGTATATGTATTAATATTTCTCATGGATATATACAAGGAGGGAGAGACTCTTGGGATTCACCTCCCAATGTCTCTTCATATTCCTATTCTCCATTATTTACTATTTACAGTATTTACATGTATTCACCCAATCCCAATGATTGGGTGTCAACAATTTGTAAAATTTAATATTTAACATAAAAAATTAATTTAGGCTCAATATATTTGTAAAAATTAAATCAACATAAATCAAATTTTGTTTTGTATGGTAGCTTAGTCCCTCCAACTCAACTTAGAAATTGTGCTCTAGGGAAAATTGCATAAATAATTATAAATTACAATGGTCAATGCTAAATTGATAGTGGTTGATAGAGAAATCATCCTATAGTCTTTCTCTTGCAAAAACTAATAAATTGAAATGTGAAGTGGATAAGTGAATTTATTGCTCGGGCAGAAGAACTTGCATAACTTTTGGTGGGAAGTAACCACAAGTAAGTCTACATATTTACAATTTTACTCCTACATAAGTGCTAAGGAAAAAATAAATAATGGTGGGAATTAACTCTGGTAAGTATATTCCCCGGATGCGGGTGAATAAGGTGGAAATAACGGTGACAAGATGGGGGTGGGGCGAGGCAGCACGACACCTTCCCACCCAGTACATGGTGTTAAATACTGGCAAGTGGATAGGCGTATGGCATATGTGCAAGGCAGGTTACAGTGGATATCAGTCAGGTGGCCAAGGTTCGTTATCCAGGTCCTTTGTGACGGCTTTCCCCTCCGCATGCTCCAACCTACGAGTGATGATGGTAGTCTTCAATGCAACAATTATGGAAGGAGTTTCTCGAGATATGCCTGGAAGGTTTAAAATGGGGCTCCTTTTAGGGTTGACGGTGAAGCCTCTTAAGCTGTATCACAAGGCTCATACTCTCGCCTCTGCCCTGATCTCGGCCTGGGTTATGTCCAAAGTCCCCTGGCATTTTTCTTGAATTTCCTTTCTGAAGCATCGCTCGGCCATCTCAGGGCAACTCTTGTCGCACCTCTCTATTCTCTGTGGGGACTTTCACCACATTCTGGAGGTTTTAGTGTTGGTTTGTCACCATCTGGTCACTGGTCTAGCTTTAAGTTTCAATGGGGGGTCCTGAATCGAGCGTTCATCACCTCTATTCCTCTGTGTAACTATGTGGTCATCTCGTCTATGACACTAGGTGGCGGGAGATAGGTATTGTCAATTCTTGGGTCACCTATTTCCATCCTAGAAGGTATCACTCTGTGCACAATTTGGTTCTGTTGGTGAAAGGTTCTAGTTGGTTCCCTCCCTGGCCCCTGCATCTGTGTGGCTCTTCTCGTCTAGCCACTGGCCTGCTCGTCCGTTATCTTTCCAGCACTCCCTCTGAGATGGCTCGACTTCGACAATGAATGGGATGCCGAAGAGGTCAACCTTGGCCCGTTCCATCTAGCTCGTCCTCGAACTTGCCTGCCCCTCCAGTGATTTACTTGCTGGTCGTTACCCCTGCACCAAAAGTGGAAGAGGGCGGTTTTGTGCCTCCAATCACCACCGTGGGCCTCCATCCTCGTCTAGTTCTGCTATTTTCTCTTTCAACAGTTCCTTGCATCAGCCGCGGATAACGGCTCAGATTACAGTGGTTTTCCATGAGACTCCTCAGATGGAAGACTTGGATTCTCATCCGGGAGGTTTGGGGGCTGTTTATGGACCTTCTCCATCTACTCAGCTAAGAATTGGCTTGGTGCCTCAACAGGCTCCAACTACCCCTGGATGCAGCACTCAGAACGAGGAAATGGTGCCAATCAACCCTGACCCCTCTGAGCATATCGCTGCTCCAGCTATGGATGAGCCAGAACTGGGATGGTGTCACATTGTGGAAGAACCACAGGATGGTTAGCGTGCTCGCGTGGGCATCGTTTTTGGATTAGCTATGGCAATCTCTGGGCAAGTCTGTTATGCAAACTATGTGGTGGATTTTTATGTGTTTTTTATGGTTTTGTTTACCATGGAGTGCCAAAAGAGTAACATTTTGGTCCCCTGCGTGGGTTCAAATCTCTGTCCTCTTACTTGCTTTTTCTAATAGCTCTGCATAGTATCAGAGCAGTGTACTAACTTCGGTCTTATTGTAAATATTCCTCTTCTTTGTTAATAGAATTAGTTTTTCTTAGAAAAAAGAAAAAAAAATTCCTTAGGTTAGAATCAATCAGGAGGGCCTACCACTTGGTCGCTTATCTTGTTTGATGATGTCCTCGCTTGCTCGCTCGAGGAATCCCTCGCTTCCTTCTTCAAGCTCTTGAAACAAGTAAACAACAATAGCACACAAACATAATAATAGACAAATTTCAATTCAACCTACTTAATGAGTCAAGAAGCATTAAGACACGAATATGTAATATTAAAAAACATATAGGAAATCAATCGATAGTTGCATATATTAATATCAAAGAGAGATTACAACCATTCGTCTTGACGTCGCAGTCTTCCTCTAACAAAGCTGGGTTCCCACACACTTCTGCTAGCATTCGATGATGACTTGAAACAAAAATAGTTTAAAGGCTCTTCCCTTTAGGCTTCACTCCAAACCAAACACACTTCTCCCTCACACAACTAGATGGATACAACTAGTAATATCTTTCTTATCTAATCAAAATAGTATGTTCACACTTAGCCAACACTCTAACTAGCTTGTGCTTGGGAAGAAGGGAGGTTTATATAGGAAATATGGATGGGAAATGGATCCTCTTCTCATGGGAGAAGGACTTATCCCTTGAGGTAGTTCCATCATTATAGGGGAAAGGAGCCCAAACTATCATCCTTGACCCCATCCAACCAAACCATTTACCAGACTTCCATTATAGAGCTTCTAGAGTTGGAAGCTTCGGCTCTAATTTAAAAAAATTTCCATAACAGGACTAGCGCAACTAGAATACATCTCAGTCACACTAGTCGAAACGGGGAATAGTGATAATATCTGCACATTGGCATGGGGGAGACAGAAGTCATTAGCATCAGCCTTGTAAACTGGGTAAAACAGAAGTTTTAGGGGAAATGGTGCAAAAGGGAAATGATCTGTTCATGAAAAGGGACATAATGGGAGCTTCTCCATGAAGGCAAAGCATGCGGGGTTCACTGTAGAGGTCCTCTAGGATCAAGAAATTTGAAATACAGGGATAATGACAAAAAAATTTGTAACAAATGCCCCCTAAAGTGTGAAGGTCGAGCCGGAGTGAGGGATGAAATGCTTTATAAATCAGTGCGAGGAACCGGTCTGTCGTCAGAAAACTTGCAAGAAAGTATAGATAGATATACATAAACTGAGATCTCTGTCAAATGATACATGAATCATGGCATGGATGCAACCATCCAGAGAATGATCAAGTAAATGGATCCAGGTATGTGTGCAGCCATCCATCAAAGAGGATCATAACGAAACCAATGTATGGTCGCAACCATCCAATAATGAGAAGGATAGCATATGATAACCCATGGTCTAGTCACATCCAGCCATCTAGAAGAGATATGTATATCATCATAACCATGTCACATCACTTCGCAACCTAGACTTGTGTGATCTGAGTCCATGGTCTTGCGCTCCAACACGACCCGATCAAAGTACAGATCCTAGCATGAGAATAGATGTGTTGACGTCGAACATGCTAGAGAGTCTCTTGATTACCAGTCAATGATGTAAACTGTTAACAAGTGCGAGAGAAACCACCAATAATGAAAATGGCCCTCAAGGTACTATCAGCATAATTCACAGAATGTGAATATAGGAACTGAATTCTAACACCCATGAAATCACTTGATCAAAAGCCAAAGACATGAACTTGACATCGAGTGCAAAGAACTTGCCATTAAGGCATGCAAGCTCTAAGGTACTGGAAGGGAGTATCTCGGTCAACTTCCTGGATAATGAGTTGATGTCGATAGAAAGTGATCATGTCGAAGGAGGGCCATAACGAATCCCACATCATCAACGCGAGACGAGAGGATGCAAAATGATTTTGGATGATACAGAGAAACATATGTAAGTGTAACTGCAGAAGGACAACTCTTGAGCATATCAGTGACACAACTAGAAGTTTGGCATCTTTTGGATCCAAGGGATCGGTGGTCATAATGACATGGCAGAGATCAAAAGGAAGGCAAAAATGAATGGCCCAAACCCAGGAATGTAAATGATACAAAGGAGGATGTCCCAACCCCACACGAAGCAAAGAGTGTCATGTTCAAGAGTAAGCTACCGACACTACTTGTTGGGCATGGAATCCCCCCACGGCATGTTTTGGGGCTTAAGGCCTAAGTTTTGACCAAGTCTTTGTAAAAGATCCATGAATTGTTGGTGCGGAGCATGAAACTATAATAGAGTCATAGGGTTGTCTACCCTTACTTTTGTAATGTAATGTTGGCCTACCCATGGTCTGTGGACCATGGGATTGTATAAATAGAGCGAGGCTCTAAGTTGTAAAGAACAGGAATATGATGACTAAGATGAAAGCGAAAGATTGAGTGTAAGTGTGTAAAGTTTGTCTTTGGGTTGTAGAGTAGGAAAAGTCTCTGCAGCTGAGTGCGCATACGCTTAGTAGTCCACAGCTGAGTGCACAAACCCCTGCAGCTAAGTGCGCGAGGAAAATCGAGTCTGTAATAGTTGGAAGATTTAACAAAGAGAAAGTTTACCTTATTTCTATGCATCTTCTTCTATTTCAATATATGCTTGGTTATAATTCGTAATTCTACTGTTTATATGATGCGCAAGCTTGTTTGAACATTTTGTATAGCTAACTACAACACAAGGCATATAAATATGCAAGGGTAATTA
>APFE030349063.1:191612-229573 GCA_000404065.3 Pinus taeda
TTGAGGCTATTCATGAGCAGATGGGGCTCATTGGAAAAGCACATGGGGAAATCCAAAGAGCAAGGGCATCTCTAGGCAGTATGCCTGAGGCTGCCACCATAATGATTAATGTGCTTAATCACAGAACAAGTTCTCAGCTGGTCGCAATGGGAATTGCCAACAGGACTGAGACCATTTTGATGGTCAAAAGGGTCCTGACACTAAGAACCCTGATGCAGACATTAGAGAGAAGAAGCCAGGATATGCAGACAGACATTAATAAATTCATGGACAAATTTATAGCATTGCAGAATAGAGGTCTTCCTAGCTTAATGGGTAGCTCAGGAAGACTACTTTCCCATGAAAATTATGCCAAGAGGGTCAACACCTTTGCTACAAATCAGATTGCAGAAAAGCCCAGCACTTCAGCAGAATCAGGGCCAGCATCAGGACAAACTCTCTACAACAGGGTAGAGAGCTTATTTTTTATCATGAATGAAATCAATCACTTGTTTAATGCGCCTCCAAATTTCTATAAATATACAGAGGTGGATGAGACTATAGAGGCAATTCTAAGACATCAATTGCCCACACAGGAAGTCTGGAATCAATTGATACAATTACTACTAAACCAGAGCCAGTAATCAAGTTTTTTCCATTGAAATATGTAAGTTGTCATGCACAGGAAAATTTTGATACATCAGCAGGCATGGAGGAAAAAGGCTGAGCCAACTCAGCGAAACCATTCGGCCACCACAGCAGCACTGACAGTCACAGGTGATAGGGCCGAAAATCTACAGGAGGACAAAGCTGCAAAGACACGTCATTCATCAGTTATAACAAGGCGTTCAACCGACTCAGTGACGTCCAAAGGTCAAAAATCTTCTGACAGAATTAAAGAGCATTTATGATTGTATTGAAAGCTGTAATAACTTCTTATCTGTTTCCTGTATGAGTTGGTGAAGATAGTTATTTCTCAGATGACTCAATGCCTGAGATATTTTGTATGAAACACTTCTATATATTCCCCCTCGCATGAGTTTGCAGGGGTTGGATATTGTTGATGTCTCTCCTATATTTCTTTTACTGTAAATTCTCAGAGAAGTAATACAAAGGCGGTGGAATCTCCAAATCTCTGTGTTGTTGATGCATTGTGGTGTTTAACTGAATGTTACAGGATTCCTGCATATTTCATGGCAAAATAAGTTTTCCTTATAACTCTTTGTTATGTGTTTTGTTATCTTTCATATCTCTTTCATGCTTCTGTGATTTGCAGTTAATGGTAAGGAAAAAGAATAGTTCCAAGATTTAATCACAAATCACCCTGAACTCAATCTAAGCTATTATGGATGTTTTTCTTCAGTTATAGTAATAAAGGTGTAATTCTTAATTGCTACCCTTTCACACTATATCTTTCACAGTGACTATTGTTTCAGGAATTCAAGTATGCTCCTGAGGAATATATCTCTTTCCCACAACCCAGCTTAGTGAAAATTTCTTAATTGCTTTTCACTGGTTGTTTACATTTCACCATCATAATTTCAAGTTTGTTTTACGAAGTATTTAAATGGCCCTGTAATTCCAGCTGCTCAACCTCATGATTTCAAAAACTAGTAGCCACAGACTCGATTGCCCAATGAACTAACATTATCTGCAGATTTCCACTTTAGGTACAGAAAGACATCCTTCCAAGCAAACATAAACCAAAACCCTTACTTCATAACTAGCCTAAAATCTCCACGAAACAGAGACAAACCTTATAGAGAGAGCCTTCTCTGATTGCAGCTGGGCTAGAAGCTGTAACCCAAAGATTGGTTAGTGGTTACCCCGGCCGTATTCCCTTGGAGTCAAAGGGAACAACCTGGGCATTAACAGGATCTACATGTACCAATGATTCTATGGGCTTATAGGACCACGTGCAAGAACCTGATGACGCAAGTACCTCCAAGGCTAGAATATGAGGAAACCGCAAGAGCCCCCATGGAGCAGGAAGTGCATAGTCCATGCAGGACAACACTCGTAGCCATGACAACCCGTGATGCTGTAAAGGAAGGGATCACGTAGCCGAAAGAAACTGAATGCTTGGGGTTTAAAAAAGAAGTCCAGCAGGGAAATATCAAGCTCCAAGAACTTGAGAAAGAAAGGGTGCGATTAAGGAAGAAGAGTGCGCTAATAGAAGCGGAAGTCAAGAAAAAGGAAACCGAGATAAAGGAAAATTTTCTTGATAAGAAGACCAGGGTGACAAAACAGGGTGCACATGATCCCGTCGATAGGTTTGAGGGCTATTGACATGAATTGATCAATCTGATGCCTTGGCTTGGACCACATATTACTAAGCGAATCAACCACGGTAGTGCGTTTCTGATGGTGAAGTATGCACTGCCACCTATAACAATGAAAGGTGGGTATTTCCCAAGAAAAGCGATAGATGCCAGGGTGGATGCTTACACAGGTGGTGCACCCACCTGACTACCTGAGGGAAGTAAAGTCTTAGTGCTTCAGGTAGTTTAAAGAAGTGTGGGACTATAAATTACTCTTCCTGAGGCCTGCACGACGTTGGAATTGCACGTAGAAGCAAAGAGTCATGAAGGTCTGCGACTGCGCAAGGGGGGTTGCGTTGCCGCATGGGTTGGTGAGAATATGACTATTGGAGTCACTATTCACAATGGGATGCTTGACTTGAGGCCAAATGGAGTGGGCGGTAGGCATTTAAGACACAATTTATGGGCAATATTTGGGAAAATCTGCCATTAAAGGAGCATTAAGGAAGGCAGCAGGCCAAAGCGTTAAAGGAACAAGTGGACGCGACTTGACACAAAGAAGCAGTCCTGAAGGTGCGCGTTTGGCCATGGATAGATGAGGCCTTCACTATCACAGTAGCAATTGAAGGCAATATTGCGAACATGCAAGGGATGCACATACTAATGCAGAGAAGCACTCCCGACATAGAGGTTTCAGAACAACGCATGCAGCAAATCAAGGAAGCAACAGCTCAGTGCGCCACTGACCTTGCAGAAATTCGGACACAATTGGCATGACTCCACGATGATAGAGTGACTCAAGGGCAAGTCACGATGTTTGTGTTGGGGGCCTGTTGGCCATGGAATCCCCCCATGGCATGTTTTGGGGCTTAAGACCCAAGTTTTGACCAAGTCTTTGTAAAATTTCCGCAAATTGTGGGCGCGAAGCGCGAAATTATAATAGAGTCATAGGGTTGTTCGCCCTTACTTTTCTAATGTAATGTCAGCCTACCCATGGTCTGTGGACCATGGGATTTTATAAATAGAGCGAGGCTCTAAGTTGTAAAGAATGAGAATATGATGACTAAGATGAAAGCAGAAGATTGAGTCTAAGTGTGTAAAGTGTGTCTTTGGGTCATAGAGTAGGAGAAGGCTCTACAGCTGAATGCATAGAGGCCTAGTAGTCCGCAGCTGATTGCGCGGACCCCTACAGCTGAGTGTGCGGGGAAAATCGAGTTTGTAACAGTTGGAAGAATTAATAAAGAGAAAGTTGACCTTATTTCTGTGCATCTGTTGGGCAGCGGATCCCCCCATAGATAGCTTTTGGGGCTTAAAGCCCAAGTTTTGGTCAATATAATGTAAAGACCCCATGAAATGCGGGCACGAAGCACGAGAATCTAGGGTTTTCCACCCTAAAATAATGTAATTTAGTGTAAAGTTGCGTCGGCCTACCCATGGTTTGTGGACCATGGGATTGTATAAATAGAGTGGGGCTCTAAGTGTAAAGACAGTTTGGAGTTCTTGAGAAGAGAAGTAATAGATAGATGCGAAGGCATGGCTAGAGGATAGAAGTGGATCTGAAGGTATAGGGTCATGGTAGTAGATAGAGGCTCTGTAGCTAAGTGCATAGAGGCCTAGTAGAGCCTACAGCTGAGTGCACGGGCCCCTGCAGCTGAGTGCATAGGGTGGAGTTGAGTTTGTACTGAATTGAACTGGGAAGGTATCATTAATAAAGATAAGTTGGTTTGGCATATTGTGCATCTAGTCCATAGATCTTTATTTGAATGTAATGTGTTGATGGTATCTATTTATTTATATGCGTGCACTTGTATGTATGCTTATGAATGGAAATCTTCTAAGTAATTAACGAACAAACCCTAATTAAGGAAGACTTGGGTAATTAACACTGGTCACACTATAGTGGGAGTTGCGCGAAGGCAGTCCCACGGAGCGCTAGAAGCTTTCTAGTACACGTAATATAGTAAGCGCGAAGGTTGAAGCAGGTACCAATCTCCCATATCTGACATCCCCAGGTTGCGAAAACCTGGTTCTAGCACCCTCCCATACTACTTTGAGTGAGACCTCAATCCACGCTCAGTGGACTGTTGTCGAAAGGGCCAATAATAACAGGATCTTCTTGGCTAAATCTCACTATTGAACCTGGGTCAGTCCACACATAGCCAACAAATGGTTCCATTACTAGGGCTGGGATCTGCCTAAGGGATGTCTGAAGGGACCATGAGGTAAGTATATTAAATCTTTGAATACCTGGATTAAGATGTTGTTATGTGAAAAACGGGTTATGCAAATACATTAATGTTTGGGATGACACAGAGCAGAAAGATCTACAAAGGTAGGGGGGAATTAGGAAACAGTCCCTTAATTTCACCTTCGTGAGAAAGCGAGGAAGAGCTCGCTCAAGTCTCTCTGAGAAATGTGATCAGTTTGATAAGGCAGCGCATTCCACAGTTACCACCTCCACCCACGCCACTGCCCATTTCACCTCCCTCACCTCCATCTTCACCCACTCCACCTCCACCACCCCCACAGTTCAGCATGGCAAGCGCGATCAAACTACCCATATTCATAGGAGTAGGGAATGAAGATCCAGACCAGTTCTGGTTCGTGGTAAGAGCAGTATGGGAAGCGCAAGGGGTTACGGATGACCAAATTAAGAAGGCTACATCGGTGAGCGCGCTACAGGATCGCGCATTGACATTGTATATCAAGCACTCTAACAACCACCCAAATGCAGGGATAGCAGAGATCCAGAATGTGTTGAATAGAGAATTTAGCTGGCCAAAATCTGAAACACAGTCAATCATCAGGTTTAAATAGATAATGATGCTTCTAGTCAAGACACCCTGGGATCTGGATCAGCAGCTGAAGAGTACGTTCCACGAGGCTAATATGACGCTAATGGATCTGCAACACCGCGCATGCTTTGTGGCATCTCTGACACCACACCTGAGGAAGACGCTATCACAATAGAAGCTTTCAACCCAGACTGAAGCGTTAAAAATGGCAATGAGGTTGCATGAGACCCCAATACAAGATCCTGGGTTGGGAGTTCAAAAAATCCATGCACAACTACAAAATATTTTCCTAGAAATGCAGAGCTTGAAGCAAGATAGGTCACCGTAGCCAGAGGCGCACGAGGAAGTATAGTGCATAAAATGCAAAGGCCAGGGCCATGACAAGGATCACTGTCCAGTATTCACGAACTACTTGGTAGGAGGGGGGCCAATGTCATTGAGACTGGAGGCACAAGTAGGGCCGAGTGCGACACCCGCGTTATGGTGCACGATCTGTCAGATAGGAGGAAAACACACGACGGACAATTGTCATTTGTTGCATAAGTATACGCAGACTCCCCAATAGTTGTTTTGTAATTTCTGTAGGTGAGTAGGCCACAATGATCGCACTTGCCACAGTTACAAGCTAATGATGGATCAGACTCCAGCTTGTAGGACGCAGACGGAAACGCGAGCCCTCGACCCAGCTGCGGGGATGGTGCACGCTGGATTTCAAGGGAAAGGTCAAGGATGAGGAGGATGGGACCAGGAAGGGGCCACGGACAGTTGATTTGTTACAATTATGGAGGACCAAGGCACTATGCCCACGATTGCACCAACCCAATGAGAAAGTATTGTTCATATTATGCTCAGTTTGATCATGAAATAGTAAAGTGTCCTACATTGATCACACAGATGTGTGAAAAAGGGGTATTTCAGCCTCCTCCGACTTAGAATATCCAAATGATGGGGTCTAAACCATGCGAAGAAGACCCAAATGTGAACATGGTGATCAGAAGCGGTGTGACCACAGGGGAAGATAAGGGGACGCAACCCGAGGAAGATACATGGGTTCGCAAAGCTCCTACAAACGAACCTAAGTTTGACTTAGAACACCCAAAAGAGATGTTTATGGAAGCTAAGAAGAGCTTCACGAAGGCCTCCACTTCAGGTAGTAAGGATCAGCCAGAGCCAGGAATGGATCCTTCCATGCTTACTACCTTTCTGGAGACATGCATGAAATTATTGCGCGACAATAAGGTAGTTAAGGGACTACAAGAGTTGACCACTAGGTACGCCGGGTCGGGAGAACCGCGCATAGTTCGAAAACTAAGAAAGCATGCATTGCGCACTAGGAGGGATATGAGATTGATGGCACATATTGGTGAATACGAAATGGATCAGGTAATCCTGGACCTATGGTCGGATGCGAATGTGTTACCAAAGCAAACCTGGGAATGCATGGGCATGCCCGCGTTGCAATGGTCCCCTATTCAATTACGAATGGCGAACCAACAGAAGATTGTGCCCATGGGGAGGTTGCAAGGAGTAACAGTTGATATCGAAGGCACAAGCACACAGACAAATTTTGAAGTAATAGAGATTGTTGATGACGCAATCCCTATCCTGCATTGCTAGGAATAGACTGGGCCAGTGATATGAATGGAGTCATCAACTTGAAGAAGAAAAAGATGATATTTGAGAAAAAGTCACTAAGCATAGTAGTCCCACTAGACCTAGCAAAAGGAGCGTGCTACACTGAACCCGTGCGCGATGATGAAAGCGACAAAGAGCTAGATTGTATTTACCAGATAACTGCGCAAGACCAAGATCAGGTGAATCCGAATACGGATGGGAGAATCTCGTGGGAGCACGACAGCTCCTGCACTTCGGATTCAGACGAGGAAGTAGAGCGTTGGCAGAACCGGTTGCATGAGGTTACAATGCTAAATTGCAACATGATGATTAGATCACTGCGTTGCGTGACAACAAAGGCAAGGGAACTGCCAACATATGATGGAGTGATAGCAATGGATGAATTCTTGGACAAATTTGAAATCTCAGTACTGGAACAACAGTGGTATGGTGCGCAGAATTGGGCACTGCATGCAACACCCGCATGATGGTGGAGTACACATCAAAAGACCATTGTAAACTAGCGTGAATGTAGAAGTCCGATGTGCTTACGGTTTCGAAACCCCCAGCATTGAATAAGAATCAGGCAGCCAGGATAGAGCAGCTTGCGCACTCCCTTGGGTCGATGGGTGCAAACATGTGTTGTAAAGTCCACACAAGCCGACCCTAGGCTAAGGATCGAAAATCAGAACCAAATGCAGTAGCAAGAAAATCGGCACACACCACACATGTTCCACGTCGAAGCATTCAAAAAGGTATGCGAAACCATGAACGGAGTTCATCACGCAAGATGAACTGATTGGGACCTACGCGTACCAGTGGTTCGATGGGCCTATAGAGCCATGAGCAAACACCTAAGCACGGAAATGACTCCAATGATGAAGAGAAGAGACAAGATCATAAGAGCAAAGAAGAATCTCCATACAATAGCTCCCACAGTTGGGACAGTACGCGAGGGACCGGGTATAGGAATTATGCAGTTACATGAAGCCATTTGGTGAGGGAACTTGAAACTTCGTGAACTCAAAGAAGATCGAGGATGGCTGAGGAAGAAAAACCGGATCTTGGATGAAGAAATCAACAAATTGAAAACCAAAATCACACAGGAAGACTACGCCGAGAAACTAAGCACGATAGAACAAGAGGTAGGCAGCCATACTACTACATTAGAAGAATTTGTGGCTATGCTACCATGGCTATGGCCGCACCTCACTAGACAAAGTAACCGAGGGAGTGCACCATATAAGGAAGAACGTGAAGCACTGACTGACGTGAGGGTAATTGAGGGGTGCCCGCGGACTAGGCTAGAAGGTGCAGGGAAGCCTCGCACAAGTGGTGTAACCACTTGACTATCCATAGGAAGCACAGTCTCAGTGCTCCAAGCAGTTGGAAGAGAGCGCGGGACTATAAAAGAGTCCGTAGGGGAGCTGCGCAATAAGGAGGTTACGCGCAGGATCAGTATGTCACAGGGGTCATGGCTGTGCATAAGGGGTTTCGCTGCTGCATGAGTAGATAGGGAAGTGATCATTGGTGTTACTTTTCATGACAAGAAGTCCAATTTAAGGCAAAAAGGAGCTGGCGGAAGACAATTAAGACACGAATTAAGAGCTAGATTTGGGACGATCTACTGCCAAGAAGGCATTAATGAATCAAAAGTGGGGGGAAGGGTCAGATTCAAATTCAAAAGATGCTATAAAACAACCAGGGCTAGCCACAAGGCAACACTTGGTTGTTTGAGAATTGAGCAAGTATAGAGCACTAAGTGTCGCGTACTCTTACCACACTCAAGTGTAGACATGATGATGACTACGAGAACAAGAGTGCGATTCACCAAAGTTACAGTGAAGCCCCGTATGGCCCATGAGGAGCCTGGAGAAATGGCAACTGCACCAGAAGTTCCAAAATCACCACGCACGATGCGGCCACAGAAAGACAAGCAAACAATGGGGCTAGTCCATGTATCCCGCAGTTTAGCAAATTGTCAATGGCAGAGAAGGGCAAAGCCATCACCATTGAAACAAAGGAGGAGGAGGAAGACTTGCAATCTCTGATCGCCCAAATTGAGGTGCAAGATGATGAGGAGTAGAATGTCTCCAAATGGCTTCCATGATAAAGTTACCTCCCTACATCCCCCCGTGGAAGGGGAAAGCCAAGATACCAAAGGACCTGGAGGCCACTAAGAGTGCGCTCCAGACCCCACTCCTTCCCGATGAAATAAGGTTTGAAGGTCTGCCATTGGGATGGGTACCTACTATGAAGTTTGAAGATTGGGACCTCAAGGACAGCGAGAAGCTCCCACAGTTGGCCGCAGAGAGGTTACTGAAGCAGAAATGGTTACACGGTGTGGAGAGCGTTGGGTTACTCCATCTGCGATGGATACCCCACTACCACCGTGCACCCATCACCATTTTTGTCATCTGGTAGCTGTTGTGCCTAGTGCATGATGGGTATCTATGGCTGGAGGAGCCAATTCCCATCACGACCGATCTAATTCACCAAATTTCTCAACTACTAGTCAAAGGAAACAACCCCGCGGCCATAGCAGGAAAAGCAGCGACTTGGCGCTCGCAGAAGCTATGAAGGCCAAGTATAAGCTAGAAAAGAGAAAGCGAGGGTACGTAATAGAAAGCATCAAGGACCAAGGGGTGTGTGTAGCCACCCAGCTACTGGCTGGCGAGCTAATGAGGAAATTTCATGCCGACGAAGTGTCAGCATTTGTAATTGCATTGGCAGAGCAATGCGAAGAGGGGGTCCAGTTCAACTGGGCACAGTTCCTCTGCGACGAGTTTTTGACGAACTGTAGGGAGCCCCAAGAGCAAGGTAAGACCTTCCACTATGAGTGGTTTCTCTTATCCATCTTGTTGGTTACAAGGTAGCTGCCGGAGGATAGTCAGTTTCCCACTGTTGAGGGTGACCTACCCAAAGCAGCGAGGTACACCTCGCTCTGCGCTACGAAAGACGCGATGAGGATTCGTGAGATAAAGGAATTCTGGGTGTTCGTGGAGGTAAGCATACAAACATGGATCAACCATAGGCCACACTTGTCCCCTACAGTTCATAACAGCTTACAAAGCATGGCATAATTCAAGGTGGATATGCATAACCTCTATATCCGAGCGTGCAAGGATCCAGCACGAAAATGGGTGAAGCTTCCATTCATGACAATGGATGATGCAATCTTCATGGTAATGGATTCATGGCCTCCGGAGTGGCACACCTTGGACTTGGCAGAAATGGAGAAGCTTGCAGGCGCCAAGAACAAGCAGTAGCCATGCAGAACAAGGCGGTTGATGCAGTAGCAACAATGCAAATGGGAGAGACCACAACCGTGCCAACCATAGAGCCCAAGGAGAGCCAAGAGATGTCCACGAGGCAACAAATCAGGGAAGGGGACAACACAGAGGAACACGTCAACCCTGTTCCACATGGAACCAACTCAAGCGGCCATGTGGCCCTGAGAAAATAGCTCCCTAGAAGAAGGGAAAAGCCACGAAGATGTCCGTCGACCCGATCACACTCATAGAAGGTGATCTATTGGATATCAGCAGAACAATTTGTGAGGTCACCCAAGACGTGCTCCAGGGATTATGAATGGAGTAGAACATTGTTTTGGGGGCACTCAGCACGCATCTCCAAGGTTTACAGGTACAACACCGCCAAATAGGCACAATGGCCCAGTATGACGTAGCAGGAACCACTGAAGCCTAGTAGATGTTACGCGCCTGTATGGGTAACACCTTCATCTTGCCCAAAGGCATGCTAACAGTAGCAAGCGAGGATGATCAGGCTACGATGAGTAGCATGAAAGGAGTTGGCTTGAACTTGGCCACCCTGCCACGTGAAATTATGTAGCAGCTACAGGATGGGGTCATTGCAGAGCTCTGCGCTAGGGAAGGCCAAGCGATCCAAGTCCTACATGAGCAGAAAATCCACATGGACCAGCTTAGCATCCAACAAGATGAGTGGGTTGCGTAGGCTCACAGACTAGAACAAGCTATAGAAGATGCATGCAAGAGCGTTCCAAAGTTGATCGTGTCGGCAAAGCTCCCAGCAACAGAGCGGGTCTATAGGTTGGTGGCCAGAGTCTGTGAGGCCCTGGAGGAAATGACAAAGGTTCAGTTAGAGCTGAACCTACAGATCGTCGAGCTGCGATTGAAGGCGCAACCCTCTACACCCCCAGAAGTTAGAGAGCGGCATGCCCATGCTATCCAAATAGGGCTAGAGCAAATTGGCCAGGAAACACAGGATTGCACCAGGCTATTGGAGCAAGCACTCACCATGCTTACACACCTACAAGAAGCCCCAAATCTGTAGCACCTAGAGGCCGAGGCACACGAGTTAAAGTGAGACTATGACAGTGTCCAAGGTACCATGCAGACGGTCACCCTTACTCAATGACTCACCAGACTACAGCAGGCAAGGGCACCAAAGGACCAATTAGACACGGCGCACCAAAACGAAGCCCTGCTCAAGGAATGCATCCAACCATGGATCAATGAAGCATTCATAATTACAGCTACCATTGAAGGGAAGCTAGCATAGATGCAGGCACTTTCTGCGGTTGGACAAGAAGGTGACCCTGCTCACAAAGGTTCAGAGCTACATATGCAGCAGATACAGCAAACAGCCAAATAGTGTGTTATGGATACCCAAGCTGCGCGCGACCTCCTAGATCGACTTCGTGCAAAGATCGCTGCACCAGCCGAGTGACTTGGGACGAGTCATGATGATTGTGTTGGGGGCCTGTTGGGTAGAGGATCCCCCCCATAACAAGTTTTTGGGGCTTAAAGCCCAAGTTTTGGTCAATATAATGTAAATACCCTACGAAATGCAGGTGCGAAGTGCGAGAGTCTAGGGTTCTCTACCCTAAAATAATGTAATTTAGTGTAAATTTGTGTCGGCCTACCCATGGTCCATGGACCATGGGATTGTATAAATAGAGTGGGGCTCTAAGTGTAAATATAGTTTGGAGTTCTTAAGAAGAGAAGTAATAGATAGATGCGAAGACATGGTTAGAGGATAGAAGTGGATCTGAAGGTATAGGGTCATGTTAGTAGATAGAGGCTCTACACCTGAGTGTGCAAAGGCCTAGTAGAGTCTGCAGCTAAGTGCACGGGCCCCTACAGCTAAGTGCGCAGGGTGGAGTTGAGTCTGTACTGAATTGAACTGGGAAGGTATCATTAATAAAGATAAGTTGGTTTGGCATATTGTGCATCTTGTCCATAGATCTGTATTTGAATGCAATGTGTTGATGGTATCTGTTTATTTATATGCGCACTTGTATGTATGCTTATGAATGCAAATCTTCTAAGTAATTAACAAACAAACCCTAATTAAGGAAGGCTTGGGTAATTAACACTGGTCACACTGCGGCTGGAGATGCGCGAAGGCAGTCCCATCGAATGCCAGAAGCTTGCTGGTACGCGTAATCTAGTAAGCACGAAGGTTGAATCAGGTATGACTCTCCCATATCAGACATCCCCAGGGTATGGAAACCTAGTTCTAGCACCCTCCCATACTACTTCGGGTGAGACCTCAGTCTGTGCTCCATGAACTATTGCCAAAAGGGCCAATAGTACTAGGATTTGCTGGGCTAAAACTCACTATTGAACCTGGGTCAGGCCCCACATAGCCAACAACATCTTCTTTTGATTAATTATATGCTTAGTTATAATTCGTAATTCTGTTGTTTATATGATGCGTGAGCTTGTTTGAATTTTTTGTATATCTAACTATAACACAAGGCATATAAATACACAAGGGTAATTAATTGGTATAAATGATTAAGAAAAATCGTAGTAGATAGTCGGGGTAGCGCAGAAGCTCCACAATCCCTCGTTAGGGCTGCATGAAGGTAGTATATGAGGGTGTGTACCGTAACTTATGTGCAGGGTCATCCAATGAGATCAATCGACCATCTTAGACATCTCAAGGGTGCGGAAACTTAGTTATAGCACCCTCCCATACTACTTTGGATGAGACCTCAGTCTGCGCTCTGCGGACTGTTGCCGAAAGGGCCAGTAGTACCAAGATTTGCTTGGCTAACTAACTTTGAACCTGGGGCTGGACCCTATAAGCCAACACTACTTGATAGATTTCCAAATTTCCACCCACCATTTCTGGAAAGTACCCCAATTATTTTTTAATTGCAAGCTTGAAGGAGATAGCATATGCTTGCACCGTAAGTTCATCCTTCGGACAAATCTGACCTAGTAAGTCTAACAAGACCTAGGAAGAAGAAGCTTGTGTTAGTCATGGCAATGACTCCGATGTTGTTTAGTAGTTTAACGATTCTGACAAAGGTGTAAATCAGTATCTTTTTCATGTTTAGAGAGTTTGAAAAAGACACATAAAAGAAAACTCCACATGGTCCCTTTTTGTGCATTTGTGTCTCTCGAGCCCAAAAAGGTAGAAAACAACACTTGAGAGAACCACTTGACCATTTCAGTCAAGGAGTACCTTTCTCGTAAACAGTGCATCCCAGCCTGAAAAAGGGCTAAACTTATACTAGGTGCATGACGTTTTGCATACATTAACAAGTTCGAAACGACAAGGGCTTGGCCATCTTTTCACTTTTAAAGGGTTGGAAAAGAGCTGAAAGTGGACCCCCCATTTTTTTTCTCTTTAACGAGTCAAAAATGGAAAAAATACTCGGCAATCTTTTCATATGAGTTTAACGAGTCGAGAAAAAAGCTTAAATGTGACTCATCGTCATCGCCAAACATCCATCACCTTTTGCTGCACAAGTAAGGCAAAGTGTATTATCGAGTCCTTGAGGTAAAATAGGTAAAAAAAATATTTTAAAAACCTAATATTTTCATGAAAAAATGAATAAAAAAGGGGAAAAGTAAATATATTTTTACAATTTACCATTTTACCTTTGCAGTGAAGACTTTTTACCCACTTTTTCTCTAGTTTTTCTGAAGCAGATTATGGGAGATCCGGGAGGTCAATCAACGAGCCGTCAGTTCCAAGTAACAACCAAAGCCCTAAGCTCCATTTTCATTCTATTCATTCTTGTTTTTAGCCATTTTTTACGATTTTTAGGGAGGTTTTTGAGAAAACAAATTGCCCTCAGTCGGCGTGATTTATGGGCATGGGATTGCATGGCCAAGGGTGATTTTCATGACCATCCACGCCGATCGGTGCGACTATTTCTAAAATAGGCGCACCAACATCGTGGATAGGGAAAAACCATTTTTTCTCAAGAACTGGCTATTAAAACTTGAATTTTGTGTGCAAAAATTGATGATTGACTCAAATAAATGGTTTTTCCAGGAGAGAAATTGCCAAAAATGGTGGATTGGAAGGAAAAAGAACACGAACATGTTGACACCCAGGAATTGAATCATCCAAATTTCCTAAAGGCTTTGAGGGCTTGTGGGCTCCTCAAATTTTTCCTTACGCCAGGGATGCAGGCCCTGTCTGAGTTGCTTCGATACTTGATAAGCCTTTGGGACATCAATCATGAGAGATTTGTCATTGGGGACCAAGAGCTAGAGTTGACAACTTTAGATATCTACTTTATCACTGGACTGTCTCACAAAGGTGAGCCAGTGAAATTGCATGGGTCACATCTGATTAGGGCAAGCATATCTTCCCTCCTTTCTGAACACTATCCTGAGGCCCTGAAATCAAAGAGTGGGAAGATAGAGATTTCTAGTGTGTGGGATCTGACATTGAGGGTGCTTCTACTAACTATCAATAGAGTGGCGGGGTCCCAGGAGGAACATAAGACTAACAAGTTGAAGTTCCTTTATGGTATTGGCTGCATAGCTCTTACGATCTTCAATTGGGCAAGGCCATGAAGATGAACATCAAGTGCCAGTTGTCCAAGGCCAAGGTGGGGAATCTGAAGCAATTTAGCTTCATATCAATACTTGTGACCTTCTCCCCAGAACGAGTGCCACTGCTCTGGTATTAGTTGATTGAGGTCGATCCTCCTGCACCACGCGATCCATAGATGGCTTGTTGGAGTCTTTTGATTTCTAGGATCATTGGGGGTCAGTATATGTCATACTAACTAGCATTCTTCTCATGGCTACAACAACAAAAGATTGCCATGGAGGACTGGCTATACAGCAGCACTGATTTTCATGGAGATCCAGATATGCCCTTACCAGATGGAGAAGACTTTGATGATGAATGAAAAAAATCAAAAATTTCTTTTATTTTGATGTTTTTTAGTTGTTTTTGGTATATGCATGCATATAACATTTCTCTTGTTTATGTAGACATTGGACCAGAGCGTCCAGTCGGGATGTCCCCAATAGATAGGCATGTCCCCCATCCTATTGATGTTGACGCCCCTTATCGGGAAGGGAGTGATAATGAGGAGAAGATCACAAGGAATCTTGAGGGGTTAACTCATGGTATCACGAAGTATGCTCGGATAGGAGACATGCCCCTATGGTACCAGAGGAACACAGTGGGAGACTCAGATCAGATCCGTCAACTGCTAAGTCAGATCGCATGAGCTGTCTCATGTTACCATGACCACCATGCTAAGTAGTTTCTAGGTCCAGCACTTACATATTTTTTTAGGCCTACATGCCATGGATGTACGAGGCTTATGAGCCGCTGGTGTTATTATAGACACACATATTATTTTTTGGGGTTCTGATGTATCAAACATTCTCACACGCACACACACACAAACACACACACACACACACACACACACACACACACACACACATATATATATGTTTTATTTTCCTTTTTATTATGGTACAAATGGTTTGTCTTATCTTTTACATGTTTTGAAATGTCTATCCAACATGTAATTAGCTAATGCATCTATCAATGTATTCATGCGTCTAGGAATATGATGATATGTAATATAATCAAAATGACTTTCCAATAGATGGATACAGAGATAAATTCATAATATCTAAGGGTTATTGACGAAATATTTCCCGTTGAGTTGAAGGACGACAAGCTGTGAATCCAGGTTGACAACCAATTCTAGCAATAGTTTGATGACCGCACTATATTCAGCAACATTTTTGGTTGTACAACCCAGGTAGATACCTTGAAGGTCAATCAACTCACTGTTAGGGTCATAGATAGCCCATGCAGAAGATGATAAGTTCTGGGTACTACAGGAAGCACCATCGGTGAAACCAACGTGAGGAGTTGCAGACATCTGCAACACAAGAAAAGCATACTAAACAAGAAAGTTGTTTGAAAAATATCACACAAAACCACACTGTACAAAAATGAATCACACACTAATGTACATAAGTATCCATGCAAAATGACCTTAGCATATTACTTTTTGAGATAAAGCTTGTTTCAGGGCTTATCGAGAGGATTTCATTCATAATCAATAAGCTCACACATCCTCCTTTATGCAAAACACATTTTACAATATAGGGCCCATGCCACATAGGTTTGAAATTGCTTGCCCCAAGCTTATCATTAGCTTGATCATATAGCAGGACCAAATCACCTTCAAAGAAAGCGCGAGGGGAGACCGACTGATCGAAATGGAATTTGACCCGTTTCTTTTATGCTTTGATGACCAAGGCAGCAAGACGACGAGTCTCGTCCATTCATTCTAAATATAACAAGCGTTCCTCTTGAGGTGATGTTTCAGGGAGGAATTCAACAACTAGCTTGAGTGAAGGAATCTCACATTCGACCGGCAATGTTTCTTCCAGACCATAGACCAGCTGGAAAGGTGTGAAACTAGTTGCATCTTTGGTCAAAGTTCAGTAGGCCCACAGAGCTGAAAAAACCATGAGATGCCATTTTGACTTGTTCATCCCAATGGTACGCTAAAGCATGGTGACCAAAACCTTGTTCATGGCTTCAACTTGGACGTTGGGCTGAGGGTAATATGGGGTTGATCCATCGTGGCACAAGCCCAATGCAAATTTCAGTTTTGCCATCATGTAATCTCTAAAATGGGAGCCATGGTCTATGACAATGGCTTGGGGTATGTCGAACTTGGAAATAACATGGTTAAAAAGAAATTGCGCTGCCATCTTACCATCTGCAGAATATGTAGGCATCGCTTTAGCTCATTTGGTGAAATAATCCACAACAACGATAATATAGCCATGCCCCCTAGCCGAATGAGAGTTACATGTCATACAATCAATGCCCCATTTGGCAAAGGGACCAATGGTAATGACAGAGTGTAGGTGAGTAGGTGGGGCGCACATCTTGCATTGGTAAATTTGGCATTTGTGACACTTATGGATAGTAAGAATGTAGTCTTTGAAGATAGACAGCCAGAAATAACCAGTGTGAATGATTTCTAAGTTGTATCATAACTAGACATATGACCTTCACATGCCCCAGAGTGGCAATCATTGAGATATCTTTCAGCTTCCTCGATCGTGAGGTATTGACCAAGACACCAACATGGTATAAAGTATCACCAATAATACGGTAGGGTTGGGAATGATGATGAATCCTTCGACAATCGTCCTTACTCAACGCAAACTAAAATGTGGAGGTTTGGAGATACATGATGATATCACCATACCATGGACCAAGGGTGCTAATTGGGAAAAGGGTCTCATCTAGAACCTGTTCATCTGCACCAGCAGGGAGAGCTTTGGGAGGAAGGGAACAAATCAATTCAGCGAAAACAAGTGACTTCTTAGATTTGGCCGTAGTGAAGACCAAATCAAATTCTTATAGGATAATGATCCATTTAGAATACTTTTCCCCCAAAAGCTAACAATTCAAGATATAGGTCATAGGGTTGCATTCAGAAATCACTGTAGTCGTACGTAAAAGGATATAGTGCCGAAAGCATTGAACAGCCTAAACGGAAGCCAAAGCCAACTTCTTGACATGTGCATAACACGTTTCAACGTCGAGGAGGTTTCGACTAAGGTAGTAGATCACATGTTCGCTACCTTCGTCATCGTCTTGGACCAAGACCATAGCAATGGTGCTAGGGGTTGCGGCTAGGTAAAGGAAGTAATCTCGATAATATTCCAGTGGATGCAATAGAGGAGCATTTATGAGGATGGCCTTCAGATCATTAAAAGATTTTTGGGCCACCTCATCCCACACAAAGGGCATTCCTTGTTTGAGCAAGTAGGTAAATACTGTGGCTAGCCCAGCGTAGTTGGGTATAAAATGATGGATAAATTTGGCCTTTCCTTGCAGGCTCTAGAGTTGGTGCAGTGAAGATGGAGGGGGTAAATTTACAATGGCCTTGACTTTTAGCGGATCTAGGAAAATCCCATCCTTGGAAACGATGAAGCCGAGGAGTCCTGATTCCATGCAAAAAACACATTTGTGTGGATTTAACTGAATGTTATAGTGTCTACAGCATAGAAAAAATTGTCGAAGATGGTCTGGGTGATCTTGGCACTTACGAGAATGGGCAAGAAGGTCATCCAAGAAAAGCTGGACAATGTTGCAAATATCATGAAACACATAGGACATTTCCTGTTGAAACGTGGCTCCAACATTTTTAAGGCTGAAAGGGAGCTTCTTGTATGCAAACTTACCCCATGGGTAGATAAAGGCTGTCTTTTCTTGGTCAGCCGGTGCGATATTAATCTAGTTATAACCAGAAAAACCATCCATAAAGGAAAATATCTCGCTCCTAGAACATTCATCAATGATTTGATCAATGAAGGGAGCAGGATAGTTATCTTTAGGACAAGCACGATTAAGTTGTCGATAAGCCACACAAACGCGGATCGTGCCTTTTTCTTTTAGTCACCGGGACAATATTGGACACCCAGTATGTAAGGGGGATGGGAAAGATGAACCCAACTTTGAGAAGCTTTTCAACTTCACCCTTAATAGCAACGACCTTCCTAGGGTGCACCGGGCAAAGACATTAGCGAATGGGCTTCACATGCGGATACATTTTTATTTCATGCACCACAATGCTAAGATCGATGCCAAGCATTTCTTCTTAAGACCATACAAGCACATCACAAAATTCCTGAAATAGATGAGTATATGTCTTGATCTCATCCAGAGAACAAGACACCCCAATATGAACGTGGTCAATGACACCAGATTTAATATAAATGCCAATCGGTATCGTTTGGGTAATATTACCCAAATTTCCTTCCAACCATACTTCATGAGTAATAGTCGGTGGCGGAAATGGAGAAGAGGACTCTTCAAAAGCGATAGACATGAATGTTGGGCGAGGAAGGAATGAGGATCAATGATGAGTATTGATCCATGATGGTTCTTCAAGAGACATGATTTCCATGATACCTTCATCAGCGAGGAAGGTCTCGTATAAGGGATCAAATGATTCCAAAGTGCCAAGCCAGGGGGATTGAGAGTAGATATCAAGAGAGTCATCAACGTATGAGAATCAAAGGGTGTAGAGTTCGAAGCTGAAACAATTTCCACGTAATTGACTTCAGCGAGAATAAGCAGCATAACCTCGCCCCAAGCATCAACAAGATCTAGTGTAGGTATGACCCAAGGATCATATTTGACCAAGACCATGTTGACAGAGGAAACATGAGGAGGTGGGAGTGGAAAAATTCCCATTAAGGCAAAATCTTTGAAGAGGCTTGCCCCCACACTCTCATAGGGAGTACCAGTGTGCTTGATGTACAGAACATTTCCATCCAAGGAGGAAGAGGCAAAAAAAAGATAGCTAATTGACAATGACAATCTTCCCTTGATGGGGAAAGCGGATCACGTGAAACAAAGAGGAGGCCACGACATGCATGGCATGAGTCCACCTTCAGCCGAGTAGAAGATTATAATTGAGATTGGCGTCAACAATCTCTACTTCGACTTGCACTGAATTTCCTTCCAAGGTGATGGCAAGGTTAGGTAATGGTAGGGCCTAAATCTACCTCAGGCTAAGAAAGGCAAGTCTAGGGTAACATCAAACCACGCTTAACCTGGTAGCTAGCCCTACCAGGTCAGGAGAGGGCTCTATCCTTTTCAATCTCAATGAAAATTTATTAAGGAAAGCTTGAGATGACTGATATAAAAAACTAATTTTTGGATAAGTATGCTTGCTCAGAGGAGTTTGATTGAATTTAATGGTTGGGTTGCTGGATCAGATGAGGAAGGTTTCTTTGGGTCCAGGAAATCAACACATATTTGCATAGTTTTCTGTGGGGCGAGGTAGGAAAGTGTTTTAGCACTTTGAAATGAGTGTAATGGTGAGTCCTCTTCAAACAGTAGAAAACATGTAGAACTAAACAAACCCCAAGGTAAAGCACTGAAATACCAACAAATTCCACCTTTCAAACTTGATTCATTTACTTATGCAGAAAGAGAGAGATGATGGTACACATAAACATGAGATAAACTGAATTACAAAGAAGAAAACAATGCTAATTCATGTTACCACAAGAATCCCACAAAAAGCTACAAAACCTTGGTTTATTTCCTTGCCAAACTGCAAAAGTGATGTACAAAGTAGCTCAATGCATCCACAAGAGTCCAACCCTGACAAATGACTAAGAAAGTACAATATATAGGCCACAAACCACCCATGCTAGCCATTAGGGGTCGAATCCATGAGTCTAGAAGCTGTTTCAACAAGATCTAAACTAGGAATTGAAAAATAGGCAGTGGAATAGCTTGCCTCTAAAACTATGGAAACTTATTCATTCAGTTTAAAACCACCTATACATCATGTATCTACCTCCTTGAGTCAATTTTCATAATTTTTACATCAAAGAACATAAATTTACATCATGAGTTTGACCATGAGAGAGAAAAAGTCAAATAGAGTGAAAACTAGGCGAAAATTTTGAGTTTTGAGCAAAATTGAGCGAATTGTGCCTGATGCATAGTGCCATCTTCCCGATGCGCAGTGGCTTTTCCCATCTGAATTTGGAGGCCTTCCCCTTCTCCAAATTTTCTCCAAGATGGCTTGTTTGAAAGGCATGTCTATCTAATTTCTAGGACAAGTGGAATGTTTGAATTTGGTGTCCATTTCCCCTCCAAAACTCACTACTCCCAACATTGCTTCCTGTGGGTCCAAAAAGTGGTAGAGAGGGCAATTTTGAGGTGTTTTTTGCCCTTTAGGTGACCCAGATCTCCTCCAAAATTCATGAAAATTTCTGGGTTTTCATATTTTTTATGAGGAATCCAAAAATCTAAGCCATTCCGCAAAATTCCTTACCAGATCAATGCGCAGCACTAGTGGCACTACGCATCAGAGGAAAATTCCTGTGTATTGCAATTAAAAATTTGAAAATGACAAAAGGTTCTCGAAACTTCTTCAAAATTGGCATGAGGCAAGATTATCAATTGCTAAGTTGAGCCAAGGAAGCTTCAGCCAAGATTCTAAGTTTTTCTTGCTCCTTTTTGGCCTTTAAGCCTCTCCCTAGCTTAGCTTTTAGGCTTCTTATTCTTGTCTTACAAATTTGTTTCGGGCCAAATAGTGATAAGCCATATGTTGTAACATGTTCTTCTCCTTATTAGCCTTGTCAAGAAGCTTCTCAAGGTGGAAATTCACTCTTTCTAACCATGATTCTCAGTCAACCTCTATTTCTTGCTCTACTGAAGTCAACTTGATTTTCCTCCTTTTTGCCATTTGTCGGTTTTCCCTGATGGTTTGCAGTTCCATGATTGTTTTTTTATCCTCCAATTTCTTGTTTTGTTGCTCAAGGTAATTAATCATCCATTTATCCCTCTCAAGGTCAAGTGATAGGCTTTGGATCTCAACGTCTTTCTCCTTGATGATCTCATCCTTGAGTCTTGAGCTTTGGGAGCCCAAATCAGTGTCCTCTTCCTCAATCAAAATGAAATCCCTGTCCTGGCCTTCAGAAGGCCCTTCATCATGCAATGGTTTCTTTCCTCTATCCTATACCTGCTCTGCTGAAGAAGAAGGCAAAGCCCCTTTCACCCCAGGTGAAGATAACATTTGCCTGTTGTCCATTGAAGAGAATGAGACCCCTTCCACCCCTGGTGGAGATAATACTCGTTTGGCAGCTGCAAAAAGTCTTCTTGTCCCCTTTTCATAAGTGATAAACACAAGAATGTGAGGCTCTTCAGTTTCTCTTTCATTCGCTCGTTGTTGCCTAGAAGGTCCAGCTTCCTCTTGAGCTTTTGTAAACATTTGAGGCCCCTTGAAAATCTCATGGGCAATGAAGGTTTCCCATGGCACTCCCAACTGAGTCAACTGATGCATAAAACCAATTTTGATGACAAAAAAGTGATAAATGCTATTGAGCTACTGTGGGTATGGTTTCCTCTTTGCAATTACAGTCATCCTCTCTATGTTTTTGCAAATGAAGTATGGTATGCTCATCATTCTAGCCCTAGTAAAATGCATAAGCAATTTGATGTGATAAGCATAGAGTCTGGAGAACCTTCCCTCACATGTGAAGTATTTAATGATGAGTTTCATTAATGGCACATACCGGTCCTCCAAAAACTTGAAAGGAAACACCCTGCCCAATTAACTATGATATTTGCCTTTGATGTAGGGTTCATAGTTCTTCCATCTTCCCCCACATCTGGCATCCTAGTTGCTTTTGTAATAATGGCTGGTGAAAGAGTGAAGTTGATGCCAGCAAGTTGTACCATATTGTCCTCCATGTTGATGACAAATTGTCTAGCCAATTCATGATGATACTTAACCCTCTCAACTAGCTCACAAAACTCAAAGCAAGATTGGTATCTGAAACAAGTGGTGGCAAGAGGGCAAGCAAGAAGTTCAGCAATGCTAATAGGCTCCTCTCTGATGATCTTCCCACCCTTGTGAGGTCTCCTAGGCTGTACATTTTTGTCTTCTGAACTGTCACTTTGTGTTTCTTCCTCATAGCTTGAGTCACTATTTCTTGCCATAGTGCTTGTCTTAGGAAAATGATGAGATGAAGGTATGATGAAACATGGTGATGAAATAGGACAATGGTGATGAGCATGAAGAGATTTTACTCTTAGGAAATGAAGCTGGGGAGTGAAAAGAATGATTTTGGGAAATTAGGGTTTAGTGAGGGGTTTAGGGTTTGGTGAGGGAAATATTTGCTTTAGGGGAGTGGGGTATGGGAAAATGGGATGAATGAAGTGTATTAGGGTAAATAAAGAATGAAAATGGGTTTGATGATACTTTTGTGAAGATGGGATGAAAATTGCACAATTGGATGGCAAAAAATGAAGAGAAACTAGAGGACGATTACTTACTTGTAGAGGGCAAATGTAGCAAATTTGTGAGTTATGGCACGATTTGGGATGATTTAGAGCAAACTGGACTGATGTGCAGTGCACTGGGCCCAATGCGTAGCGCCCTCCTGATGTGCAGTGCCAGTTCAAATTTACACTACAGTTCTACCTCTAATGCGTAGGGCCTACCTGATGCGCAGCGCACTGCCTCTGATGCACAGGGAACTGCCTCTGATGCGCAGCACCAGGCCAAGTTGCCTTGAAAAATAGGGTTTTTGCCTCTTTGACTCCCAAATCGTGATTTTTTTTCTCCAAAAGTAAATTTGCACAATGAAATGACCAAGAGGACCTTTTTCACTTTAAATATGAATGACTTTAATTTTTCACTCATCGCAAACCCACTTTTCTAATGTTAAAGTCACTTTTGGTTTTGAACTTTGTTTTTCCATTGAAATTGACTTTTCTTAATCATTTGACAAATTGATGCATTGATGCTTGTGTTTTTGCTTGCAGTGGCTAGAGTTGGCAAGGTGACCAATGGTAGCAACTGTGAACTTATTACATATAGGAAAATTAAAATTACATGAAATTTTTATACATAGAAAATAAAAACTTTCTTTTTCCTCAAAATAGGGTTTTGAGGAAAAATCACTTATTAAGTATATCATCATTGAAATTTTGATCTTGAGACCTTATTAGACCTCCTCATGTGCCTGCGAACCATTATTGAGCTTTTACATGACTATGGTGGCAAACCCTAGACCTAAAGAGACCTAAAACCCTAAAAATGGCTTTTGCAAATGTAATGACAAAAAATGATTTGTAAATGACCTGAACTTGTGAAAATAGGCCAGCAGGTAAAGATCATGAGGGAAATTTGATAATGAACCTCTACCATCAGTTGATCCATGACCTAATGGAATGCAGCTGATCGGATGGGACACCTAAAATGCATGCAAAAAGAGAATTTGATCACTGATGGAGGGATGAAGATACTGACACTAACAATTGCTCCAATGGGGATGGTAGCTCCTTAGAGGTGCCAAGAACTACAGATCTCTAGAAAGCAGATAGTGCCTCTTCCATTGGGCTAAATGGAGTCAATAACTTCAGCAAACATAAAACCAATATCTTAACTCAAAATTGACTCAATTACAAGATTGAAAACTAACTCAAAACTGACTCAACCAATCCACACTAATTAATCAAAAACTGACATTAGACCTTCAGTTTTATAGCCTTCACTTCAGGCCCCAAACTGAATGAATGACGACAGTACACACTTTGCAATGAAGGAAATAAAATGGTATGTTCAGTGACAAATTATGACAGCAGAAAATTTCTCAAAGATAATACGTTTCAATAGCCGACCATTGACCAGCCCCCTTGGACAATTTTCCCCGTTCATTTCTTTGAGGAGAAAAGCATTTTGACCTCGATATGCAGCAATTCTATATGGTCCCTTCCACAGATTCTCGAACTTTCCGTGCTTGCCTTTGTCCTTGTTTCGAGCATCCCATTTTAGCATTATGTCTTCAATCTGAAACTTATCTGCCTTTGCCTTCCAATCATAGATTTTGTTGATTCTCTCTTGCAGCCTGAAGGTATTCTGAAAAAACTCCTCTCTTTTCTATTGTAAATGGATCGTTTGGTTTATTCTTCGCTGAAAATGATCATCCTCGCTGACAACTTCCTGCAGAAGTTTTACAACCAAAACTGTGACAGATGTCAGGAACACCGTGTCAACACCATAAACTAGTTTGAACGGAGACATGCTAATTGACTTCTTCTGACTTACCCTATCCGCCCATAGTGCATTAACTAGATTCTTGTGCCAACTCTTTTTGTTTGTTTCCAACAGCTTTTTGATGATGTTAACCAATGATTTGTTCGAATATTTTGCCAATCTGTTACCTTGCAGATAGTATGCAGTAGAATGCCCCAAGGTAATTTGATATTTGTTACAAAAATCAATCATATTTTTAGATTTGAAAGCTGCCGCATTATCTGTAATTAGCTTATTAGGACAACCAAAATGAGACAAAATATTATTTTCGAGAAACTAAATTATTACCGCATCTGTGGCCTGCTGAGTGGGGATTGCCTCAATCCATTTTGTAAAATAATCCGTTGCTATTAAGATCCACTTGTGCTAAGCAGAAGATGTAGGGTGAATCTCTCCAATAAAATATAGGCCCCACTGCTGAAACAGAGCACTTACTTTAACTGGCTTGAGAGGCAGCGGCTGTAATTTTCTCCTTCCCTAAAAAATTTGGCATTTGTGATAACTTGTAATAGTTTTATAAACATCAGCAAAGAGGGTAGGCCAATACTACCTTGCTCTCAAAATTTTATTTGTCGTCGTCTTCCAAAATAGGTGACCTCCACAATTTCCCTTGTGAAAATCATCCATGACCTGTTTTGCTTCCTCCTCAACCAAACAATTCAGCAACATACCTCCAGGATCTTTCCAATACAATGCATCATTCATAATACAAAATTTTGCAGCCCTTAATTTCAGAGTTCTACTTTTATTTCTAGCCATCCCCAGTGGTGTTGAATGATGCTGGAGCACATATACAATATCTGAATACCAAGGAGAATGGAGAAAAATTTCAGATACCTGAATGAGTGAGTTGTCTTCATCTTCTTTAGACATAGCAGCAATCAAGTTTATGTCCAAGGCATGCAAATTAGACTCCGCCATCAGTTTTTCTAGACCCTGTCCCTTGATGAGATTTGTTGGATTTATCTCCAAGTCATATTCTAACAAAGTTGCAATCCATTTGCCTCGTCTCCCTTCCAGATTTGTCTATACTAAAACATATTTGACGGCTGCGTTAGGGACATAAGCAAGAATATGAGAGTGTAGAATATATATCCGGAAATCTTTCAAAGCTTTCACCAAGATGAGAGCTTTCTTCTTAATAATGTTATATTTTAAGGCTGCATCTCTTATTGTCCAGCTGAAAAAGGCAATTGGCTTCTCAAGCTGGTCTCTTTTTTTGCATTAGGACCGCTACCATAGTATGCTCTAAAGCGAATGAAAATAAAATGAAATCTTGGGAATAATCTAAGCTGATCAAAATCGGAGCTGAAGAAAGAGACAACTTTACCAAATTGAAAGACTTGATAGCTTCTTCGGTCCACTTCACCACACTATCTTTTTTCAACATGTTTGTAATGTCCCTCAAATGTTCAGCTAGATTTGGCGCAAAATGATGTAAGAAGTTCATCTTACTGTTGAATGCTTGGATCTCCTTTTTACTACGAGGAAAATCAATTTTCTGAATGGCTTCCACTCGAGTAGGATCGATGCGGATGCGCTCCTTGGATATGATGTGACCGAGAAGCTTCCCTTCATCCATGGCAAACAAGCTCTTTTTGGGATTAAGAGATATGCCATACTTTCTACACCACTGAAAAACAATCTTCAAATGATAAAGATGCTCCTCATCTGAATTGGAAAAAATTGTCAAATCATCAAGATACACTACCAAAAATACAACTTTCTCATTTGCAAAGATGATATCCATAGCACGCTGGAAAGTTGCACCAACATTCTTTAAACCGAATAGCATCTTGGCATAATGGAAAGTCCCCCACAGAGTGGTGAATGTTGTTTTGTCCCTGTCATCCTCATGGACCAAAATTTAATTGTAGCCAGAATACCCATCGAGTAGCGACATACAAGATTACCCAACCACTCTTTGGATTACGTGGTCCATTTTTGGCAACAGATAATTATCTTTCAAAGACACTTTATTCAGATTTCTGAAATCAATACATAATCTAATCTCACCTGTCTTTTTCCGCATGGGCACCAAATTGGAAATCCATTTTGGAAATCTTATTGGAACGATTATACCAACCTTGTATAATTGGTTCACCTCCTTCTCTATTGATGGCAGCAACTTTGGATTTATCCTTCTTAACTTTTGTCGAAATGGCTTCTGGTTTGGCTTGATTGGAATGATATGCTAAATTATACTTTTATGGTACTTCTTCAAATCTGAATAGTCCCATGCAAATACATCAGTAAATGAAGACAATATACTAATGTACTTTGCCTTTACCTGAGGAGATAAGGCCTTTGACAACTTCACCATCTTTGGATTTTCTGTTGTTCCGATATTCACATCTTCAACTCCTTTTTCAATCGGCATTAAACTTGGCTTCCGGGCTACATCATCTTGGTCAAATAATTCCTCTGAAGGTATAAGGCCTTTAGGGATGACATTGTCCTTCAGCTACAAAAATTCCATCTAATTTACTTCCATGTCTGGTTTGCCATCATCTTGCTCGCCATCTATAGAAGTGTCTTGATATTTGCCTTCATTTTGCAAAAATTCTTCAATTTCTTTTTCACCCTATAACACCTGCGAATATCTTAGATTATCAGGGATAGTTTGGTGATTTTTCAGATGAATTTCAAACATATTGTTTGAATTCATCGGAATCTTCAAGTTACTTGTTGTTGTAGCAAGGGAATCTACAATAACATTCTGTGCACGAGGAACACACGTCAGAGTGTAATCTGGAAACAACCTCAAAATATCTAAAACTGCATTACGGTAGGCCCTCATTCGAGGATGTTTGGCTTGGTATTCACCCTTGACTTGCTTAATTACTAATTCAGAGTCGCCATCAACTGAAATTCTCTTTGCGTTCAACTTTTTGAGGATTTTCAAGCCTGCAATTAGTGCCTCATATTCTGCTTCATTATTGGAACAATCAAAATCCAACTTATATGAACAAACTCTTACATTACTCAGGACTTTATTTGGTAGAAAAACAAGGCTTTGTATCCAAATACCAATTCCGGCACCTTCTTTACCTACTGCTCCGTCAAAGTCCATACTCCACAAACCGACTTCTTCCTCCAAGTGCTGGAATTTTGCCCGCTCTTCTACCTTTGGCTGTTGTCTATCTATTTTCTGCTGGTGGGATGTTGACTGTTTAGCGGTACTTTCAAGCCTTTGTCTCTCTTGATCAAGTATAGCTCTGAAATTTTCTGTTATCTCCGGTATATCTTCAACTTCAATTCATTGACTATTTACATCATTGAAACCACTATCAGAATAAAGAACAAAAGACTCTAAATCTGGATGTACATAATTAATTGGATAATTCAAAGGTTTCTCCTTGCTCGTGATCATATACTTCATCTTTTTCTCCCTATATAACTTCCTAAACTGACCAAAAACGAGAATAGTGGCATAGGAGAAATCTAACTGCAATGTCCCTTTGCGTTTTGCACCCCATGACCTAGATAAAATCATGCGGAATGTCAGCCACAACTACATCCATAAGAACATTTTTTGCTGGAATCTGATCCTTAGTCACAACCAAATATTTAATAGACCAATACATGTGACCCTACCCAAATCAAAGGAATAAAGATCATGGTACTTGCGAGTGATGTCCAAACCCAATTTTTCCATAATTGCCTTTGGCATCAAGTTGTGAGAGGCTCCTGAATCAAACATGGCGTTGTGCAAAATATAATCATGCAATCTAAGGCTGATGTAAAAAGGGGCCACATCACTATCCTCAGATTGGCCTTCTAATGTCGGACCAAAGATAAGCTCAGGTTGGTCATCTTCCACATTAACCATATCAGACAAAGGATCTATATTCAAAATCTTTGCCACTTGACCTTTATAGCTACTATTCTTCATTAATTCAGTCAAAGGTATTGACACTTTTAACTTAGAAATTTCATTTTCTAAGCTAAAGGTTGTAGTTTTCTCTACCTCTTTGACTGAGGCATCCTTCTTTTCAGTCTTCTCCTTTGTTGCACTTGGCTGATTTGACTTTTCATTTGCTGATTGTACTTTGCTGGAAGTCGGATTTACTGGCTCCTTTCCCTTTTTCTGCACATTTAGAGAATCATTCTTTGGTGGTGTTGCTTCCTTCTGCTTCTGAATTGGATTAATTGGTACATCTCTACACCTAAGTGAGTATTGCCTTTGCTGCGTTGTCAATGCATTCATGTATCCTCTCTGATATTCATCTGATTCCTCTTCTAGGAATTTTTCATTTGCCAATATAAAATCTTCATCTTTTTGTACAGCTGGACTTTCTGAATACTCTTCATCTTCAGTGATATAAATTGGCAAACCATCTAGTGTAAAAAAGTGATTCTCCTCTCCTACTGGAGTCTCATCATCCTCTGATTTAGTGCCATGGACATAATTCTGCTGTAATGGTGTTTTGACTTGCTACTAAGCTGATGGATCTTGAGCTCTTTGTTCCCGTTGCGTGATTATGAACTATGGTTGCTGCTGACCACGAAAATTTGGATTTCTGACCTGTGTCTCGATCTTATCTGCAATGGTGAATCTATCAAACATCTTCTCAAGCTTACGGAGAAAATGATCTGAGGAAGAAGCTTCTTCCTTTATGGTCACCTTCTTCTCGGTCTTTGTCCTAGCTCTCTTAGCTCGCAGATTTGCTTCAACACTTACTGCGATTTTCTGCATGTCCTCCAATGTAGCCGGGTCTCTTTCTCTCAATTGATATGCCATGTCAGGATCAAATCCATTGGGAAATTTGATCAAAGCCAGCCCCATAGGTGGCTTTATATCAACTGGAATGGCATTATAAACAGTGTTGAATCTAACACAGTAATCCTAGACACTTTCACCAACATTCCTCTTTATGTTTTCATATTCGGAAAGGATTTGAAGTGGATTTTTCTTTACCTCCCAACGATCCAAAAATTGTCTTTGAAGAGCCGCCAATGAATTGATAGTTCCAGCAGGCAATGCTCTAAACCACTTTCGCACTTCGCCTCCAAAAGTTTGCACAAATAATCTCATATTCACATTCTCTACATCTATGTCGTGGAGATCAAAGAAATCACTCATCCTATCAACATGTTGTTGTGCTATGACACCTTGGGAAGCATAAAATAATGGGATTTTACTTTGGTAATCAGCAGGCATAGCATCCAAGTTCTGTGGCAAAAAAAGAGGTGCATATCTGGTAGCCATTGCTCGAGGTGGATTTAAAACTGGCCTTGGGGATGTAGGAGGAGTGGGAACAACAATAGCAGTTGATGTGATGGGTGTACGAGGTGTCAAAGGGGATGAAGAAATATTTTATGTTTGAAGTGTTGAAGGGGTTGATGGGGGAGAAAAGACTGCAGATCTCTAATCAAATATGGTAGGCTGCACAGGAATGGTGGGAATAAAAGGAGGCTCAGTAGGGATTTCTAAACCAGACACCACAACAGATGAACTGAGAGTAGCAGATGCAGATTCTAAGAATTCGGGAATATTAGTAGCCATAATTGAATTTTGAAGATTTAGAATGTAAGCATCGATTGATCTATTTACTCTTTCAGTTTCAAGATATTGCACAAACTCTGGATTTAGAACAGTAGCACCAACTGCACTTTTAGACTTAGTTTCAAACAATGATAGATCAAAATGTT
Organism: Pinus taeda; assembly: GCA_000404065.3. Classification (NCBI taxonomy): domain Eukaryota; kingdom Viridiplantae; phylum Streptophyta; class Pinopsida; order Pinales; family Pinaceae; genus Pinus; species Pinus taeda. Next base: position 221,783 of record APFE030349063.1, read on the forward strand.
CATCAAATGGGAGATCTTCAAGATATTAAAAAACAACCGGGTATGAATGAGATCTAAACACAGGAATCACAGAACTTTCTTGGCAAAGAATTCTTGGAATGAGATTCGGGTTTTCATACACGAGAGGAGGATCAGGATCAGGATTGGCTTTGGTGTATCATCTGGAGCCAGTGTGTTGAATTATTCCCAAAAATCAAATGGACATTACAATCTTGTCAGCCTAGTGAATTCTAAACTCATCACCCAAAGTCTAGAATTATTTAATGTACTGGGGAAATTTCCAAGTCAGATGTTTAGTTTATAAAACTAAACCGGAGATTAACTGAAGCAGCATTCATCTACTTATGCACTTGCAGAGAAAGAGCAGATCGAAGGCTACCTGGCTAACTTCAGGCTTCGTCTATAGTTTATAAAGAAAGTAACACTAACAAACAAACAAACGTTTCTTCCCCAGTATGGTCGCCACTATGTTAGGGCCTAAATCTACCACAGATTGAGAAAGGTAGGTCTAGGGTAACATCAAACCACAGTTAACCTGGTAGCTAGACCTACCAGGGCGGGAGAGGGCTTTCTCCTTATCAATATCAATGAAAATTTATCTAGAAAAGTTTGAGATGACTGATATAAAAAACTAATTTTAGGATAGGTATGCTTGCTCAGAGGATTTTGATTGAATTTAATGGTTGGGTTGATAGATCATATGAGGAAGGCAACTTTGGGTCTGGGAAATCAACAGAGATTTGCAGAGTTTTCTGTGGGGCGAGGTAGGCAAGTGTTTTAGCACTTTTAAATGAGTGTAATGGTGAGTCTAAAGACTGGTGAGGATCTGGAGAGGGCATGCAAATGTCATGAGTCCTCTTCAAATAGTAGAAAACATGTAGAACTAAACAAACCCCAAGGTAGAGCACTAAAATACCAATGAATTCCACCTTTCAAACTTGATTCATGTAGTTATGCAGAAAGAGAAAGATGATGGCACACATAAACATAAGATAAACTGAATTACAAAGAAGAAAACAATGCTAATTCATGTTACCATAATAATCCCACAAAATGCTGCAAAACCCTAGTTTATTTCCTTGCCAAATGGCAGAAGTGATGTACAAAGTAGCTCAATGCATCCACAAGAGTCCAACCTTGACAAATGACTAAGAAAGTACAAGATATAGGCATCAAACCACCCATGATAGCCGTTAGGATTCGAATCCATCAATCTAGGAGCTGTTTCAACAAGTTCTAAATTAGGAACTGAAAAATAGGCAGTGGAACAGCTTGCCTCTAAAACTATGGAAACTATTTCATTCAGTTTAAAACAACCTATACATGATGTATCTACCTCCTTGAGTAAATTTTCATCATTTTTACATCAAATAACATCAATTTACATCATGAGCTTGACCATGAGAGAGAAAAATTCAAACTGAGAGAAAACTAGGTGAAAATCTTGAGTTTTGAGCAAAATTGAGCAAATCGTGCCTGATGCGCAGCGCCATCTGCCTAATGCGTAGTGCCTTTTCCCAGCTGAATTTGGAGGCCTTTCCCTTCTCCAAATTTTCTTCAAGATGGCTTGTTGGAAAGTTCTATCTGTCTAGTTTCTAGCACAAGTGGAATTTTTTAATTTGGTGTCCATTGTTCCCTCCAAAAACCAGTTCTCCCAACACTGCTTCCTGTGGGTCCAAAAAGTGGCAGAGAGGGCAATTTTGAGGTGTTTTTTTCCCTTTAGGTGACCCAGATCTCCTCCAAAATTCATGAAATTTTCTAGGTTTTCATATTATTTCATGAGGAATCCAAACATTTAATCCATTCCTCAAAATTCCTTACCAGATCAATGCGCAGCGCCAGTGGCACTGCGCATCAGAGGAAAATTCTTGTGTATTGCAATTAAAAATTTGAAAGTGACAAAAAATTCTCCAAACTTATTCAAAATTGGCATGAGGCGATCTTATAAATTGCTAAGTTGAGCCAAGGAAGCTTCAGCCAAGATTCTAAGTTTGTCTTGCTCCTTTTTGGCCTTTAAGGCTCTCCCTAGCTTGGCTTTTAAGCTTCTTATTCTTGTCTTACAAATTTTGTTCTGGTCCAAATAGTGATAAGCCATGTGTCGCAACATGTTCTTCTCCTTATTAGCCTTATCAAGAAGCTTCTCAAGGTGGACATTCACTCTTTCTAACCATGATTTTCGGTCAGCCTCTATTTCTTGCTCTAATGAAATCAGCTTGATTTTCCTCCTTTTTGCCATTTGTTGGTTTTCCCTGATGGTTTGTAGCTCCATGATTGTTTGTTTATCCTCTAATTGCTTGTTTTGTTGCTTAAGGTCATTAATGATCCATTTAGCCCTCTCAAGGTCAAGTGATAGGCTTTGGATCTCAGCTTCTTTCTCCTTGATGATCTCATCCTTGAGTCTTGAGCTTTGGGAGCCCAAATCAGTGTCCTCTTCCTCAATCAAAATAAAATCCCTATCTTGGCCTTCAGAAGGCCCTTCATCATCAAATGGTTTCTTTCCTCTGTCATGTACCTGTTCTGTTGAAGAAGAAGGCAAAGCCCCTTTCACCCCAGGTGAAGATAACATTTGCCTGTTGTCCGGTGAAGAGAACGAGACCCCTTCCACCCCTGGTGGAGATAATACTTGTTTGGGAGCTGCAAAAAGTCTTCTTGTCCCCTTTTCATAAGTGATAAACATAGGAATGTGAGCCTCTCCATTTTTTCTTTCGTGCCCTCTTTGTTGCCCAGAAGGTCTAGCTTCCTCTTGAGGTTCTGTAAACATTTGAGGCCCCTTGAAAATATCATGGGCAATGAAGGTTTCCCATGGCACTCCCAACTGAGTCAACTGATGCATAACAACAATTTTGATGAAAACAAAGTGATAAATGCTATTGAGCTGCTGTGGGTATGGTTTCCTCTTTGCAATTACAGTCATCCTCTCTATGTTTTTGCAAATGAAGTATGGTATGCTCATCATTCTAACCCTAGTAAAATGCATAAACAATATGATGTGATAAGCATAGAGTCTAGAGAACCTTCCTTCACATGTGAAGTATTTAATGATGAGTTTCATTAATGGTACATACCGGTCCTCCAAAAACTTGAAAGGAAACACCCTGCCCAATTGACTATGATATTTGGCTTTGATGTAGGGTTCATAGTTCTATTTACTGATATTTTGTCTCTTGTTCTATCTTTCCCCCACATCTGGCATCCTATTTTCTTCTACAATAATGGCTGGTGAAAGAGTGAAGTTGATGCCAGCAAGTTGTACCATATTGTCCTCCATGTCGATGACAAATTGTCTAGCCAATTCATGATGATACTTAACCCTCTCAATTAGCTCACAAAACTCAAAGCAAGATTGGTATCTGAAACAAGTGGTGGCAAGAGGGCAAGCAAGAAGTTCAGCAATGCTAATAGGCTCCACTCTAATAATCTTCCCACCCTTGTGAGGTCTCCTAGGCTGTACATTTTTGTCTCCTGAACTATCACTTTGTGTTTCTTCCTCATAGCTTGAGTCACTGTTTCTTGCCATAGTGCTTGTCTTAGGAAAATAATGAGATGACGGTATGATGAAAAATGGTGATGGAAGAGGACAATGGTGATGATTATGAAAAGATTTTACTCTTAGGAAATGAAGATGGGGAGTGAAGAGAATGATTTTGGGAAATTAGGTTTTAGTGAGGGGTTTAGGGTTTGGTGAGGGAAATATTTGCTTTAGGGGAGTGGGGTATGGGAAAATGGGATGAATGAAGTGTATTAGGGTAAATAAAGTGTGAAAATGGGTTTGATGATATTTTTGTGAAGATGGGATGAAAATTGCACAATTGGATGGCAAACAATGAAGAGAAACTAGAGGATGATTACTTACTTGTAGAGGGCAAATGTAGAAAATTTGAGAGTTATGGCACAAATTGGGATGATTTAGAGAAAATTGGACTGATGCACAGTGCACTAGGCCCAATGCGTAGTGCCCTCCTGTTGCGCAGTGCTAGTTCAAATTTACACTGCAGTTCTACCTCTAATTGTGCAGCGCCTGCCTGATGCACAACGCCAGGCCAAGTTGCCTTGAAAAATAGGGCTTTTGGCTCTTTGACTCCCAAATCACGATTTTTGTTCTCCAAGAGTAAATTTGCACAATGAAATGACCAAGAGGACCTTTTTCACTTTAAATATGAATGACTTTAATTTTTCTCTCATCTCAAACCCACTTTTCTAATGTTAAAGTCACTTTTGGTTTTGAACTCTATTTTTCCATTGAAATTGACTTTTCTTAATCATTTGACAAACTGATGCATTGATGCTTGTGTTTTTGCTTGCAGTGGCTGGAGTTGGCAAGGTGACCAAGGGTAGCACTCTAAACTTATTACATGTAGGAAAACTAAAATTACATGAAATTTTTATACATAGAAAATAAAAACTTTGTTTTTCCTCAAAACAGGGTTTTGAGGAAAAAATCACTTATTGAGTATATCATCATTGAAATTTTGATCTTGAGATATTATTAGACCTCCTCATGTGCTTGCTAACCATTATTAAGCTTTTACATGACTATGGTGGCAAAACCTATACCTAAAGAGACCTAAAACCCTAAAAATGGATTTTGCAAATGTAATGACAAAAAATGCTTTGTAAATGACCTGAACTTGTGAAAATAGGCCAACAGGTAAAGATCATGAGGGAAATTTGATAATGAACCTCTACCATCAGTTGATCCATGACCTAATGGAATGCAGCTGATCAGATGGGACACCTAAAATGCATGCAAAAATAGAATTTGATCACTGATGGAGGGATGAAGATACTGACACTAACAGGTAAGACATAGAAGGGTCATAAATCGCACCCATCGAAAGCTTCCAAAGTGTTCGGAGACTGGTTTTGTGTAGGGGAACCAATAGCCTTCCAACATGCATTCGACATGATGCAAGTGGAAGCACCTTCATTAATGATAGTGCGGTGGATGTTCTTCTCATTAATGATTACCTGAATAAGAAAGGCAATTTGATGAGGGAGCCCTGGAACATGGTTCTCCAAAACAAAACATATCAAATTAGAATTTGTGGGATCGATGCCCCCGATAGCCAACAGAAAATATTTCCACTACGATGGGTAGCTTTGGAGTACCTCAAGAGCCAACATGGCTGACGGCGCCTAAGCCAAATCTTCAGCAATATTGTAGTGCTGAGTGGCTTGGGCGTTGGGATTATACGAGGATTTCCATAGCACACCTCGAGAAGGTGGCCGCGTAGCAGAATCAGGGTTAGGGTGCTCGATTTGTAGAGGGCCAGAACTCGGGGTAGAAGAAGAAGGTGTAGCTTATTTTTCTTTCCCAGTTGCCGAATCTGGAGTATGATAATCTTTTGATCGAGTAGCCACATTAATGGGCATGCTCATCATGAACACTTGAGATCCAAAGGAAGCAGATTCGGGTTGGTCTACCATTTGAGTCTGCTAAGACAGAAATGGATCTTTAAGGACAACAGGGGTTCCTTTGAGTAGGCAACTAACTTCAGATCGTCATGGATAATCCTTACTATAGTGATCCTCCTCGCAAATGAGGCAGGGATACTTAGGTTTCCATTGCAAAGGTTTGCCAACAGACGATTTGGGAGAACCCTGTTTCGGGGCATCGGCTTTATCTTTTCCTTTTCCTTTCTTTTTTCCTTTCGAGGATTTTTCCGCTATGGTAGACTGGACAGCATGGACCTCTATGGTTTTACCTTGGCCTGGCAGGTTTTGAGATGAACTATTAGGAGCAACATTCGAGACCAACTTCTGTTTGGAAGAAGTTTTAGCAAGGGTCTGGGATACTGAACCAATAACTCCATCAAGGGGAGAAACAACTGGTGACTTTGATACTGCAGGATCAGATTATGGCCGCGGAGCATTGGGTAACAACTCGTATAAGGTGCTAGACTGAGAGTATACCAGATCCAAGTACTGGGCACGGGCAATGGCTTGCTCTTCAGTGACGCATCCACCCATAGCTATATCGCGAGCAATTGGGGCTATGAATGATTTGGTAAACTATTCAGTGAGCAACTGATCAACTATCTCGAACTTGATTAGGTGACGTCTACATCACCATTCATGGATATGATCAGAGATGTGCGATGTAGTATCTTGCTTACGTGATGTGAGAAAATAGGTGCTAGTTTCATAATGAACCAGCAGCTGAAAATGCGTGAGGACAGCCATGGCTAACGAATTGAAGTCATGGAAAGTACTTCAACGTAGCTCGATGTACCATTTCATTTTGGAACCTATGAGGGTCCATTGGAAGAAATGAGGACGAATGGAATCATCCACGTACGAGTTTGACGAGCACCAGAGGTGATATGTCATCACATGGGCCTAAGGATCTTCTTTAGTTTTTCCATCGAACTTTGGGAAATCACTTGGCATCTTGGACGGCACCGGAGACCAGTATGATGAATGAAGGATTGGATCATTCGTAAGGCATGATACATCTAGCAACTCAAGTGTAGCCAAGAAAGGTGATTGAGTGTTAAAAGGCATGGAAGGTCGATAAGCGGGCCCATAGGGAGGTGCCCATCCCTGCTGGTAAGGATTTTGGCCATGTGGCATCTGAGGTTGCCCCCATTGCAGATTACCTTGACCAAAGGGAGGATTCTGACCTTGAATACCCTGAAATTATCCAAGCACAGGTTGTTGATAGGCAACGTATGGGTTAAAAGGTTGGTGAGCCTATTGACCTTGGACATATGGATATGAGACCTGTTGTCCTTGAATACAGAGTTGTTGAGCCTGTTGTCCCTGAACAAGAGGGTTCTGGACCTACAGTCCTTAAGCATAAGGTTGATACACTTGTTTCCCTTAAACGTATGGGTTTTGTACCTGGTGCCCTTAGCTGGCAGGATTTTGAACCTGTTGACCTAGGACAAGAGGATTTTGCACCTACTGTTGTAGGACTTGACCTTGACCCTGTCCCTGCAAAGGTTGACCTTGTTGATATGTATACAAGGGTTGTTGCTGCCCTGGTTGGTTTTTCTATTGCAGGGGCTAGCCTTGCGGTTGCGAAATTTCTCCCTGGGTTTGCAAAGGTTGGCCCTATGAGGGTATGAGTTGAGAGGTATGCAGAGCATATTGCATCTATTGTTGTGCGGCTTGGTGCAATTATTGGAAGGATTGACCTTGCGGTTGTTGCAGGTGACCTTGTTGCGGGATAATCTGCCCTTGCTGTTGCGTGGAAAACCCTTGCTACAACAAAGGTTGCCCTTGCGGTAACAAAGGCTACCCTGGTTGTTGTAAAGGTTGTCTTTGTTGTTGCAAGGGTACTTGAACAGTGCCCATGAAATTACCAAATTCAATCTGGCCATAGCTAGGCTAAATGTACTGCCTAGATTGGAGGGTATAAGGTTAATTAACCAATCCTTGAGAACCATATGGAACATAAGGATTTTGATATTTAACATGAGCCCCATAGGGCTACTGATACTGAATATTACTCGATCCAGATGGACCACAAGGATTCTGAACCTGTTAGTACTGGACATTGTTTGATCCAATAGGGTCAGCAGGGTTATAAATAATACCAGAAGAGGGTTGGTTTATACCAAGCATGTGAGCTTGTTATCTGCTCACATTAGTGGCACCTGACACCATAGAGACATTTAGGTTTTGCCCCCAAGTCGTGGTACAATCTGGCCACTTACTAATGGGACAGAAGTGTTGGCATTATGTTTCTGGTATGGTTATATGTTACAGATGTTGTACTTGATGGCAACACCCATGGCATGGCTCTCAATATGATGAGAATTAAGAAGTACGCAGGAGAACAGTTCA
>APFE030349066.1:0-12360 GCA_000404065.3 Pinus taeda
ACTGAACACAACTCCATCAACTACACCTCCAGTCCACTAAACTCAACTCACTTGAGTTCTAACTGAAGTCATGCATTCAAATATTCAACTAACCCATAAGAACCACGTATTTCCTTCATGCAATTGCATGTGCCACATCCGTATCTCGAACTGAAGTGCTCCAAGAGAATAAGATTAAGTTTATAGTCCAAATATTATTGTGAGATAATAATATTTGACTTTTCTATTTTTGACAGCCAGTCTAAAAATAGATTTGATCACTCACACTGTGATCACTCACACTTTCATAAAAAATAGAAGTCCATCTATTTTCTCAACTTGATCAATCATCCATAAACAGCAACCTGCAATCCATAGACATGATCCATATGTCTAAAAATAGACATAGTCAAAAAATAGACTTGCGCCAAAAATAGCCTGCGGGCCCACTTAGTGAAGGCGACTCTTTTCACTAAGCTCCATCATCTTGTTGCAATCTCAACAGGCTTCACACACATGCATGCATCTCATTTTCTGAATCCTACACTTATTTTTTGCATGCATAATCATTCAATCTTATTTGTACTCATCTCATCATTCATTTATACTTCTAATGTTTTTAGTCACCCATCGACCGTTCTGGGCTACTTTGGCTCAAACCATGCCTTGTCCGGCTACCACTGTGCATTTCTAGAAGTAAAGGCTCTCACTTCAGTCCAGAAATTTCACAAGCCTAACGTAGCACTGACCTCTAGGATTACATTGCTCAATTCTTGGAGGTCGTGTCCTGCTGGCCCCAGAAACTACGCAATGCAATTCGCCGGTTGCATGTCACTGCTAACTAAAATTGCACATTGTGTAGTTTCAGTCCTCAACAAGCTAGGCTAGATTGTCCATTACATAGTTCCAGTAGTCATTTCGCCTCCCAACAGCCCAGACTATGTCTTGCATAGTTTTGGCAGTCAATCTCCCAGCCTCCCAGTGAAAATTGCGCAATCTTCATAGACAAACACACAAGTATGTTGCATGTCAGTACTCCAGTTTTTTTTTGTTTTTGATTGAAAAATTTCTTGTCATGGATGTGGCTATGTCTCCATGTATCATAGGCATTCATCTACCTCTCAATAACATCACAGGTACAATGGCTTCCAAGAGAGCAAAGTCAAAGACACCGTTCAGAGCACAACTAGGGATGTAGTTGATCAATTGTCTATGAATTGACCTATCTATGAAGACTCAAGTTGTTTGGGGAAAAGGATATTAATATGAAATGGTGACAGCGTCATAGTGAGCAACACCATCAACAGCAGCAGAAGGTAGCACATCTACATGCGACAAATATAAGAGGAAGGTTGTTGACAACGCAGAGGTAGAACAAAGTTCCAAGCTCAAACAAATCCACTTGTGATGAAAGAAGATTTGTATATTGAAGATACGAGGTGATGGCGGGATGTGAAGATCATACAAAGGTAGATAGAGAAATAGAAAGGATTTGCATGTGCTGAAGCAACAAATCAATGAAGAATAGGAGTTGCACCGACGAGAGAATGAGTTGTAGTAGGAACAGGTATAGCAGGGGGCACAACTTTCACATACTGATGAAACTGCACCCATATAAGTTATAGATCCATCCCAATAGCTGGCACGGAGCAGACAAGGTGAGCAGTGTCATTGCTTACATGTAAAGGAATTCAATATCATGCACGTCATTGTTTGCACACATGCAATCCCACCCATTTGGAACACTCACTGAGGCGAAGAAAAGAAGCAAGTCCGACTGGAGCTAAACATGTACTTCGACAAGTTGTTGTGCATAGTCACCAGCACACACTTGGAGACCAGCACAGACACTATGCATCAGTATGTTTCTGGTCTAGCCACATACAAGATGATGATGCACATGCTATCAAATGAGTTGGACAGAGGGGCCATATCTGTGTACTCGAATGCAATGGAGGAAAGAGTTTGCTTTCAACAGGATGTCACCATTGAGTGTAAAGACACTATCACGGACAACCAAGCTTAGCATTATTTTGCCACAATCTATCATCACAAGGATGTCGAAGAATTAGTCTCAACACAACAATCCAAGTGTTAATGATGTCTTGCATGGCTTCTCAAGCCATTTTGTCTCACATGGTTACATGTGCAGATTGTATGTAACGTCTTGACAAGTGGAATTTCAAGTGTCAATAGTTGAATGTAACAGTCATAGAGTAGTTGAAGTGTCATGAGAATTGATGAACAGTCACAAAGGGGAATGTCAAGAGTCACCCCACGCTTTTCTATTTATAGTCCCTCATAACTCATTGTAGAGGCTTTTGGTCAGCCAAAATTCCAATAGAAATAACTTAGAGAAGGCTTGGATAGTATTGTAACAAGCCTTGGCTTCTCCAATGTGCAGAGCTAATATATCTCTTTGGAGGAGCAGGTGACAGTGATTGTAACGTTCCAATGTTGGAACTAGTGGTTGGTCATGGTTGTATTGTATGACTACAACTTTCACTTCATAATATACCAGAGCCAGAACATTTCATGCATATGTTATATTGTATTTCAACTATCTTGTTTACTCTAAATGATACATGTATCTATTTTCTTATGCATGCTTGTATGGCTATTTTCTATATATGTATGTGCCAATCTTACTGAAATGTGTTTTTTGTTTACCATCACTTTGGATTGCTAGCTTACTTGCCTTCTAGTTTGTGATGCATCTTTGCTCATGCATTCCCTTCTTAACTTCATGCTCTCATAGGTTTCCAAGGGGCGCACTCACACCACCCTCCATGTGTTATAACCATTCATGCACCTTCCTTGACTTGCTGCATATGTCACACCCTTGCTACCAACATGGAAATCGTACTTGCCTCTGTGCACATCCGCGGTCAAGATGATACTGCACGACCTACTCCTGGGACTCCTACACCAAACGGTCTGAGGTCTAGATGGGACTTCTTAACGTGGAGATCCCTTAACATGTTAGCGGATCCAGCACCATCAACAGAAGGATATTTTCATGTAAATATAAAAGGATAAGTTTTTCATGATTTTTTTTGTCACACTTGTCATTTTGAAGTTAGTTACATGGACTGAGGATTCAAGGTCGAAAATGCAGAAGTTGCAGGAAAGAAGAAACAAAATATTTTAGTTAAGGACTCACTTGGAGGATAAAGAGAGCATATGTCTTTGGTAAAAGGGTCAATTTTGTCTAAATAATGATCTGAATCCACTAGAGAAAGAGTTGACTAGGTTTTCCCCCAGATTGGGGGTTTTCCCTGGCTGAGTGCCTACATCTTGTGTCCCTTGTTGTGATCTTCATTATTTGACATTTGTCTTGATGAAAGGAACAAAATAAATTGAAAGAAGAACTAATAAGAAGAAAAGGGTAATCACAAGAAAATGTTAACGTCTAAGAGAAATATAACTAAATAACCTAATCCATATGATGTCCTAGATTTTTCAATAGGGCCAACCTTCAAGAAACTTCAACGGATCATACCATGTGACCTAGACCTAGAGGTCAATGCTCACCCTCATGCTAACATCATCATTATGTCATAGCTACCACGTGTCACTCTTTGAGTGGTGACATGTCACCAAAATCCACCCCGTTGGTCAACCAAAAATGTCATTTTAGCATGCAACATGGCATCATGTCGAGCTACCATTTCATCATCATCTACTACATCATCATCCTTTAACCAAACACGAGCCACCACTTGTCATCGAACTAACAATTTTTCAATCCAAATCTACCACCTCAATGTACATGTTTGTGGTGCCACATCACTATTACCCATGTTAGGGGGTCCATATGACATCCAAACATGGGACTTGACTAACACCTACCACATGTCATTGTTGCATTGATCCAATAAGGAGGGCATGGCATTTTTCAATGGCTAGATCAGTTGAAGATGCTCTAACAATACCCTATTTAACCACCACAAATTTTCATGCACCATATGCCATTGATTTCCCTCAAAGTGATGGATTTGATCCAAATATGTGTGAAATTTAACAATTTGGTTTTTTTAATTACAAATTTTGTGTTTTTTCCCTTTTTGCTACTGCGAGCTTCAAACTGACATATATTTTCATCTATGAAGAATTTTACTTAGTGTGGTATATCGTAGGAAATGTCTTGGAGACGACTATCCAACCATGGCATCCATGGATTCATTTGAACATAATAAATTTAATAAAAAATCAATAAACTTTAAGCCACTTTAACATCATTCGATGTGATCTTATCGAGCCATCAGACTATCATATTGACATCAAACTATCATGTTGCCTCCTTTGACTTACCCTTTGACATCAATGACAACACTATGTCGAACACAATGAGAATTATTGCATACCTCATACTTCTGCATGCACATTAGTCTTCAAATATATCTCCTTTTTCTAGATACAACACTCTATATCTCTGACAATTATGCTCTGTTTCATGTATAGGCTCTCTGCACCCCAAACATCATCCTTAGACTTATTAGTATGTAGCCACGTAGAATACAAATGTCTTCTATCTTCTTCTCTTCATATGATATCCACTCTATCACTTGAAATTTCCAAACTTATGAGTTCCATATTGATTTATTTATAGTGAATGGCTTGATTAGGGCTAAACCGTCATAGACATATGATCTGAGCCAATAGGAAGCCTTGGATCCCCTTCTGGGGATAATTCTATGAGCCACCCAAAAACCATGGGTTCAAACCAGCATTGGTGCCCCAATTCAAAAATTCCAAAAGAAATGGATATATACGTTACGCAGATTATCTTTGAGTGTAATCTAAAGAAGATTACCCTAAATTGATTTGTTTTTTATGTAACATTCAGATTTCTTGAATTAACCAGGGTATCCAAATAACAATTATTGTATTTTCATGTACCTCATCTCTAGGATATAAACCATAAGGAACCCTCGACCATGTGTCATGACCATAGTCTAAAAAAAATTCTCCATAAAATTTGGAGTCTTAATGCTTTAATTAATATGTTGTTTGAAGATACTTGGATGCCTATATTACTTTTTAAAACATGATTTCAAAATTGAATCTGGAGTCCGTGGAACCTTATCGCACCATCTTCTATGTCACTTGACTGTTATGTGTCATGATCTACTACTTCCATGTGTCATCCAAAAAACCACTCAATTGGCCATTAAAATGGCCAAGAGAGAGTGCCATGTTTTTCCACATCATGTCATAACATCATCAATCTTTCCAGTTTTCATCCATGTCACTTCCAATTGACTTGTATCATTCTACAACATGTGTGTTGATTGGTAACCACATGTATACCTACCATCAAGGGAAGGAATCCATAATCTAAGTCATTCAGAAACATATTACTTTGTTTTTCAGTTGGATATCTAGCTACCCGGATATGAAATGCATAATTTGGAATTCAATGATCTGGGACCAAATACTTTTATTTCTTATATTTTAATCTAGAATCTGGATTAATTTAATGGGTACACTCTTTGTTTGCACCTAAATTTCTAAATTCTTGGACACCCTCCTTCTATTAAACAGTGAACAAATAAAGGGATTCCATAGTCGATAATTTTGACTTGCTTCATAATACACCTCTTGAATTTGCATGATCTTTAGCAAATTTGGGGGTTTTCTCCTTATGTCACATCACATTATTAGTATTTCAAGGGGTTTCAATGGTGGTTTCTGAAATATACTACCCCCCCCCCTGATATGCCTAGGTTGATACCATGCATCCAGGTGGTATATTGCTTGAGCAACATATCGAACCACCCCCACCTTATTCGATTAACCTATGGACACACTAGAAAGTTCCAAGGTGGACCATTGTTGTATTATCTTGGCATGATGGATATCTAACCAAAAACATAGTGCACCCATTTCATTCCAAATTTGGAATTTCATGTTAACCAGTGAGCACATTGAAGGCACCCGGATGATCAATGGTCATTGATCATGACTAGTTGATGATGTGCCATTAAAACTTGCACAATATTTTACAAATTTGGGTTTTTCATTATTTCCTCGTTTACACTTTTCTTTACTGGTTGTTCCTTTGATGCATCCACCTAACATCAATGACAACATATTATGTATCATGATCCTTAAAACAATATGCTTTGTAAAACGCTTACAAGAGAAAATGCAATTGGAAGGCAAGGTTGTTTTTCTCTATCATTCCCTGAAATGGAAATAATAGAAGTATAAAGAAGAAGGCACTCTATGTGGAGTCACCTTATACATATGACTTGATAGGCTACTAGATAACACTAAATCACTCTATTGTTTACTCTCGTTCCCACTCCCTATTGTTGTCCTCTACTATATAATAAGGTTCAATTGAAAATAAATGGAACCGCTTTACCTCCTAGTGGCCCAGTTATAATATAGACCAATCGCCAAATAAGAGTAAGGTTTTACACCCTCAAAACTCAGCTAGAGTTACAAATTTGACCCTTCTTGATACTCATTCAAAGTTCCCATGTGACTAGTCACTTTTGCATGAGTAACGAGGGTTGACATGGCATCCTCTCAAACCATGGTTGTTAATCAAAATAGTCCAACTTACAGGGGGCATAATTTTGCATCTTATGTCCAATTAACATAATTATTTCACCATTGGAAAGGCATATGAGTGTAGAATATATTCATGAGGTTTCACACTTGAGCAAGAAATTTTTACCCAAAAGACACAATATAATGCCTCAAAATGACCCTGAAAGGTTTCAAACCCTAACTATGCAAATTGGGTCCCACTAACAAAACTTCTCCTATGAGTTGTTTCCTGCATTTTTTTCACTCTAAAAGAAATGAGATGGATGAAAAATGATATAACACTTTTACTAAATCAGGTAAGGAAAAATTTCCTCTCCCTTCTCAATGGAGTACAATTTAGTCCTACATAGAAGTTGTCCCTTCAACCCAATCTGCCAAAGGTCATGTTGTCCCTATAATGTAGTTATAGATTACAAACGTGTATCCTTTGTCAACTCTATCTGATCATCTAGTGCTAAGTCCTCTATGGAAGGTAAAATCTACTTCTCTTCTTTCTCCAACATGGAAGACTCATAGAATTTGATGTTTTCCACATTCAATGCTAAGTAAATGTGCATGTATGGGGCTATACTAAGTGTGCAGGAATTGTCTCAAATATTTTCTTGTATCTAGAAATGGTCATATCCTATAGCTTTGATTTTCTTTCCATGACCTTATAGCATATCCTTTTTCAACTGCAACCCATTCTCGATCTCCCACTCTAAATCACTTGTTTGTTCTATGTTAATCATGCTTGGGCTTGCATTTTTCTTATTTCTTCGGTCTCTCATGTACTTGCAAGTGGATATTCCTAATATTTTAGAAAAAAATGAATATTCACTTCATGCATCCCTTGTGAGATCCTCCCTCACTCCTCAATATTCATATACAACATCCAAAGGTGAAGGCAGCAAATATCAAAAACAAGTTTCAAATGGAAACTTACAAGTAGAAGTGTGAATTACTCTGTTATAAGAGTATTGTATATATACTAGATTTTTATCCTAGGTATTTGAATGCTTTTGATTGTCATCCCTCAAATGTTTCTTCGAATTCTTGTTGATTACATCAGTTTCCCATCTATTTTTAGATGGAATGTTGTAGACCTAATTAAATTCATGTCCGTATTCTCTAAAAATGCAATCCAAAATGAATTGAGAAATATGTTGTCCATATCTAAAATGATGCTCCTTGGTATCCCAAAGTGCACCTCGACTTATTCAAAGAACAAGTTTGTTTCTTCCTTCCCTCCAATGGTCTTTTTACAGGGTATCGGAATGCACATCTTGCTAAACCTATAAACTAGCATGAACATGTAGTCATGTCCCTTCCAATTCATTGGTAAACCTTCCACAAATTCCACGGAAATTCTTTCCAAGGACAAATGGCTACAGGTTAGGGATGGTATAGACCATGTTTCTTGTTACTAGGCTTGAAAGTACAACAAATTATAAAACCTTTAATGAATTCTTTTACATCTTACTACATTCTAGAGTGGTACATACATTTTTAAGTTGGGAACTATATTTCTTACACCAAAATTCCTTGCAACTTTGGAGATGTCAGCCTCTCTAGTTAGTTGTAGCCGTTGACCTTTAGGAACACACAATTTTTCTATCCTACAATGAAACCCATTCTAGATATTATAGTCAAGTGTTTCATTTCCATAATCTTCATGACTCTGGATCTACAATTTTTGAAACACCTCTTGTAGGTCCCCATCCTTCGTATATGCCCCTTTGTATGCATCATGGGTGAAAGGATCCATATTGTTATAACATATTTTTCCTCACTTATCATCAAATGCATGTAATGGCCATGGTAGTATCCCTTTCCTTATGTAGACCTAACATTGTTTAAGAAAAAACATTTTTCATATTCCATACATGACTTGCTTAAAGTAAACACATGTATGTACGTGGTTCTTCCTGAATCTTCCTGTATACAACTTTTTAAAATTTGAAAAAATATATAATTCAGGTAGTTTTCGAGCAAGGTTTATGGGTTAGAATAGAAGCCCACCTACATGATCTGATAGCATAATCAACCCAACCAAATATACTGGTATAAATACAAACCGTGGGTTTCCATCGTACCCATCTTTATACTTGGCATCCATACTCTACCAATTTTTCCCCATATTGGGTTTGTCATTCTCATGCTTTTAAGCACTCCCCTA
Organism: Pinus taeda; assembly: GCA_000404065.3. Classification (NCBI taxonomy): domain Eukaryota; kingdom Viridiplantae; phylum Streptophyta; class Pinopsida; order Pinales; family Pinaceae; genus Pinus; species Pinus taeda. Next base: position 8,702 of record APFE030349066.1, read on the forward strand.
TCTCCAAGAAACCCTAGTTTCCATATTGTGGTGTTGAGCGTCCCTATATCACATTTTCTTTTCTACTATTAGAGAGAAGACCTTCAGTGGCCCAGGAAGGAAGGATCTGGAAGAAGGTTTTGTTGGTGCTGGTGGCCAAGATCAAGTTATGTTATGACTACTTTACTGCTATTGTTTTCCAATAAAAGAGAGTCATATATCATTTCCATTTCCGTTGTATATATTTCATGGTTATGAATGTATAATGTATTTGATTATGGAATAACATTATTTATATGTTTATTTACGTTGAATTCATTGATATTCTCTTAGATGTTTTATTGAATTGTAGGTCTGCAACTTTGGAATAAGAGGTTACCATTTGGACCTGTTGTGGGTAAAACACAACCCCCCCATTATTGATTTGTTCACTTCAAAATAATGGGGAACTCCTTTCTATAAAATTTTGGCTAAACACTTTAGGATTTTTATTAAGTTGATTATCCTACGCTTTTGTTAATTTTTCATTTTTTTGACTTTTGTTTTTGATTGCTTTGTTAAAATCGATTTTTTATAAGCTTCCCATTGATGCTTGTTTTGCCTCATTTAGTCAACTAGTTTGTAAATGGCACTCCTTTGAAGTCTAATCATTGATGTCGCCTGAGTTAAAAATGCATAAAATGTACAATATTCCATTTTTGTACATAAATTAGTTCAATAATGTATTTATTTTAAATATTAACCCCTAGTTAGTTATTACTAACATTTTTCATTTTTGCTTATACAGCGAAATCATGAAGCAATGAGATTTTAGTAATTTACTCCAATATTTCAAAATAAACTGCTAATCTCGAAAAATCAAAATGTCAAAGTGGCTGCAGTTTATTTTATTCTTTTATCAAAGTGGTTGTAGTTTATATAGGCAAATTATGCTTTAAAAAATTTCATAACTAAACTGAACATCATTAAAATAAAACCAAAAAATATAATTATATAACAAAAAAATTTAAATAATAATATTTTTTTATTATGATACTATCGGCAGATCACATCGGGAAATTTCAAATGAAATATTTTTAAAAGAATCCTGATACACGCCATCCTCCTGATTTGTCGATTGCGAAAAAACAAAGTGGCATAAGTATCATCGCGGAACTTCATTATCTATTTGTTTGAGTTTCAATGCAATTGCTCCATCGCATCGGGAGTCCTCAATTGATATAAGTTTTATGAACCCAACTCAAGGCAGCCTCCGATGTGATAAGTCAAATATTGACTTTCAAGCTCATATCTTCATTCGTTGTTTTGAAATGGCTTATGTATATTAACGTATGGTGAGGATAGTTAAGTGTAAAATTAGTTTAAATATTTAATATATTATAATTAATTAATTAATATATAAAATTTAATTAAATTAATTAAATTTAAATTAAATACTAATTTAGATTATATTAATTAGTTATAGATAGTTAATTATAATTAATTAGTTAGATTAATTAATAAAATTTTATTAAATAATTAGTTTAGTTCATAATTAACAATTAAATTAGAATTAATTATTAGATAATTAGAGTCTAATTTAGGATTAGATTTTTGATTAAAATTTTGATTTTTTAGCCCAACAACAGAAATTTCATAATTATACCAGATTTGACTCATCAACTTTGGAAGCTCATAGATTGAGTTTTACTTTTGGCCAAATGAGGCCCAAGATGGCTCCTTGGAAAGATAAAATCAAGGAGAACATTTCTGAGGAGGTTTCACTAACAGATTTGGTCATTTATTGGGTCAAAAATCAGGCAGAAGATCAAGCTACGAATTTTAAAAAAAAAAAAATCAATGTTTTGAGAGTTATTTTCTGCATTTTCATTTGTTCAAGCCTCTTCTCAAAGCAGAGCCATTCGTCAATGATATCCTTGGCCAATTAAACCATCCCAAGCATAAATAGAAAGCTTATATTTTATTTTCAAATATTTATTAATTGAATTTGATCGGATTTGTTTAAATGCCAGAAATGATATTTTGATTTTATTGTTGCAACTTAATTTATTTTGATTTCTTTTTGTAGGAAAATAGTAGAAGAGATATGGAGAAAAAGATCTCAATCAATGACAATTCTCCAGCAATTAAATATTGGAATTTTTAGCAAATAGAATTGGATTGGGCAGATTTTTCTTCAACAAGCTTTCCTCTCAAAATACTTTTGAAAATATTATAAATGGCAGATTGCATAATGTAATTAGGGGTAGCTCTCCTCTGCAATTTTTGACTTCTAAAAGCATTTCTGCAATAGGAATTTAGAGTTGTAGGAGGGAGGAGAGAAAATCTAAGATCTGGGAATTATTGAGGATTTTTCCTTTGTATCTTGAATTATGTATGAGGAGCAGAGTTTGCATTATTGTGACTCTAGTTTTAAAAGCAGACGTTCAAGCAATGTAAAGGACTGTTAGAGACCAAGGTCGGAGAAATGGATGCAATAAATTAGTATTTTTAATACTGTTGTTTCAAATATTAGTTTCATTTTTATGATAACAAGAATGTATCATTTTATTCATGTTTGTGCACTTCTATCAATATGGGTAATTTGTCTCAATATTGTTATTATGTATCTCTGCTCTTATGGATTAAACTCTGATTTCTGAGTAACTATTTACTCATAAATCTGTCTTATGAATCTGATTTATTAAATAGTGATGTGCTGCAAACTATTTCTGCATATTATTGTTTAATTATTGGATTTACTGATTTGTCAATCAATATCATTTTTGTGAATTATTTCCTGAGTGTTGTTTGTTTATTATTTCAGTTAAAAGGTCTCAATACGATGTGTTTCAGTATTCACAAATGTCAGTTAAATTGAAATATTTCGTTAGCTTGACATTAAGTAAAATCCAGATATATTTAAATCCTTATCATTTAATTATCTTGCTTTTAGTTGGATTAGATCTATATCTGCCTAATTGAGATAGGATTAAAATTAGTTCATTTTTCTTGCATTATAGAATAAGCTTTCATTTAGATTAAGTTCTACATTCTTTTAAGTCCTCTTCTCAAAGAGGCAAAATCTTAGCTGTGATTTGGCTAAACCCAAATCAGGTTAAGGGTCATTCTCTTGCCCGATCAGCAAGAAGAAGTGATGTGATATCCCTGTCTATTAGTAGTTAAAGATACATCATAAACCAATAGCGATAGGGAAAAGGTGATTGGACCTAGTTAAATCGCCGGAGCCACTACTCCAAACAGAAAAGGAGTTGCTTTAAGATCTGAACCGAGTGGTTATCCCCCAATGCTGAGGTAGACATTTTTGGCCCTCAACAAGACTCTTTATAGAAAACCCTCCAAGAAACATTTAGCACTTACATGCTTTATTTTTTTTATTTTAGGAATAAATCAAGATATCGTGTCAAAACCCTCTAAGACTAGCAATTCCTGCCTTTTCACATACCGCTAGACCAAGTGCGTTGAAGAGTTAATTAACAAACAAAATCCACAAATTGTGATAGAATGAATCACCACTTTTAACTTAGACATCATCAGAATTTTCATTGAAAATATAATATTTAAGGCATTTCCTATAAGTAAATCACTTATCGCAATCGCATATCAGCGTACACAAGGGATGCAACTCGCAAAACATGTTGTAACATGCGAGATGTGATATTGCGATAGAACGAGTCAAC
>APFE030349071.1:0-29195 GCA_000404065.3 Pinus taeda
TTACAACCTTTGCCTTGATGTTGCACAAGTTCTTTCCAGGGTCCAGCAGGGGTCTCCTCTACTTTGACAAGCCTCACTCACTTCCCAAATGACATGAAAGGTATGTGATATCGCCTCTCACAAGCTCAAAAGGAAGCCTAGTTTTCAGCAACATTTACCCTCAAGAATCTTCAGCTTTCAACCTCCTCTACAACCAGCCCAATGCATGAATTTATAGTGCAAATGGAGGAAGTTGCAGGCCCACCATTGAAGGGATAAGTTCCTCCTTCAATGGGATAAGCACCTCATATCATGGAGTTAGCTCTCTTAGTTATGGAATGGATGAACCAAGGTGGAGCGGACTTGCCAGCGTAATATTCCTTCTAGAAGTGTCTAGAAGTGACCCAAGATGAGTTTTTAAGAATGAAATCACGCCTTTTTAACTTTTATAGGGGTTCACACCCATTACTCAATATACAGAGTGGTCAGGTTCGCAGGAAACATGACCATTAGGTGTGGCACCGTAGGCAATGCTAGGAGAAAGTGCGAAACTAGGATTTGAGATATTTTTAAGGTATTTCTCCCATTTTCAAGGCTTGACATGAAGAGCTGAGGTTTAAGACTTGCAAAGGAGGTATGTATGAGTGTTGATGGACTCACACAAACTGTAAAAAGTCATGGTGACAATTTTTTGTGTAACACTACGGAGGTTCTTTTTGAATGGTTGGTTATGCCTTTCGGGTTGACAAATGCTCCTGCAACCTTCATGAGGCTGATGAATGACATCTTGTGGCCATTCAACAACTCATTTGTAGTGGTATACTTGGATAACATCCTCATCTTCAGCCATATTTGGGAAGAGCACCTCCACCACATCCGACAGGTTCTCCAAACACTATGACAACACAAGCTATGTGCCAATTTGGAGAAATTCATTTTAGGCATGACCCACATTCAGTATCTGGGATACATTATTGATGAATGGGGGGTGCATATGTCTCTAGCCAAGATCCAAGTCATCCAGGATTGGCCAATTCCAATGAATTTGACAAAGCTCCGCATCTTTCTCGGTCTTGCCAATTTCTACCGCAGGTTCTTGTTGGGATTCTCTCATATCACTTGGCCCTTGAGTCAAGTCACTAAGGGAGGAGCGAAAGAAAAATTCTTTTGGTATGAATCTCAATAGAAGGAATTCACAGAGTTGAAACATCGCCTCTGCTTGGCACCAGTACTCACATTACCAGACTTGCAACAACCATTTGAGATTGAGACAGATGCCTCTGGATATGCTATTGGGGCAGTCCTTACTCAACAGGGGCATCCAGTGGCATATCACAGTGAGAAACTTTCAAACACAGTCCGAAAGTATCCCACTTATGACAAATAGATGTATTCCATTGTGTAGGCCTGCCAACAATGGAAGCATTACATTTCAGGGAAGGAAATGGTCATCCACACAGATCACCGGCCCCTGTAGTTCATACAGATTCAAGGGAAGTTGCAAAATGACCGCCATTAGAAATGGTCCACATACCTGCAACAGTTTCATTTGAAGATCAAGCATAATAAGGGCAACACCAATAATGTTTTATATTGCCTCAGCTGACCACCAATCATGGTGTTAACCACCGTGCTCAACTCTTGTGGGCACAAGACTTTTGATTGGCCACTTATCTAAAAAACCAACCCAGAATTCGGCCACACATGCTAGACACTCTCGGAGGGTCAGCAAGTTCTAGATTTTCACCTCCAGGATGCCCTATTATGCCACATGGGACACCTTTGTGTTCCTTCAAGGGAGTGTTCCAAGATGATATGGGAAGCCCACTACAGTCGGGCCACTGGGCATTTCGAGGTCGAGAAAATGGTGGCAGTACTACAGAAGTATTTCTATTAGCCGAATCTTCAACAGGATGGTGGGAAATACATCAGATCCTGCACTATCTGCGCCATTGCCAAATCGACCATCAAGAAGCAAGGCCTCTATACTCCGCTGCCTACTCCTAGTCGACCTTGGGGATCGATTTCCATGGATTACATGTCAGGGCTTCCTTCTACTAAGCATGGCAACAACTGTGTTTTTGTAGTCGTCGACAGAGTTTCAAAGATGGCCATTATGGTGGTTTGCAAGAAGAATACCACAATGGAAGCCACTGCTAAACTCTTCTTTGAACGAGTGTGGGTATACTTTGGCTTCCCACAATCTATCATCTTAGATTGGGACAACAAGTTCCTTAGTACATTTTGGTCCAGTCTTTGGTCGATGCTGGACACCAAGCTCACTAAGTCCACAACTTTCCATCCCCAAACTGATGGCTAGATAGAGGTCGTCAACAGGATGATCATACACATTCTACGCATGTACAACTCAAAGCATCCATGCACATGGGATGAGAGCATTCCCTATGTACAACACAACTATAACCATGCTCTCCACAACTCGACTAGCCACAGCCCTTTTCAGGTGGGCTTGGGATTCTAGAAATTATGTCCCATTGATGTGGCCATGCCATTTGTAGCTACTCATGCAAATTCAGCTCATGTCCAGTTCGAAACTGATAAGGCACACTACTTCATTGAGCACATCCAACATATCTGCCAGCAGGTCCACAACATTCTGGAGAAATCAAATGCCAAGTACAAGTAGCGGCATGATCAACATCAGTTACCACACAAGTTTCAGATGGGTGACAAATTCTAGTTGCATTTGAAAAAGGAACACCTTACCGAACCTTTTAGAAACTCAAACCACTCCGATATGGTCCTTACACCATTACCAAGGGGGTGGGAGACAATGCATTTGAGCTCAACATTCCCCCATTCCTTGGCCTGCACCTAGTGTTCAATGTGGACCGCCTTCGACCATTCTTCCCACCATTGCTAGACACATCAAACATTATAGAACAACTCACACCTTCAGTGTTAAATTCAGATTGCATGGAATAAGCCACAACTGATTAGATCATGGAAATGTTGATCAAGAACACCTGACAACAAAGGATCCCACTATATCGAGTTGTTAAAGCAGGCCAACTGCTTCACCAGGGAAAGTGGCTCACCAGGGACCAAGTTCAGCAGAAGTTTCCTCATCTCATGGAGGAACTTGTTGGGCATGGAATCCCCCCATGACATGTTTTGGGGCTCAAAGCCCAATTTTTGAGTAATATTACTGTAAACACTCCGCAAATTGCAGGCGCGGAGCATGAATTGTATGTTAGAGTCATAGTATTGTCCACCCTAAGTTTTGAATGTAGTGTCGGCCTACCCATGGTCCGCGGACTGTTGGTGTCCAGGTATGAACAATTTATCCACCCCTTTTCCTACGTTAATGTATCACTCTGGGTGCATATTCTTTTTAAGGTAACACGCAAGGTATATGTAGGGGCAAGGGTACAATCTGTCATCGACCAAGGGTTCATGATTACCAATCAAAGCATTGCTGAAACAGAAATAGAAACTCAACTGCATAACTTAAAAAGGTATTCACAGTTATCTAAGGAATCTGTAACAGCAAACAAGAAATAAACACAACAATAAACAATACTCACAAAACAAGGAAACACGCAACACCTGATCAAAAGAGTGGGCTAACTCTCTGATCAGGGCTGCGTTACTCATAGCGAACAATAGATCAATGAAAAGGTTTGTATCCTATTAATATGAATAATGTTGTTACAATACAATGCAGGGTCTGACTAACCCCTGATACAGGAATGACCCATCTTTTATACAATACAAAGGATAATAACGTCTCTCCCCCAAAAGATGGAAACTATATGCCCAAAGATATACATCGGTTCCATCACAGCACTAGCACCAAGAGAGAAAGAAGAGGAATTATCCAAAAGCGGGTTGAGAACAGGTGCAAATTAGTTATGTTGTTTCGTCGTGGTCGATCAACTGCTGTGAATTGCGGAACTACTGCGATACACCATGCAATCAACACCTGTGCTCCATAATCTGCGGTCATAGCATGTTTTAGTGGTTCGCATAGGTAAAACCCTCATGACTCTACTTCATTAATTAAATATCCCAAGAGATGATAAAGGGGAATTACCTCATAGTTTTACACAGTAAATATATGCAAATGAACACAAAAGGGATGAAAAGATGAGTGGAAATGTAGGGAAAAGATAGGCCAATTTGGTGCCCAACATCTCTCCCCAACTAGCCTTCTGTATGCCCTCGTGCAGCTCATCGTATCCATAGGTCTAGGTTGGATAGGCTATGTTCTTGCTCAAGCCAGGCGAGATCGTATTCCTCGGCCATTTATGTTCCTGGGACCTTAAACCCCTCTGAGAGGAGAACTTCCCTCCACCAATCATTTGGTACATTATAGGCTGGGGTGTAGTGTTCTGCTGGCAACCATAGGACAGGGTACTGAAATCGAATTCCCATCCACCAGACCCCACATGTTTGGATGCATGCCACGTATCTTCACACCTTGTTGAGTGCTCATGCAAATTTGGTGCTCCAAACGGTTCTCTGTTCTGGAAAGATGTGGGTGACATCATCCACCTTTTCTGACAACTATCCAAGGCCTCAACTTGAAACGTGACCAATTGTTTGACACAGAGATCAATGCACCACTTTTGTGTCCTCAACATCCATTCCTTATTTCCCATAATTTCCAAAAATGTAGTGTGCTTATTATACATAGTCATTGATCTCTCAGGTTCTCCTCTTACTATAAAAGGTGTCGTGGCCTGATTTGACTCGAACATGTTAGAAGCCTTCTGCCAGCTTATCTGATTAAAAGTGTAAGAGGTGAGGGCCCTTAAATGGATGTCCCCCACATATGGAACTGGATTAAATTCTCTCTCAACACACAAGAGACACCCATGCATGTAAAGCTCACACATCAAATGCTGAGTTGGCACATCATGGGCTCTCAATATCTGGAGGAACTGTACACTGACCTCAATCTCATGATTAATTTCTTTCTGGATGCTTTCCAAACAAAAGAAAAGAAAGCGATCATGCAAAAATAAATAGTAACTAGAAGCGGAAGGGTGTCATGCCATCACTTCCTATGCTAAATGGAGCATCTTCTCTTTATCGATTTTTAACTCTGCTACTTGCCTTTCCAGCTGCTCCACCTTGAGTTGCTACTTTGCATGCATCAATTGCATTATATCAATGTGCTCCACATATTCAAAGATAGTCGTGGATGCTCGTTCTTGGGCTTTCTTCGCTTCATTCAGATATCGCGCCGCGATGGATTTATAGGTTTGTACTTCAACCGTCAAAGAAAACTCACGACCTTCAAACAAATATTCTATCAGGTCTGTCTGAGTGGAAACAGAAGTTGCTGCCACTTCATCTACCTATGTCCCTGCTTCAGCTATCATGGTTTTGGTCTTCTTAGCCCGCAGCTTGTATTTCTTCACCTGTTTCTTCAACCGGTGCATCTATTTTCTCAGCCTCTTAACCTCTGTTTTGAGCCACATCATTTCTTTGAATTGAAGTTGATATTTCTACTTCATAGGTAGCCTTCGTTGTTCACACAATTCTACCCATTCTTGTTTGACCACCACCTCATCTGGTACTACAGCCGGTTCGACAGGTGGTGGATTACTCGAGGGAGTATCCATAGGGTTAATTGACGGGGCTTCTTTGCTTGGTCTCTCTTCCTGGGGAGCAGCCACTTCCTTACTATCTCCTACCTCATCCTATTGTGAAGCTATCTCGATAGGTGGCAGGCTCACTCGATGGATGTCGATCAGTGGTTCAACCAAACTTTCCCTTCCAGGTTCCCTCATTTCAAAAATTGCTGCCTCTTCCTCTATTCTGGGTCCTTGGGAAAGGTCTTTGTAGGGATCTGCGACCAACAAACCTGTGGCAGTAGGTTCCTTCTTCGACCCATCATACTTCAAAATTGATGGAACAACCACATCCTCCTCTGTGTGTCAGGTGGAGCGAGACATCCTTTCCGCTTTTGGAATGGAGAAGTAAGAGGAAAATTGAAATAATTTTCCTCCCTGATCTATCTCGGCCCTAGTTGCGGCCTCGGTCTCTTTCCCTCTCTCTACAACGTCTTTGCTCTGGGTTAAAACCCTTGCCTGTGTAGTCCCCTATTCTGAGGTTGATGATGGTTCTTGTGGAACAGCGTCAGTCCCAACATCTAATTCCTCTGTCGTCTCCAGGGTCATACAGGTTGATGGTGGTTCTTTTGTAACACCACCTCCCGTGTCCAACAGTTCTTGAACAGACTATGCTGGCATTGTTTCTTCCAGTGTGGCATTGATACAAATGGATTCTTGTATAATCACATCAATTCCATCCATTATACACATAGCCTCTTCTTTTTTTGGCTCCACGTTCTTTCAACTTCGGGTCCCTCTCATCCTGGTTCATCTTCCTCCATTGGTTCTACGGTCGAGGGTGGTTCTTGTGGGACACCCCCGACCGCAATATTAATAAATTCCTCCACCTCAGCCTGATGTGGTCCCTCTTCGCTTATTATAGTGCTGCTGATTTGCTCCACTGGCTCCATGGTCGAGGCTGGTTCTTGAGGGACAACCTCGGTCGTGGTGTTGGTGGCCCTTTCTATATTGTCCCCTTGTTGCAACACTTCTTCTTCCATCGGTTCCGCGGTCGAGGTTGGTTCTTGTGGAGAAACCTCGACTATCCTCCCTAGTTCACGCTCCTGATTCTGTTCCAGCCCCTCGGATTCCATCTCCATTTCCTTTGGTTCCACTTGATCTATGTATTCATCCTCTGCTCCAGTTCCTTCCTCCATCACTTCCGACTCTTCTTCTCTAGCAGCTCTGGCAGCGACTATCTCTTCTTCTGTAGAATCCTGGAATGTTTCCCACGAGATTTGAAATTGACCAATTGCATGCATGACTAACAGTTGGACCAGACCATGGTTGGTGATGACTGCTACCACTCGTTGCGAACGCCGAGCAGAGTGCACCGTCAGTTGGAGACTCCTTAATAGGAAGAAAGGCATATTCAATGAGAAGGCTTCCGCCTGTGGGAACCGAAGGTGAGCCAATATTATGAAATGGTATTTAAACATGGTGGTATACCTCCCCTCGTAGGTTATGTATCTCATTACAAAACCTGCTACCTCACCCCATGGGTGTGGTAATGAATTTCGGTCGTATCCCCAGCCTTTCTGAACAACATTTTCTTTGGCCTGCAAGAATGCTTCAGGAAACTTCGGAAGGGTAGTTCTTTGTGAAAACCATTTCTACCCCTGCTGGGTAGCCCGCTGACCTCTGCAATGGTTTCTTTTGTAACATGGATTTCTATCCCCTAGACCCAAGAGCTCCCTTCCTCTGAATTGAGTGCAAATTTAATCGCAATTGCCTCGTTAAACCCTTGCAATCTGTTGAAATAGATGTTCCACCCTACATTTTCAAAAACCTGCCATACTTCCTGATTGTTCCGAACCATTGTCGTACCCTCCGGCTCATGGCGAACAACCAACCCACCCATCGATGTAATAATTGGATCAACACGATGGATACAGTTGGCTGGTAGGAGGAGAGTAACAAAAACCCAACTGACGATGACAATATTGTTAGCATGCTGGCTGCGGGGTAAAAGAATGATAATAATGGCTGGTACACCTCGAAAAACACAGTAGATAATGGCAGGGTATGGCAGTACAGGTGAATGATTATGGTAATTGAATACAACATACTGGGAAATGATCGGTAAAGTTATTGGCGTACAATTTCAAATTCCAATGAGTAGGAATCATGATTACAAAATCACACAATTTTTGGTTTCCGTTCTCATTGGATTTGGTAATGATGTGATATGATTACGATTTTAGGAATGCCGTCATTTCTTTATGATGGGACCCCCTAACTTAAATGCAGCCATTCACGGCATGTACTAGTCTCTTCTTTGGAATATTTTAATTAAATCCGTAAGTCAATGAAGGCGTACCTAGCGACCTACCTGGTTCTGGAGTAATAGCAAAAATAACCAGTGGAGTAATGACAATGGCAGAGTAATAGCGTTGACAGAGTAACAGCACCGGCGAAGTAACAGCAAGACGGAGTAATAGCATGGCAGAGTAACAGTAGTGGTGGAGTAAAAACCACTACAGAGTAACAACATTGATGGAGTAACAGCAACAACGGAGTAACAACACCAATGGAGTAACAACAATCGGCAGAGTAACAACACCGACGGAGTAACAACAAGAGTGGAGTAAAAACACCGGCGAAGTAACAACATCTATGGAGTAACAACAATGGCAGAGTAACAACATTGATGGTGTAACAACAACGGCGGAGTAACAACGCCGATGGAATAACAACAACAATGGAGTAACAACACTGGCAGAGTAATAGTAATGCCGGAGTAACAACATTGATGGAGTAATAGCAATGGCAGAGTAACAGCACCAGCGGAGTAACATCAACGACTGTTACTTGAAAAATTTCTCAGTTTCTCCTTGTCATAATTCAATTCTTATTCCTGCAAAAAGACAAACAAGTAAGTAGTAACAATATATATATATATATATATATATATAATATATATATAATATATATATATATAATATATATATATATATATATATATATATATATATATATTATCATAATGCAGATGGAGCATTCTCTGGACCAACAACCATTAAACCAAATGTATCAGAAAGATGTTTGATGAAGGAATCTTTAGAAGTTGGATGGTGGTATAACTTCAGACGGTGTCTGTTCACTAGGAAGGAAGTACAATTTGCATCTACTGTAACCAATCTAATTGTGCCATTATTGAATACAACGTCCACTTCATAGGGTCCCATCCAACGAGTGCAAATCTTTCCTTTAAAATATTTGAACCGGGAGTCATATAACAATGCCTAGTCCCCTATATGAAACACCTTATTCTTGATACATTTATTGTGCCATTTCATTCTCTGTTGTTGGATAGCAGTGGTTCTCTGGACAACTACTGAACAAATCTCGTCTAACTCATTGAGTTTCTCTAGCTAGTGTTTCTGGACCTCTGATAAGTCTAATCCCACTTCTAAATCTGTTCTGAGCGTACTGATCTCGAATTCAACTGGAAACAAGGGGGATTTCCCGTAAACTAGCTCAAATGGTGAAAACCTGGTGGTATTCCACCATGTCATCCTATACGCCCAAAGAGCTTCTAGAAGTTTCTGTGACCAATCCCGACGATGACTTGCTACAGTTTGTGTCAAGATATTTTCCAATACCTTGTTTGTGCTTTCTACCTGTCCATTTGCTTGGGGATGGTAAGGAGTTTTCACTCTGTGTTTAACCCCACATTTCTGTATAAGCCTCTCTATCATGTGGGATGTGAACTGTGCTCCTCCATCTGAAACAATTTCTCTCAGGGTACCATATCAGGCAAAAATCTCTTCAAAAAGAAAATCTGCCACCACCTGTTCTATTGCTTTTGCAACCGCTCTGGCTTCCACCCACTTAATCACATAATCAGTACAGACCAAGATGCGAACCTTCTGATGGGAAGGTGGGTTGATGGGTCCAACAAAATCGATGGCCCACTTCTCAAAAGGTTCAAGGACTATCTGGGGCTGTAATGGCATTTCATCCGATTTCCTAGGTTATCCCATCCTTTGACAACTGTCACATCTTCAGACATAATCTCTAGCATCACAAAAGATAGAAGGCCAGTAGTATCCCATTTGCAACACCTTGTGACCTATTCTTTTATCTGCAAAATGTCCTCCACAAGGTCCACTATGGGTGGCCTTCAATATCTCATAGATATCATCCTCTGATACACAGTACTGAATCTATTGATCAACCCCCTCATGAAAGAGGTGTCCTACCATCCATGAATATCTGGTACTATGATGAATAATTTCCATTGGTCCTTATATGACAAATGACAAGGTACCTTCCTTGTAGCAAGATAGTTAGCAATATCTGTATACTGCATAGTGTTAGCAAAAATTGCAAAGAGATATTCATATGGAAAGCTATCCTCAATAGGCGTACCTTCGGCATTATTTTCTAATCTAGACAAAAATTTAGCAACCATGTTGTCCTTCCCTGGTTTATCTACTATGGTAATATCAAATTCTAGAAGTAGAAAAAGCCATCTTGTAATATGACCAGGAGTAACGGGTTTATTCATCAGATACCTGATGGTTGCATGATCCGTGTGTACAAAGGTGGGGTAACCAGTGATATAGTGCCAAAACTTGTTGATGGCATAAATGACAACAAGGAATTCTTTTTCAGTCACTTTGTAGTTTAACTCAGCAGGAACCAAGTTCTTACTAACATAGTAAACTGCATATGGTACCTTATCCACTTATTGCCCCAAAACTGCCCCAACTGCTGTCTGGGAAGCATCAGCATGAATATGGAATGGTAATGCCCAGTCTGGTCCTCTAAGGATCGGAGCACTATAGACCAGTTACTTGATCTTCACAAAGGCTACATCATAGTCATCCGTCCACACAAAGTCTGCATCTTTTGTCAGTAATTGAAAAAGTGGATGTGCTGTTTTAGCAAATTTTTCTATAAAGCGCCTGTAATAACCAGCACAATCGATAAAGCTACGTACCTGAGTGGGTGTTCTGGGTATTGGAAAATGTTGTATTACCTTTATCTTGGCTAGGTCCATCCGGATTCCTACAGTTGAAAGCAAGTGTCCCAGGGCTATTCCTTCATTAATCATCATATGGCATTTTTCCATACTTAAAGAGACATGCGCCTGCTTGCATCTTTCAAGAACTTTTTCTAGCTTCCCTAATGCTTCTTCGACTGAATCTCCATATGCCGTGAAATCGTCCATATAAATTTCAACACTATCATCCATCAGATCAGAGAAAATCCCTAAAATTTCCCTCTGGAATGTTGGATGTGCATTACAGAGACCAAATGGGAGGACTCTGTATGCGAACGTTCCCCAAGGGCATGTAAATGTGGTCTTATCCTGATCTTCAAGAGCTATCTGGATCTGGTTGTACCTACTAAATCCATCCAGGAGGGAGAAAAACTTATTCCCAACTAATGTATCCAAGACTTGGTCAATGAATGGTAACGAAAAATGGGCTTTTTGAGTTTCCTTATTTAATTCTTTGTAGTCCACACATATTCGCCATTTATTGATTTTCTTAGGGACCATTACCAATGGAGAAACCCATTGGCTATTTGAAATGGGGTAGATAAATCCCACGTCCAACAACTTTTAGAGCTTTTGGAGAGCAGGGTTCGTTCTTCTCTGGGTTTCCTCATAGGACGATAGTCCTCCTTGATGTATATGTGATGGGTGCATTGATTAGCAGGAATTCCCTTCATATCTGAGTAGTCCCGAGTGAACGCTTCTTTGTGTTTCCAAAGAACATCTAGGAGTTGTTTTTTCTGAGAATCCGACAGATCTAGAATGATATTCAAGGCTTTTCCTGGTTCTATTTCCACGAAAATACTGTCATGGGGTGCAACTATAGGTAGCTTGTCGAATCCATCTATTTTTCCAATACTTTCCTGAGTCTCACAGCTCAATACAGGCTCTAGGATTTGTTGATTCAAATTTGAAACAAAACAAGGATCACTGATAAAGGTAGTAATTGCGTCATCTTCTGTTTCAACTTTCAACTGGAGGGCCTGTCCAATAGTGAGAACTGGTCTTAACTCCTCATTTTCTAATTCAGACTCTTTCCTATATAAATATTTCTTGCGGCCTGTTGATTTTGCTGTTGGGTTAGGTTCTGCAGGAGGATATAACACTAGATTCTTAGTGTTTTGCCTATTCAAAATGATCATATGTCTAGACCAACACCCAATATAAGCATCTATGGTTGCCAGCCACGGTCTTCCCAGAATCAAGGGATGGCCTCTAGCTGGAGATTGCATTTGGAGTACTAGGAAGTCCACAAGGTAGTGCCATGAATCAACCGAAATCATGATATCTTCTAACTTCCCTACCGGTTTCATTGTAGATCGATCTGCTAGCTCTAGCACTGTAGGTGTGTGTTTCAAGTTACGAAGTCCTAATGTACGCATGGTTTTAGCAGTGATGACATTTATGGCAGCACCCAAATCTACCAGTACATTTGGAATTTCTACCCCATTAATTTGCACAGTTAAAATTGGGTTCTCAGGATCCCCATACTTCATAGGCATGGACCTTCCCATCATGAAATCTAATATCTCCCCCCTTACGTGAATGGTGAGCAGGTCTCTTGATTTCTTTTTAGGCTTCATAGCACAATATTCCTTAAGGGTTTTCACATATATGGGTATGTCCCTCATAGCTTGCAACAGGGGAATCTTGACAAATAAATTATGTAACTCCCCTAACAGGTCAAACTTAGCTTGAGGGATTGGTTTACTCACAACCAACCTTTCTGGATAGGGTAGTTCAGCTTGGTGTTTTTGAGTAACTGGCGGTTGAGGAGGTGTATGCTTTTTGTTGACTTGGTTTGGTTCCTCTTCAACCATTTTTGGTTCCTTTTCCTCACTATCAATCTATTCAATGATAACTAGTGAGGGTTGAGCATCTATTATCCGCCCAGATCGTAAATTCATCTCATAGGATTCTATGGTAGAGATGATTTGTGAAGGTAGGTTGAGGGTGTCATCTTGTTGAGCCCCTTTATTGTTAGGATTCAGATTGGGTTGGATAGGGAGTTGGGGACGAACAAGCTGATTACTAGGAGGCACATTAGAGGGCAACTAAAGTTACAGTTGTGGCATTGACTGGGGAAACTGACCAGGAGGAGAAGGTCCCCACCAATTCGGAGCCCACGAGGAACTTGAACTAGCTTGAGGAGCCCACTGCTGCCAAGGTGGAAACTGGTATTGGGGCCACATGGGTGGATAATGCATGGTTTGCAGACCCATATTAAAATTGCTAAAATATTGAGATGGATCTGGAAACATACCTTGATTTCCCACTGACGGCTGAGGTTGCCATGGATTTTTAGGTCCCATAAAGTACAACTTCTCCATCTCTTTACCTGTCCCTTGAAAAACTACTTTTTGTCCTAGCAAGGATGGGCATGAACTTGTCACATTATTCAGCTCACAAATTGCACACTCCTTTACAGAGTTTAATGGACATTCCCTCTATGGGTGTTTCTTCCTTCATGTTAGGAAAAATATGGCCATAGTTCTTTCCAATTCTAGCTATTTCTATTTTACCTGCAGCATGTCTATCTGTTCAGATAATGTACTCAGGATATCAGTCCTTGGGCTGTCCAACAGATTCCCAATTTCTTCTTTTGTAACACCTCCACCAGATACTTTTGTTGATCGAATCCCTTGTTTATTCCTTACAACTCCTCTTGAGCACTGGATACACAACTCACAGATGGTATCAAATTTCTCCTTTGATATATCTCCCTTTTCGACTATATTCAACAATTCCAAAAAGTCTTCTCAGAAGGCCCAGATAAGGATAATTTTTAAAATGTCCTTATCCAGGTCAAAGTGACCTGATCTCTGCAATGTGTATTTAAAGTGTTCCACATAGTCTTCCATATTTTCGTCCTCTTTCTTTGTAAATTTAAAAGGCTCTTCTTTAATATCCCGTCATTTACAGTAGTCCTGGTACTTCTCTAAGAAAGTAGTTCTCATCTCCTCCAATGTGGTGATAGACGTTCCCCCAAGACCCTTAAAGCACTGCAAGGCTATCCCTTAGCGTAGCAAGGAAAATTTTCAATTTTTGAGCATCCTTTATGTAATCATACCCTCAACACACAATGTCAAATTCAAACAAAAACATGTCAGGGTCTTCTAAAGTAAGCCCATGGAAACTGGGTAAAGTTGTTAAAGGAATGGGCTTTGTTGGCGTGCTAGTCCCTAAATCCCTAATTGGGAAGTCAATAATAGAGGTTGTAGGTGCCATTAATATCCTCCAATACTCACTAGGGATTACAGCATGCTCCGCAGGAAGGGATTTTATCACAGGGGTTCGAGTTGCCTTAACAACACTCCCTATATCCTTTGGTGATAGAAATGTCTCTACAATCTCTTCCTCCCTGTCACAGTGGCTGGACCCTTCAGATCTCCTCTCTGCAACTCTTTCTTCCCTACTAGGATGGACCAGTCCTTTGGACACTTTACTTGCAACTTCTTCTTCTTCTGTTACAAGCAATGGGATCCCTTTAACAGGGGTACTGTTGCTTGTCTCTATGGCTACTGTAAGGGTCTGTTGTATTGAATCAATAGGGGGTGCTGTGAAAAACATTGGTTGATCTACATATTGTCCCTCGGATTTTGTTCGTGCACCTGGCCTCACGAATGCATGGGAAAATGCCTCTAACTGAGCTTTTGCAATGATTTACTGGATATAAGTGTTCCTTCCTAAATCATGTCCTCCCTTTTTGGGGTTCTCCCTCTGCCCCTTTTATTTGGCTCTTTGTTCATACAAGTTGGTGTGATGACAGATGTTGTGATCAAACCACAATGCTCAAGGCCTGGAGTAGGGTGTTAAAAGACCATTCCCTACCCAGGACAAGAGATCACATTGAAAATAGGGTAGTTAACAGAAAAAAAGAAAATAAAATAGGAACCTAGGGTTCAAGGCCTGGAGCAGGGTGTCAAAAGACTCCTCCCTGCACGGGACAAGAACCCAATCAAGAAAATAACACACACACGAGAAAACCTAACACTTCAAGACCTGAAGTAGGGCGTCATAGGACCCCTCCCTCCCTAGGGTGAGAGATTGGGTTTCTCGAAATCGAAACAACAAAAATACTAGGGAAATCTAAGCTCAGGGCCTAGAGCAGGGCGTTAAAGGACTCCTCCCTCCCTAGGGCAAGAGATCAGCCCTAATAAAATAGGAAAATAATAAAAGCACAAAATAAACAAAATACCTACGCTCAGGACGTGGAGCAGAGTGAGAAAACTTGTTCTCTCCCCAAAACGAGAGATTGATCCTCTGGTTAATATAGATTGTGTGTTGCACCTCGTTAGCCTCCCCGGTAATGGCACCAAAATGTTGGTGTCCAGGTATGAAAAATTTATCCACCCCTTTTCCTACATTAATGTATCAATCTGGGTGTGTATTATTTTCAAGGCAACACGCAAGGTATATGCAGGGGCAAGGTTACAATCTGTCATCGACCAAGGGTTCGTGATCACCAATCAAAGCATTTCTGAAATAGAAATAGAAACTCAACTGCATAACTTAAAAAGGTATTCACAGTTATCTAAGGAATCTGCAACAACAAACAAGAAATGAACACAACAATAAACAATACACACAAAATAAGGAAACACACGGTACCTGATCAGAAGAGTAGGCACAACTCTCTGATAAGGGCTGTGTTACTCACAACAAATTCTAGATCAACAAAAAGGTTTGTATCTTATTAATCTGAATAATGTTGGTACAATACAATGCAGGGTCTAACTAACCCCTAATATAGGAATGACCCATCTTTTATACAGTACAAAGGAGAATAATGTATCTCCCCCAAAACCTGACAACTATATGCCGAAATATATACATCAGTTCCATCACAACACTAGCTCTGAGAGAGCAAGAATAGGAATGATCCAAAAATGGGTTGATAACAGCTGTAAATCAGTTATGTTGTTTCGTCGTGGTTGATTAATTGTTGTGAATCATAGAACTGCTGCGATATGTCATGCAGTCAACACCTACACTCCATAATCTGTGGTGATAACATATTTTAGTGGTTCACATAGGTAAAACTCTCATTACTCTACTTCATTAATTAAATATCCCAAGAGATGATAAAGGGGAATTACCTCATAGTTTTACACAATAAATATATGTGAATGAACACAAAATGGATGAAAAGAGGAGTGGAAATGTAGGGAAAAGATAGGCCAATTTGGTGCCCAACATGGACCATGGGATTATATAAATAGAGTGAGGCTCTAAGTTGTAAAGTAACCAATAGATCGATGGAATCTGATGGATAGAATAAGATAACGAACATAGAGAAAGAGTCTAAGTATCTTGGGTCGTAGTAGTAGGAAGAGGCTCTGTAGCTGAGTGTGTAGAGGCCTAGTAGAGTCCGCAGCTGAGTGTGCGAAACCCTGCAGCTAAGTGTGTAGGGCGGAATAGAGTTTGTAAATGAAGGAAGTGAATAATAAAGAGAAGTTTTATTTGAATTCCAAATATCTATTCTTGTATTATTATATGTTTGATATCATTTGCAATTATACTGTTTGTTTACTGCACGCACTTGTATGAATTATGATTATTGTTAAGTATAACTGAAAGTGAACCAATAAGCTAGGTTAAACAAATAATATCGGGCTACGAGTAAGAACTTGGGTAATAACACTGTTTGGTCCCCGAGTAGGGATGTACAAAGGCAACATCTCAGGCTACGAGATATGGGTAAGCGCGTGTAGCAACGTGCGCACAGGATCGAACCGCAGACCACTTGAACCCATCAGACATCCCCAGGGTGCGGAAACCTGGTTCTAGCGCCCTCCCATACTACTTTGGGTGAGACCTCAGTCCACGTTCCGTGGACTATTGCCTAAAGGGCCAGTAGTACTGGGATTTGTTTGGCTAAATCACCTCTGAACCTGGGTCAGACCCCAACAAGCCAACAAATGGTTCCATTGTCGGGACCAGGATCTACATAAGGGATGTCTGATGTCGTGTCACTGGAATCCAACAAAGAAAGAAATTAAAGGGTGGTTGGATAGAAATATTCACGAGTTCGCGGCACAGGAAAATAAGAATCCATGAATATCAAAGGAACAGTGGTTGGAGTGCTACGTATGTACGAAAATCCACGAAATTTTCTTGCATCCTTCCCCTCTGAGCTGTACGAGTGGATTGCGAAACTAGAAGATAGTCAGGGAAGGTGTAGGCTCGAAAAACCGATTGTGTGGACTCTAGAATTGGTGTTCAAACTAGAAGTGTTAGAAGATAAGATCACACGCGTTGTGGACCATTGGCTCGATCGAATTATAGGAGGATTTATCACTGAGTTTGTGGTAGATACGACTATCAACTATAGTGAGGCAGAACGTCGCTTCCTCAAGGGACCGCGAAGTAAGTACATTAAATCTTTGAACACTTGGATTAAGATGCTATCGTGTGAAAAGCGGGTTATGTGAATAAATTGATGTTTGGGGCTATGCAAAGTGGGAAGATCTATAGAAATGAAGGTAGCGCAGAGATAGAAAATAGCCCCTTGATTTCGCCTCGGTGGGAAAGCAAGGAAGAGCTTGCGAAAGTTTCTCTAAGAAGCGCGATCAGTCTAATAAGGCAGCAAATTCCACACATACCACCTCCACCTACACCACCACCAGCTTCACCAGCTTCACCTCCATCTCCGCCCACACCACCTCCGCTACCACCACAGTTCAATATAGCGAGCGCGATAAAATTGTTGGTATTCAAAGGAGTAGGGAACAAAGATTCAGACCAATTTTAGTTCGTGATTAAAGCTGTATGGGAAGCACAAGGAGTTGTGGATGAAAATATAAAGAAAGCAACATTGGTAAGCACGTTGCAGGATTGTGCACTAATGTGGTACATTAAGCATTCTAATGACCATCCAAATGCAGGGATCGCAGATATCCAGGCCGTGCTGAAAAGGGAATTTAGCAGGCCAAAATCAGAGACACAATCAATTATCGAGTTTAAGGAAATAGCGATGGTTCCAGGCGAGACCCCATGGGATCTGGACCAGAGAATGAAGAGTATGATTCATGAAGCCAATATGACCTTAACGGATGGATAACACCACACATTGTTTGTAGTGTCACTAACACTGCATTTAAGGACGACACTGTCACAACAAAAGCTATCTACCTAGGTCGAAGCTTTGGATATTGTAATGAGATTGCACGAGACCCCAATACAAGAACCTAGTCTGGGAGTCCAAAAAATCCACGCATAACTGCAAAATTTGTGTCTGGAAATGCAGAGTTTGAAACAGGACAGGACAACTTGTCTAGAGGCGTGCGAGGAGGTATGGTGCATAAAATGCAAAGGCTAGGGGCATGACAAGGACCACTGTCCAGTTTTCACGAATTACTTGGCAGGAGGAGGGTTGATGCCATTAAGGCTAGAGGCACAAGCAGGACTGAATCTGGCACCTGCATTATGGTGCACGATCTGTCAGATAGGAGGAAAACACTCTACATATAACTGTCACCTATTACAGAAGTATACCTAGATGTCCCAACAATTGTTTTATAATTTCTGCAGGTCGGTAGGCCATGATGAGCACACCTGCATAATTTACTAGCTGATGATGGATCAAACTCCTACCTATAGAGTATAGACCGAAACGCGAGTCCTCAATCCAAATGCAGGGATGGCGCGTGCTAGATTTTAGGGGCGAGAGTGAGGTCGAGGTGGAATGGGACCAGGAAGGGGTCGTAGTCAACTAATTTGTTACAATTGCGAAGGGCCAGGGCACTATGCCCGCGATTGTACGAATCTGACAAGAGAATAATGTTTATACTGTACCCAATTTTATCATGAGATGGAGGACTGCCCTACATTATAGTGAGGTTGCACGATAAAGGAGTACTCCAACCTCCCCCGACTTAGAACCTAGAAATGATGAGGTCTGAGCCGTGTGAAGAGGACCCGAATGTAAACATAGTGCTTCAAAGTGGTATCACAACAGGATATGACAAAGGTAAGTAGCCAGAAGAATGTGCATGGGTTCATAAGGATCCTACAAAGGAACTTGAATTTGATTTGGAGCGTGCGAAGGAGACATTCATGGAAGCTACGAAGAGCTTCATGGAGGCCTCCACTTTAGATAGTAAGGATCAACTAGAACCAGGGATGGATCCTTTAATGCTCACCACCTTTCTGGAGACATGCATGAAATTGTTGTGCGACAGAAATTCTATAAAAGGATTGCAGGAACTTATCACTAGGTGCGCTGGGTCAGAAGAACCACGTGTAGTCTAGAAACTTGGAAAGCATGCATTGTGAATAGGAAGGGAAATGAGATTGACTGTGCAAATTGGAGAGTATGAAATGGATCAAGTAATTGTGGATCTTAGATTGGACCCGAATGTAATGCCAAAACAAACATGGGAATGCATGGGCAGACCCATGCTACAATGGTCTCCTATTCAATTGCGAATAGCGAACTAGCAGAAGATCTTACCGATGGGAAGATTGCGAGGGATAACAGTAGATATCGAAGGTGCTAGCGCATTGTAAGATATCGAAGTAATAGAGATTGTTGATGACAACAATCCCTATCCTGTGCTACTGGGAATAGATTGGATCACTAATATGAACGTTGTAATAAATATAAAGAAGCGCAAAATGATTTTTGAGAAAAAGTCACTATGCATAGTGGTACCTTTAGACCCTGTGGAAGGAGCATGCTACATAGAGCTAGTGCATGACAACGAGAATGATGACGAGCTAGACTGTATCTATAAGATAACCATGTGAGACCAGGATTGGGTGAATCCAACAAAAGATGGTAGAATTTCATGGGAGCGTGAAATCTTTTGCACTTCGGATTCAGACGAAGAAATAGAATGATGGCATAATCAGTTACATGAAGTAACCACACTCAATTTCAACATGATGGTAAGATCACTGCAATGCATGACAACAAAGATAAGGGATCTACCTAGGTACGACGGGTTGACAGCAGTGGGTGAATTCCTGAACGAATTTGAGAGCGAAGTGCCAGAACAACAACAGTTCGATGCTTTGAAATGGGCACTGCACGCTACGCCCACAAGGTGGTGGGGTACGCACCAAAAAAGTTTTGGGGATTGGCACGAATGCAGAAGGGGGATGCTTATATGATTTGGAAAACCTCAACTACGGATGAGAGCCGGTTATGAGGGGCGAAACAACTTGTGCACCCACCTTTCCAGTTGGGTAGAGATGTATGGCACGCAGCCTACACAAACACACACCACTCCCATGATAGAAAACAGGAACAAAACGCAGTAGCAGGAAAGACAAACCATGCAAAGATTATCTACGGGGAATCATTTGACAAGGTGTGCGAAGTGCTGAATAGGGTCGATCATGGGAAATGCACTGACTAGGACCTGCACGTACCAGCAGTTCGATGGGCCTATAGGACCATGTGCAAAAGCTTGACCGCGAGAGCAATTCTAAAGTTGTGGGATGAAGCAGGGATTGTAATCTCTATGGAGCATGCAAAGTCGAATCTGCACGGAACAACACCCATAGATTTGATAGTGCATGAATCCTGGAACAAAGAAATCACGTAGCCGCAAGAAATAGAACATATAAGACTTCAGGAAGAAATTTGACGGGGAAACTTTAGACTTCACAAACTTGAAAAAGGCTGGGTATGGCTAAGAGAGAAAAGCTCTTTAATGGACGCAAAGGTCAAGAAGCTGGAAAATGAAATAAATGAAGCAATTCTTGTCAAAAAACTAAGGATGTAGAGGCAAGGTGCATACAGTCATACTGACAAATTGGAACACTATCATCGTGAATTGGTTAGTCTGTTGCCTTGGCTTGGACCGCATATCGCCAAACGTAGTGACCAGGGTAGCACATTGTAAATAGTAGAGTGCATGATGCTGATCACCACAATGGAAGACGGGGATTCTCCTCGAACCATGGTGGAAGACGAGATGAAGCCCCACACGGGTGGTGCGCCCACCTGACTAGCCATAGGAAGGACAATCTTAGTGCTCCAGTTAGTTGAAAGGGAGTGCGGGACTATAAATTATTCTGCCTGGGAGCTGTGCGCTCTAGGAGATGTGTGCAGAATCAGAGCATCACAGGGTTCGCGACCGCACATGGAGGGCTGCGATGTCGCGCGAGTTGGCTTGGAAGTGATCATTGGTGTCACTATTCATGACAAGATGTCCAATTTGAGGCAAAATGGAGCAGGCGGCGGGCACTTAAGACGCGAGTTATGGGCCATATTTGGGGTAATCTACCGCCAAGAAAGCATTAATGGCCCAAAATTGGGGGTAACAGTCGAATTCAAATTCGAAAGGCGCTATAAAACACAAAGGGCTAGCCAGCAAACAACACTTGGTCATTTGAGAATTGAGCACTTGAGCAGAGCATAGAGTGTTAAGAGCCGAGCGATAAGTAAGCCCTTAAGTTTGCGAGAAATAGAATACGATATAGAGATGATGACAACTACTAAGGATGGGTTGGGAGTTGAAGAGGGAACCATCGACGAAGCCGCGTAGATCCCCATGGTACAAGATGTTCCCGCGGGCACTCGGGTGATCACATAAATCCCCAAATCACCATGGATGCCGCGGCCAAAGAAGGATAAACAGGTAATGGTTCCAATACGCATGTCCCCGAGGAATCTGTGACACAACAAATTATCAATGGAAGAAAAGGGGAGGGCAGTCATAATTGAAATAGATGAGGAAGAAGAAGACTTGTAGGCCCTGATCGGCGTCGTAGAAGAAGAAGAAGACATGGAGGAGGATATCCAACCGTTGCACTCTGTAGCAAAACTGCCCGCGTATGTCCCTCTGCGGAAAGGGAAGACCAAAGTACCAAAGGATTTGGATGCAATGAAGAGTTCACTCCAGACCCTGCTCCTCCCTGACAGTATCGTATTTGAGGGCACGCACCTGGGTTGTGTGGCAACCATGAAATTCGAACACTGGAATCTCACTGACAGGGAGAAGTTCCCGCACCTAGAGACGACAAATCTGATGAAGCAGAATACTGAGGGGGCGATGATCACGTTAGAGCTGCAAAAATGGTTGCATGGTGTGGAAAAGGCCGAGTTGCTGCATTTGTTATGGATACCACATTTCCACCACGCACCCATCACCATTTGTGTCATCAGGAAGCTTCTCTGCCTGGTGCATAATGGGTATCTATGGCTAGAGGAGCATATTCTCATCACGGCAGACCTCATCCACCATATTTCTCGGCTTCCCTATAAGGGAAAGGACCCCACGACTATAGCTAGAAAAAGTAGAGATTTGGCTCTTGTAGAAGCCATGAAAGTGAAATGTAAGCTGGAGAAAAAGAAGAGGGTCTACGCCATCTCCAGCATCAAGGACAAGGGGGTGCGCATAGCAACTCAACTCCTGGCAAGTAAAGTGATGAGAAAATTTTGCGCCGATGAGGTACCTGTTATCACCCCAAGAAACTCTCCTAGGTTATATCTCGAAGATGCTCGGGAACATTACAAACTCAAAAAAATGTTGGAAATGGATGAATGGGAGGAATGATGCTTATTCAAGCCAGATAACCACTTTTACTATGCTTAACTCTAGACATGGGCAAACACCCCCAGACTACAAGGCTTTAGACCACCAATCACTCACAGTTTAAGGATTAGGTGAATATGGAGAATACTGACCACACCAGGAGATGCACAGGACCCTATGATGGCTGGCTGCAAACAGTAAAAGGTCTGCTAATCTATTTCCTAATGCACAGACAGGATGACAACTCTTTGACACTAAGTAAAAAGAAACCTGCATAACACATTCTATAATACATACAAGATTCTAACACAGAGGTGGGATGACAACCCCTCAAATGCTAAATATCAAGAGCACACGAATAAATGTATAACAGGCACAACCTAGAACAGAGAAGAAGTGGAAAGTGAGCAATTGACAACAAAAGAAGCTTGTATTAGCTGAAAATGAAGACCAGACGCTGCAAGTGTCAAAGTAGTTACAGTCTCCAGAAGTTGAACCTTACATCAAAACAACAACCATCAACCCTCATCACATTTGTGTTTGGGGTATATATAGAGTTTGATTACAAAAATGCTCTGCTATTCTATGTGTGGAGGGGTCATAATGGACCACCAACCACATTAACTATCTAAAATGGGCCTTTGCTACGGTTTGCTACTTCAATGAATGAATTTGACATTCTCTGGTACTCTGTTGTACTCCTCGGGCAGGTGAAGTGTCGTAAAGGATGAAATTCCTTAGCTGCTGAATGTAAGTTTCTTCTTTGGCATCGTCCTTCTCGTCCTTCTTGGGTACATAATGTGTTGAATGCAGTAGTTGAAGTAGTAATGTACCAGACACTGATAGATGGTCGCTTCTGTCCTTCGGGTGCATGGCATGACCAAGGGTAAGGATTGCATGGCGGGTGTACAAGCGGGCGGAGAATAGATATCGGCCGTCAGATCAGACAAACGAACGACGGAGATGATACAGTGGGAGAAATCAGGAGGAAATGGGTAGAAATGTGTCAATTAAATGTGCGTTGTCCGATCTCGGGTGGACAAATCTGACGGCTATAGGACAGCAAAGGTGCACGGACGATAGCGAGTGGGGAATAGGCGAGTGAGTGGTAAGCGGTATTGCCTGCACCACTTACGGGGGTTGGGCAATATTCATACGTGGGGAAGCGATGCAATAGGCGCACGACACGTGGTGGATGGAACTGGTAGGAAACCGCTTTCCTCGCGGGTTAATACGTGGCTATGTTATGGCAGTGGGGGAAGCGGATACCGTTGGATCTCGTGGTAGATGCGATCGAACGACGGAGATTAACGCACATGCTTTGATTGATGCGATAGGGAAATACTATGTGGAGAATGTGGTTATATGGATAAGATCCTGTTATGGATTTTAAGTGCTCGGGGCTTAAGGAAAAGGGGCTTATGCCGAGCAGTTAAGAAAACAGAGGTGGCGGGAGGGTAAGGGATGGAGAAAGACGACCAGCTAGGAATCCTTCTATGCACAATCAAGTAGACTAAGCCTGTCTTTGGCCTTAAGAGATGATCTTTGTATAGTAGAGCTAACACTGGCTCCTTCTGGGGATGAGATCCTCCCTGTGAGGTCTCAAGAACCTGCAGATCAATGCCTTTCTAATGAAAAACCAATTAGCAAAATTCCTAGTGTTCCATTGGGCATGGAGTCTGACTGATCTTACATTAAAATTGATAAAACAAAATATTTACAAGTTTAAGGCCAAAAGGCCTTATATCACATAAATTTTTAGAAAACGCCCATTCAATGGGCCATCAAAAACTACTTCTCTTCCCATGCTTTGCAGTAGGAAGGTATTGTTCCCTTGGATCTGAGAAATAATGAAAGGGCCTGTCCAGAAAGCATCAAACTTCCCATGGTTTCCTTTCTTCTCTTTTAGTGCATCACACTTTAGAACCAAGTCTCCAACCTAAAAATTATCTGCCTTTGTCCTTTTGTCAAAAACTTCCTTGATATTTTTCTGATGTGCTGCAGAATTTTCAACCAATTGTTCTCTAATCTGATGTACCTTTGCTAAATCTGTGATCCTTTTTGCCATGTTTTCTTCCTCATCTTGTTCTGGTTGCAGGAACTTTTCCACAGGGAGGGTAAGCTGAATTGGAAATACTGCCTCTGTGCCATAGACCAGCTTGAATGGAGAATTCCTTATGGATCTCTTAATGGTCACTCTGTCAGCCCAAAGTGCATATTTGAGCTTAGAATCCCAATTCTTTTTGTTGTCCTCTAATAGTTTTTTGATTATCCTTATTAAACTCTTGTTGGATGATTCTGTTAGACCATTTCCTTGAGGGTAGTATGAGGTGGAATGAACCAGTTTAATGCCCATTGAATTGCACATGTCCATCAACTCTTTTGCCCTAAAGGCTGCTGCATTATCTATGACTAATTTATGTGGACATCCAAACCCGCTAAAGATGTGCTCTGTCAAAAATTTCATGACCACATTATGATTAGCCTTCCTAGTAGGGATTGCTTCAATCCACTTAGTGAAATAACCGGTGGCTACTAATATCCATCTATGCTGGCCACTAGAATGTGGATTGATTTCACCAATGAAATCCAAGCCCCACTAATGAAAAGGTCCTCTTATATGTATTGGTTTTAAGGGCAGGGACTTTAACTACTATTTCCCATCAAATCTTTGGCACCTATCACAAGATTTAACAAACAAAAATACATCAGAAAATAAGGAGGGCCAATAATATCCAGCTCTGAGGATCTTATGAGCTTTAGTCTTCTAATAATGGTGCCCCCCACACATGCTGGAATGAAACTGCTGCATAACTTCCATTGATTGTTCTTTGTCCAGACACCTCAAAAGCATTCCAGATGGATCCCTCCAATAGAGCAGATTTTCATTAATGCAATATTTTAGCCTCCCCGAGCTTAATGGTTCTGGATTGACTTTGAGTAAAGTTTGGAAGGATTTCTAGCTTCAACAAGAATTTAACTATTGCAGAATACCATTCACAAGAATCTAGATTTTCTGCCACTCACTGCTTTCTCTCTGGTTCAACGACTTCCTCTTCTTTTGTTTGACCGTTTTCTGAATTCGAGCAAATGAGGTTTATGTCCAATGTTCTGCAATTTTCTTCAGCTAACAGTTTGGCAAGACCGTAACCTTTGACAAGTTTGGTGGGCTTCAATTCTATTTTAAATTCAATCAACTTTGCAATCCATTTAGCCCTTCTTCCATCAGCATCAGGCTATGTTAGGACATCTTTTATTGTAGCAGAGGGTACATATGCAATTATCTTGGAATGCAGAATGTAAACTCTTAAAGCTTTCAAAGATTTGATAAGAGCATATGCCTATTTTGCAATGATATCATACCTCAACTCAGTGTCCCTTAAGGTCTTGCGGAAAAATGCCACTGGATGCTCTGAGCCTTCTTCATATTCTTGCAATAAAACTGCTGCAAGGGTATCTTCAGAGGCAAAAGAAAATATATGGAACTCCTTGCTGTAATCTAGACTAATTAAAGTGGGAGCTTCCATAGTATATTTTTTAATGGAATCAAATGATTTTCTTGCTGCACTAGTTCATTTGACTTCTGACCCCTTTCTCAACATGGAGATAATGTGCTTCACCAGTTCTGCAAAATTTTGGATAAACCTCCTTACAAAATTAATATTTCCTAGAAAGGACTGGATATCCTTCTTTAATCTTGAGACAAAGAAATTTTGTATGTCCTTAACTCTTTCTGGGTCAATTCAGACACCTGCAGCAGAAAAAATATGTCCTAACAACTTGCCTTCTTCTAAAGCAAATTGTGACTTTTTAGGATTGACTGAAATCCCAAACCTACTGCACTTCAAGAAAACTTTTTTCAAATGTTGAAAATGGTCTTGATGGCTGCTGGAGTATACTGTTATATCATCAAGGTAGATAAGGACAAATTTGTCCTTCTCTCCCACAAATGCGATATCCATAGCTCTCTGAAAGGTGGCTCCAGCATTCATTAGTCCAAAAGGCATCTTGGAATACATGAAAGTTCCCCAAGGAGTGGTGAATGTAGTCTTTTCTTGATCATCTGGATGTACAACAACCTGATTAAAGCGTGAAAATCCATCTAGGAAAGACATCACTTTGGCTCCTGAGACTTTTTGTAGCAAATGCTCCATCTTGGGTAGAGGATAGTTGTCTTTCTTAGAGCATTTGTTTAAGTTTCTGAAATCAACACAAAGTCTGATTTCTCCACTTTTATTCCTCACCACTACTAGGTCGGCTACCCATTTTGAATATCTAAGGGGAACTATGATTTTGGCAGCCAACAACTTTTTTATTTATTTTTCAATTAGAGGGAGGAGCATAGGGTTCATTGGTCTCAGCTTCTACTTGAAAGGGATGGTGTCTTTCTCTAAGGGGATTTTATGCTGGATGATCCTTTTATCATATGTTTTCAGGCCACTGTATTCCCAGGCAAAGACATCAGCAAATTGCTTCATTAAATTGCAGTATTCTGAACCTTGGTCAGTAGATAGATGAGTGGACAAATTTATGTATCTAGGTTGACCTGGACTTCCTATATCATGCTTACAGACTGCAGATTGGTCTTCTTTTTGAGCAACCTTGTAAGGCACATCATTATGATCAAACAGTCTTTCTAGAGGAATTAGACCCTTAGCTATATGATTACTGGGCAGTTGGACAATGCTATCTTTGCCAATTTTATTTCTAAGCTGGGATCGGGGATTTTCTTCTAAAGCTTCATTTTCTTGGTCAATTTGCATTTCAGAAAATTCATCAATAACTTGCAAGAACCTGTTCACTTCATCATCATCTTCAAAATCTTTCCAATGCTGGACATTATTAGGCAAGGATGGTCTGTATTTCATTTGGACTTCATAAACAAGTCTGGGAGGCATGGGAGGGATGAACATACTAGCAGACACAACAAGGGAATCAACAAGCTGATTTTTGGCTCTAGGGATGTATGAGATACAAAAATTGTCAAAAGAATCTTTGAGTCTACGCACCTCATCTCTGCATGCTTTTAGCCTTGGGTGCTTTGCTTGAAATGTTTTGTTTACCTGTTGAATGATCAGATCAGCGTCTCCAAACACTTTTATGCTTCTAATTCCTCTGTCTTTAGCTGCGTTTAGACCCAATATCAGAGTCTCATATTCTTCTATATTGTTTGTGACTTAAAAAGCCAGCTTAAAAGGCAGTTGTGTGTTTTCTTGTTCTGGAGATATCAGCACCTTCTCCTGCTCCTGCAGTTTCCCTGGAACATGCTCCAACAAAGAACATCTCCCAAACCTGACTTCCTTGCTCTTCCTCGGCCTGAACTATTTGTTTCCTAAGCTACATTGAGGCCTTCTGAGATTCTTCTATTTGGAGAATACATGCTCCAAAATCAGTGTCCACAGCATAAATGGGATGATTAGAAGGATTCTTTTCATCACTGATGATGTATGCCAGTCGTGCTTCTCTGTACAATCTCCTGCTTTCTCCTCCAAGGACTGGGACAGTGGCATAAGGTAGATCATTCTGTAATGTCCCCCCTAATCTCTTAATCCATCCTCTGGATAACAGCATGCCAAACTTGGGAGGGACATCTGCTACCACAATGTCCATCACCATGCTCTTCATGGGCAGCTGAGTTAGGGTAATAGCTAAACCTTTGATCAGTCCTAAGCATTTTACTTTCCTTGAATCAAAAGAAAATAAATCATGATATGGTCTAGTGATATTAATGCCTAACTCTTCCATGACAGCTTTAGGCATTAGATTGTGTCTAGCCCCTGTGTCTAGTAGGAAATTGTGGAGAATTTTATCATGAATGGTCAAGGATACATAAGAAGATGGAGAATTATCATCAGCAGGTTCGGTCATGGGGCTAAGCACAACTGTAGGTCTATCATCTTGCAAGTTGACAGAGTCAGTGGAGGTTTGTGTGGCTTTTAGCTCAAGAGCCTCGGGGATAGGCAATCTAAACACTTCACTCTTTACAAGTTCTAACAGAGACATAGATATTTTCAATTTCTGAACTTCTACTTCAAAGTTGAAAGGGGAAGGGGACTTGTCAGGACCTCTTACCTCTTGAGCTAGAGCTTTGAGGATGACTGGATCAGCTGCTAGTCTTCTTTGTTTGGTATTCTGTGATTTTGTATGGAAAGCAGCTCTTTGGGCATGATTCTCCTTGACATTATTTGCATTTGACCTTAGATTATATCTTTGTTGTTCACCAGTCTGCATAACATCCTCTCTGTCCCACTCTTGACTAGTTTGGTTCTGGAGTAATGCTTCTTTGTATTCAGCCAATGTCAAGAAGGAAGCACTGCCTTTATCTTCCATGCAATGTATTTCATCCTCATCTTCAAATTTTTCTTCCTCCATGACTACATTTTGAAAAGGAGCTTTAACTTTGTGTTTTTCATTTGGTTCTTTACCCCTCTAAATTACTTGTAGTTGTTCATTTGCTCTTCTGAATGGATTTGGGTTTCTTGGAGAAAATGTGTTATGTTTCCTTGCCTTTCCTGAGTTCTGCTCAACCTTTAGCTTAGATATTTTAGCAGCCAATGAATCAATCATTCTAGTCATTTTTTCTAATTTAGGTTCTGAAGATGAAGCAGAGGAAGAAGAAGCCTCACCTCTCCGTCTCCTTCTATCAGCATGACTTTTGAGTTTTTCTGCGACCATAATATTAGATTCTACTTCTAGGGCTGCATCTTGCATATCAGCCAGAGTGGCACATCTTCTTTCTCTCAACAATAAGCAGAAATCAGAGTCAAAAGCATTGGCATAAGTGAGTTTGGATGAGGTGGAGATTGGCTTTACTTCAACTGGTATTTTACTATACATACGATTAAATATCTTATCAAAATCAGGAAATGATTCCCCATCCTCCCTCTTCAGGTTACCAAACTCAGTATGGTAATATAGTAAGTCTTTTTTATCTCCCCAATGCTTCAAAAATGCATCATCTAAGGCTTCAATGTCAGCAATAGATCTAGGGGTCAATTCTCTGAACCATTTTCTAGCCTCTCCATCGAGGCTCTAAACAAAAACTCTTATCCACACATCATTTTCACTTATATCCAAATTATCAACATAACTATAAAAAGATTCAAGGTGTTCTTTATCAGTTACCCCATATGT
>APFE030349071.1:34992-54950 GCA_000404065.3 Pinus taeda
TCCTCTCATGCCTGTTAACAGCTTACATCATTGGCTGGTAATCAGGCGATGTCTTTCCATGTTCGACTCCAGAACATTTTTCACGTGGATCGACTTGTACTTCGGGTGAAGATTGGATGAGTTTGAAGACCCTAGATCTAGTTTCATCCATCTGGGCTGCGATATACTCAGGAAAATAAAGACATAAAATGTACATCATTGCTGCACAGATGATCATCCAAATCAAAGGATGATGACTCCACTAGAATCATCAGTCTGCCACACAGACGGTTGTCTGTCCTATGTACATGAAAATGAATTTATAAAGCTGAGCATGGGAATGCCCGCCTCAGGTAGATCATGAAAATGTTATGAAGATAATGTATTGTATTGTATCTTATTACAAGTCACCTTCCAGTTCGAAAGAACCTTAGATCCTCATGATAAAGCATTTCGATCGACATCAAAAGATTTTCGACCTAATGCTTTAGGGGGCAACTGTTATAGACATATTTGGGCACTGCAACCCAAAATCATATATGTCCATAAACCAATGGCCTTTGAGTCCCTAAAAGTGTTGTTTCATGCCTTAAAGGAACAAGGTCAGCTGATTACATCATCTCCCAGAAGTTCTCCACAGAAAACTGCTCAGAACTGGTCAAAACTGAACCATATTGACTACTCAGTGCAGAGGGTGCGATGCATATCACCTAGTCAGTGCGAAAAGTGCGATTCATACTGAAAATCCCTTCTGTAGGGTGCGATGGGCGGGAGTAGACAAATGGTAGAGACAGTTTGCAAGGTGGATGATCATGGAATCTTCCAGAAACTTCTCTTGTGACACTTGCCTCTCTGAATTCACCTAGGGATGAGTAAGAGATCATCAATCTCCAAGTGGAATCAAGAACTATCAGAGAGAGGAAACTAATCAAAATCCCAGAAGTTGACACACTCCCCTACAATCATCTATATATGGATCCCTCATCCTAGAGATCCAAAGGCTGGAACATTGTATCTTGTAAGGAAGTGCTGTAGGTTTCTTGGTGGAATATCATAGTGTTGGGTGATCTAAGCTTTTCATGAGGTGAAGAAGGGCTTTCATGCTGGGAAGATGACACTGGGTCAGGTCAATGGGTTGTAATCCTCTCTTCTAATCTCTATATCAATAAAGCTATTCAAGTTTTCCTCCACATTATTTTATGTTTGCCAATATATGCATGTATGTGGTCAATATATATCTGGTCCTATATTGTTTATGACTATAGATCTTTTTACTTTGAAGGTATTATGCTGCTTTGACTTTACAGGTACTCTTTGAGGTGGAGTGGTCAAGGGAGGAGCGGCTAAGATCTGTCAAAGGGGAGAAGGAACAAGCAGCGAACCAAGTGAAGGATCGAGGTTGGTATTCTTTTCTCTTCTCCTATCTATTGCTCGTAAAGGAAAATGAAAATAACTTTAATCTGTTTGTTTCTAAGATAGCTACTCATCTTAGTGGGACTAGCAGCTCTGCATAGACACTAGATTTCAAGATAACAGAAAGCACATTAAGGACTTCCAAAAATTGATATAAGGGTAAATGATCTTTTTGAAAAGTAGGGGATTGATGTTTTCATAGGGACTTTAAAGGATAACATTCAACATGAGGTTTGTCTTTGGGAAGCTAATTCATTGAAGAAGGAATTTAGGTTGGCAAGAAAAATTGAAAGAAAAATAATGGCAACAAGGAAGCCACCACTCACAACTATAAAGATGGAAGTGTGGTTCCTCCTAGCCTTCCACAACCTATAAGGTCGACACTACAACAATTGGAAGAAAAAAGAGTAAAAGAACTTTGTTACATTTGTGATAGAAAATGCACTAAAGGTCATGAGTGTGTTGAGAAGAAATTATTTTACCCAAAATGCGAAGAGGAGGAATAAAATGATCAAGAAACATTAAAATAAGAGGATATACACCAAGAACGAACCCTAGGGAAATAAGAAATGAATGTGACCATATGTTGTAATGCATTGGCACTTTATGGATATCATCTACCATCCTTTACATCATCTTTAATAGAAAATTCTAGGGTTCAAGCAGTGGAAGATCACATCAAGCATCAACGACAATTTCTCCAACTCTTAAAGAATAACATCACCTTGGTGCAAAATCAAATGAATCAACATGCATGTCAACATCGTAGTGAAAGAAGTTTGGATGTAGGTGACTAGGTATTTTTATGGCTACAACCATACAAACAAATGCCCCTTAAGCAAGCTAAGAAGGATAAAAAATTATCACCAAAGTACTATGGTCCTTACAAGGTGCTACAAAACGTTTGTACTACGACATACAGATTGGAGCTTCTTCAATTTTCCTGAGTTCACCTAGTTTTCCATGTTTCATGTTTAAAGAAGGTTAGAAGTGACAGACTCCCAGTTCAAACAATATTGTCAGAACTTGATGATCAGAAAATGATCCTAGATGACTTTTTACTCAAACATTAAAGTCAAAGGATGCTTCTAAAAATAGTCCCATTGCATAGATATTTTCAATCTAAATCTAATGCAATTTGAATGGGCTAAAATGGACTTCAGATGAAGAAGTTATTGCAATAAGAACATTGCCCATTATCCTTAGAAAAGCAGGCGTTTCTTAGAAATATGGACTTAAAGGATTTATATGCGTTCCTTAAGGAAATCACATTGGAGAAAGGAAAATAGCAAACTTAGACCAAAGGTCGGATGGACCCCTGATTAGCGATCTCCGATATATCGCATCAGAGGTAGGGCTGCATGTGATATCGAGACCCAAGCGGAGCCGATTATGATCAAGTGGGATCGGATCGGCGGATCGGGTTGGCACAGTCCATGGTATATGGAAAGAACCCCTGGGATGTTACATATGTGATATGTCGATGCGATATGCCATGATGCGATATCGACCGTCAGATCGAGGAGTCAAATCTTCCATTGTGAGAAAATTTTCCTCATTTATGACATTGTTTAAGGCATCCTCTAACTTAACCTTAGCCAACTTCTCCATGACATTCTTATTAAGCGTAAATGAAGACCCCATCTCCCACAAAGGTTTTTGACCCTTCATCACTAGTGGCCCAAACCTGTCAATAATGCCAACAATTCCCTCTGAAATTACAGATCCCACCCACATAAGGTCACAGTCTAGGGTAACAAGCATTTTCTTAACCTCATGATTTTTAGAATTAGGTTTTGAAAGACTATAAACCCGTCCAACTTGAGAACCGTGAAGAACGTTAACAAGTAGTGTTGTGTGTGAATTGTAGAAGCCAAAATGACCACCACCAAAGACGAGGGTTTGAAATTTAATTTCCCCTCTAACTGATATGCATGTACGAGGAGTTGTTGTGAGAAACAAAATAAGAATTGTAAATGTCCATGGTGTCATGAGCAAAGATAAAACCAAGAAAGATTTTGATGACACAATCAAATTGATCATTAATCCTCACATAAAAATCACATATATTGCAAGGCACCATGAAATGCAATCGATTCACCATAGAAAACCCAAATATGTTTATCAATAACCTAACCTATAACTTTATGAAATATTATCATCTTAACTTTACATATCACTCCACTAAATCAAAAAATGTCTCAATGGTTTACTAAGTTTAAAATTTTTTTGACATTTTCCCACATCAATTTAAATTATTTATGTAGAAATTAGTTCTATTATATCCCATAAAATTTTAGAAATCTCACAACTTTAAATATATATATATATAGAGTATATCAAAATCCATTTTACTTTTATACTTAAACTCATATTGTATATCAAAATACGACCTACCTTTCAAGATTCAAATGTAGGCTCTATGTTAAAGTTCCCATGCTTCTAGCCAACTCATGCTCTTTATGTGAAATTTGAATATTTCTGCCATGCTTTAGAGGAGAGAAGAGCCTTGTGGCCACAGCATCAGAAATATGTAGGCTAAGGCCATCCATTGTAAGGATGAATAAAAGGGGCGATAATGAACAAACCTACCTAAGCCCCCTGCCTGCTTGAAAAAATGTAGTCAGGTATCCATTTATGATAGTAGCAAACTGAACAGAAGTAACACAGGCCATGATCCAATTTATAGCTTGAGCTTGTATACCGATCTTGTGGAGAACCAGCCTCAAGTATCCCCAGTTCAGACAGTCGAATGCTTTTTTAAGGTTGACTTTGATTATTGTAGCATCAACGTGTTTCGACTGGATGGAATGTATACATTCCTGCGCTGTGGCAAAAGCGTCATGTATTTGTATGTGCTTAAAAAAGCCGAATTGTTGAGGAAAGATGAATTTGGACAAAAGTGGCTTCAGGCAGTTAGCTATAAATTTGGATATGATTTTGTAAACAAGATTACAAAGTGATATGGGCCTGGGCCGGATTTATAAAATTGCCTGATTTAAATTCTTCCATGGATGGGCATTTTCACACATTTTTATAAGAAATTAATAAAATAGGCCACAAGCCCTATGTGGTGAATGACAAAAGCCAAGAAAATTTATTCCCAACGCCAAACATAACGTGTCTAATGGACACCATTTTACCTTTGAAGCAATGTCAGGTCTACCGAAATAAACAAAGAGTTTAGAGTTTTTTAAGCTGGATGACAGGCCTGCTTTTAAAGATTTCAAAGCCTCACACCCGTGATTGACCATGGAAGCATCTGTATGTGAAATAATCAAGAAAAACTATCAAGTTTCGATATTGATTGACCATGAAAACATATAAATGTAAAATAATAAGAAAAAGGCATCAGATTTCGCTGGTGATTAATTATTGCAGCATGGAAGTAACGTGCAGTTTAACGATGAAGAGATTGTAAATTCATTTTGTTTGGTATCTTTAGTTATCAATAAATTTTATTTTGATTGTACGAAATTTTTTAGATTTTACAAGTCTAGAAAAAGTGTAGTTGGTATGAATGAGTAAGAACATGTCCACGAAGAGTAACTCTGCACATGGCTTCAAAGAATAACTGAGGTCAGAATTAGTAGCACGTGTCCACAAGGTTATTGTTTATGTTCTTGTCCAATACTGGAAATGGCCAATGCCGTTAAGTTTGTGGGTGGTTTTATTTAGTTCATTGTCATATTATTTTATTATGAAGATAAAGATAATATAGTTGATTGGGTTTAGCTTGGGTTGTGTACAGTATTATTTGTTTTTTTGGTTTAGTATTCTGCATGTAATATGTTTAGCAATTTTTCTCTACATACACATGAAATGTAGAGTTCATAATGAAAAGTCTTTCTGATTTAGTCTTTCTAATTTATGAAGCTTATTTATTCTTCGTATAAATTATTAATATGTTTTTCATAATTAAAAAAATTAATTGTAGATATATGTTTCTCATATAAAATATAATTAATATTTTTATTAAAAAATAAATTAAATTTATTATTATTTAATTTTATTACATATAAATTAATGAAGAATATTTTTCATAATAAAAAAAATTAGTTGTAGATATATTATTTCTCATATAAAATATAAATATATTTCTATTAAAAAAATAGACTAAATTTATAAATTTAAATTTTTTATTATTCTTATTCTTATTATTATTATTATTAACTTTTGGTAGCTTCTACATTTTTGGTAACTCCTACATGATAAGTAAATAACACATCCTCAACTTGATTTAGTTTATGAAATCCAACTTCTTAACAAGAAGAGTTTTCACCTTTACAATGAAATCATTACAAGGTTTTGATGAACCTTTGGGAAGAGAAGAAATTAAAATGTGTAGTTACATTGTTTTTTATAACTTTTTAATGGTGGGTGGATAATTCAATGTTTTTTTAGGTAATCTGAGTCTTGAGATGACTAACACCCCTAATTTGTGGTTTGAGTAGCCACAATCTAGAGGTATCTAAACCATCAAAATCACCTTGGGATTGCACTTGACCCAGGCCAAAACACGGCCACAAGAATCCTTATCATGGCTCGATTTTTGCCTACTCGATGATCTTTCCAACAAGAAGTGCCTTAAGACCCTTATCATGGCCGGATTTTTGCCTACTCATGATCTTTCTAATAAGAAGTGCCTTAACAAAACACTCTATCACCATCTATCCTACACATCTTAGACTAGATGAATAATTCAATATTAAGTAAATAATAAATACACAATTTTAAACTAAAATATATGACATTATTTTCTTAAAAAATTAGTTTTGGTTTTTGTGACTTTCTTCATAATTCACCCTTTTTGAGAATTGATTCTTCAAACAAATACATTATCCAATGTCAAACATAATTTTCTGTTAGGAGAAATGGGGAGACTTCACTATTTAGATGAGAAGTGTGGATATAAAGTTTGCAAGTCTTTTTTTTAAGAGGGTGCGAAAACCTATCTTAGCTCAGATGTCAAACCAACAGTGAAGACAACCATCACCATCTTTGGTTGCTACCCGACCAATGCACGCTGACTCTCATCACTGTTATTCAAGAAAAATCACGCCACCTGCCATCTCTAGCTGCTACCCTGCCAATGTAGGCTGACTCTTATCACCCTTATTCAAGAAAAAACATGCCACCTGCCATCTCTAGAACCACGCCACCTGCCATCTTTCACTTCTACCCTACCAATGCGGGCTGATTCTCATCACCCTTATTCAAGGAAAACCACATCACCTGGAATAACCCGTGGTAGTCTTTCACTCCTCTCAGATACCTGTGGGTCTTGGGCTGTTAACACGTTTCCTTACGTTCAAAGAAGATGAGTTCTTAGCCAAGCAGAAATAGTTTTAGGGCATACCTCAAATCCAAAAAATTAACCAATCTTGTATATAAAAAAAATTATATGATCTTGTTTATTTGTTTTTCTAAAAATTTAATAGACATTTGTTAGAAGCATGAACTCTTTATAGTCTGACTACTCGACTCTTTGTAATCTGAGTTCTCCAATATATCGTTGAGATTGATATTCATAATTCTGAGATATTCGTGAGATGATGTTTGCCAAACCAAAGTATCATGCCTTTTGACCGTATTCACGAAGAATTTTGAGGTGACATAACTGTATTTTTATATTTCATCGTTTTGTGCCTAACAGATGCGAATCTCCCCCACCTCTCATCGATCTGTTCCTGCAAATTGCGAATTCCTCCACATCACCAAGTGGCAAGTGCCCACTGCTTGCGATTGAATTGAATTGACCAACCTTATCTCTACATGCAAACTTTTATCGGTACCGATGTTCGTCTTGCCTTTCCCTTTTGCTACGATCCACTAACTCATAAAATATTAGATAACTCATAATGGAAAGTACAAACTATATTTAATAGTTAGGCAAGTCAGTAATTTATGTTCTAATAAAATATTAGATATCAGGCAGGTGGGTGAGGTACTACTCTTAAAACCTTATCACAAATAATTAAACGTGTCTACCAATATCCCTTAACTTAAAAAATGATGCAGGTCAAATATCTTCTCTTCAATGTTCAAGATACAATATTTTTTCCACTGGTCAACATTACACGCTCACTTTATAGGGAGGTATGATATCTAAAGCACAATGGGACCAAATATCTATTTAAACTTTTATAAATTTTACCTATAATTAAATTGTATATTGACCTTGGAGAGTTTCTAGGTTGACAGCACGCTGGTCTACCTCTTAATATAATTAATTTACTTAAACAGTATGTTTACTTTTTCTTGAATTGGGCACATATTTATGATATAGACTTAACGTGATTAATTTATTATGTAATTTTGAAAATATTTTTGTATATTAAATATAGTTATGAGAAGTTGTTAGTAAGAAGAAATGAGAAATAAAAGTTATAAATAATGGTTAATTTTTTTGTAATAAGGTGTGTGGAATTTTTGTTGTTTTTTATTGATTTGGTTTATATTGTATTTACATTGCATTTATGTTTCTCCACAAAATGGAGGGGACTGAAATATTCATATCATGTAAGGAGATCTAAGTTTTTGGATTTTCTTATAATTGTATTTGAGAAGAATTTTTTTGGTGTTTTTTTTGTTGATTTTGTTTATATTGTATTAACATTGATTTCATGTTTTTCTACAAAATGGAGGGGAATGAAATATTTATCTCATGTAAGGAGATCCAAGTTTTAGTTGAAAATTACAATTTTTTTTAGTTATATGAGATTAATAAAATTATTTACATTTGTTGGGGACAATAATGATGAGGTATGCATTCGTGCACATGTATTTAAGTTACTATCC
This sequence comes from Pinus taeda, assembly GCA_000404065.3. Lineage (NCBI taxonomy): Eukaryota > Viridiplantae > Streptophyta > Pinopsida > Pinales > Pinaceae > Pinus > Pinus taeda. The sequence goes on from APFE030349071.1 coordinate 43,186, forward strand.
TTTGTTAGAAGCAAATAGGTTAGTACATATTTGGGGCCTTTATTTTTTATGGTTGGTTCAATGAGGAGGCCTTGTACTAATGAGTAGAATAACAAGGATGCCTTACAAAGTCCTACATATTATAGTTTTCATGAGCTCTAGGGTTGTGATGTCTTTCACCATGCTAAGCAACTAGGTTTATAAAGGTGATAGCAAGTTACTTTGACTCCATGCCCATTCTACCACACAGTCAAATAGGAGATTTTTCATTTAAAGTTATACAAATTATATTGAGAAAACTACATTTTAGCTTAGTATTTCTCATCTCATAATGATACTTGATGCAACTACGACCTTTTCCTCCTACACTTCAACTTTCTCTCTGAAATTGTCTTTCATCTATTCTTCCTTAGCACACTTCACAATGTTTGGAAATATTTCAATCAACCCAGAGGAAATAGTTCATGTCATTTACCTTCATCTCCAATATCATACATATCAAAAGTTCAACTGATTGAGATATCAAGAATCCATGCCCCTCACAAATTTCCCCTAGTACATTTATGTCTCAGGAGAGATGGAATGCCAAATGATGAATAATTCCTTAGCTCAATTAATTTCATCCGCTATTGGGTTTCACAATATCATAATTTTGGAATTTAAACACACTGGTGGAACATTTTATAAATCACTTGATACGAGTTTTTCTAGTAAACAAATGCTTTCGTGCCTTGATAGACAAATAGTTTTCCTGTCAACTAAATTTTGTTCCCTAGGATATCGATGTATCGGGTATCAAGGCTTTCTCAATATGCTACTCTTAACAAAGTCCCATCCTGATTTGATATGTGTAACCTTGCTGATGGAACCTTAAAATGTTGAGAGATTGAGATACGTAGTGATTAGGAGTTTGGGTATCAATTGATCAAGGTTTCAGAGATTTGGTATTTAACTAGGTAAAACACTTTTAATTACAAGACCTAAAATGTTTATGTCTCCTGACATAAACATAAAAATTGTCATCTTAGGAGTAGGGTGTTGGGATATTGGACTTTTAGAATTCAAACTTAAAAAAGGATTACATATAACCTGGCTTGAGATGAGAACGTTGCTTTAGAACCTTGCAACACTAGGAGACATTTATCTAGTCAACAACCTTTCATAGTTTTCTCCTTCGACTAAGTTGCTTGACCTGACCTCGATATTACATAATAACACATAAATACTCAGAAATTGAACTATAGATAAATAAGTACACGTGTGAATATGAGTTAGGAGATGTCTAATCCTGCAATATATGAACACACAAAGAACAAATTATTGTGATCATAATTATACTTTGTATTAACATAGAGACAAGAATATGAATTATAGAGGGATATAGACTACCTAGAGGAATAAACACAATATCTCAATATGACCAAAACAAATCTACAAAATTTCTTTAAAATATCTCCCGGCCTCTAATTTATACTCCTCTCCCTTTTTGGGCTAAATACATTAGTTCATCTTAGCCACTCTGTTCGGTCAATTTCACATAGTTTGGGTCCTCCTTTGTCATGGACACACATTTTAAAACATGCTAAAGGCTTGCCTAAATACTTGGAAGATGAAACTTCTAGATTTCAACTAATCCTAACAACTCCATAAGTTCTGCAACTAATTACTAAAATGACTCTTGACTTGAACCTCTTATGGATCAAATCTATCTTCTAAATGATATTTATATTCATATGTGAATCTTATCCTCCAACAAAGACTTTTCATTCTGTGATGCTCTTAGCTTACGATATTAGCTATCAAACCAACCTTTAAACAATAGTTTCGTGAGAAAATTTCGCAATCTTATCCTCCAATCTAAATTAAGGGAGCGCACTCCCTTTGGTAAAGGTTTGTTTGACCTTCTAGAGGTGAAGAGTTGACTGCAAGGATGTCCACTTGCATCATAACTTTAAAAGTGGCATTCAAATAGAAATTTCCATTTTTGGGTGGTGGATACTCCTTTGGAAGCTATTTACCATATGCTCAAATTATATTAATGTAAGTTAATTTGCAATGTTTTTATGTCAATTATATGTACATGTAACATAATTATTTTAATTTTAATTTCAAAATTTGTTCAACATATGGGTATGGACTTGCATATAACATTTCCTTTGTTGGTTTGTGTTATTTATGTTAATAACTTAGTAATATGATGATTTTATTAAGATTGGGGAGAAGTGGAAAAATATGAGACATAGAAATTATACCTCAATCTTAAGGGAATGAAAAAGAGCATGTTAGAAAGGGGAAATGAATAGAGGATTGTATACATGTAGTATTAATAAGGTCTTGGTTGTTGTGGATGTTTAAGTGATCATTTTAAGGTTAGTAGTATATATTTAATAAAAGGATAAATTGAGACATAAATTATAGTTCATTATTCACGGAATGAATTTGAACATATCAAAGAGTGGGGATAAAGTGGGAAAATGCATCCAAGGTTAGCTGACTTCAAGATGAGTCTAGTGGAGAGGATTTTGGAAAGAGAACAAAGTTTAGAAGAGGGTGGGGTTGAAACTTGGAGGTACAAAATACTCAAAGATAGGGACTTCTTGGATATCATAGTACTACACTAATTTCACTCACAAAAGGAAAAAAAGTACATCCATTAGATTCCCTTATACAATACTTTTAGAGTTTGTCTAGTTTTTGTGTCCAACTCATCGATATGAACCAGATGAATCATTAATGGATTTCAATAGAAATCATAGCTAGAGTTTTCATCACCAAAATATAGGGATTGAGCCCCTAAGTTTGCAACCTCTCTTTAGGGAATTAGATAAAGGACATATTACCTTGTTTTGCATCCTTTTGGTGCCCTTTACTAAATTGTGTGGAAGTTCATTGTCATCATACTGTTATTTTAGAATTTTATTTGCTAACCTTTGAATCTATCATGCTCTAAGATCTTAGGAACCTTGAAGCACACCTTAAACAACAAATTAGCAAACAAATCAATTCGAATGGTTAATTATCCTAGATTTAACCAGAAGTAACTAGGACATCAACTAAGAAACCTTTACTACCTTCAAACGACTAAGTGCATATCCCTCACATAAATTAACTTCAAATAATGAATCTAGGGTTTCACATTTGCACAAAAATATCCAACCCCCTCTTTTACAATAAACTAATTTTTGCATAACAAGCTATAATATGATGATTTTTTTTTTTTTAAATTCCCAACCTGAAATTTCCTCTTCACTTCATTGAGGTCACATTTCATCGCATATAAATTTTGTCATTATTGTTGAACTAAAATATTTGTAAAGACCATTTCAAATACCTCAAATCTATCTAGTAGTCCCTCCATAACTTGTACTACCTAGGTCTGTTAGGTCCCTATACTACTCATGTAGTCCCCATATTTTTATTATTATACCCCATAAAATCCCATTATTGTTATTGTTGTGTCCTTACATTATTATTGTTATGTCGACTTGGATTATATTGTGACACCTTAGACTCCTATATATATATATATATTATATATATATATTATATATATATATATATATTAATATATATTATAATATATATATATATATATGGAGGTATTGTCATTTGTATCATCCAATAATTGTTCATTTGCATAATACAAAGGAGGTTTCCCCCTTGAAGAGGTTGATTTTGAAGTCGTTGATCTATCATTTCTTCTATCTTGTGAGCTGGTTACTTAACATTTGGTATGGGAGCTTTGGATTCTTGGGCTTTTCCACTTGAAACAAGTCATCATGGTATTTTCGCTATAACTTTTCTCTACAAAGTTTCAAAAGTTGAAATTAAAAACATTTCAAATGAAAGATTTATGAACCTCATGTTTGAATTTTAGCTCTTGTCTTGCTATATTTGTGGAGATATGAGATGAGGAAGTTAGGGTTTGTGGATGCTCCCGAATTCTATCTGAAACAGATGACTTTGGGAAAATCGTCATAACTTTCTCTTTGAGCATGAGGTTCAAATTTCGTAAAAAGTGACAGAAAGAGGACAAAATTTAGTTTGTTAGATATCGTTTTCAGGGCCGAAGGTAGAAACAATGACACGTGGCACTTCGTAAAAGTTTGGTCTACTGAACCAGTCTATAATCCGACCATCGTATAAAATTGGGCATAACTCTTTCTTGAAGAATTCAATCTCGATCTGACCTATGGGGTTGGAAAGAGGACTTAGGGGGCTACCAAAGGACGAAATTTCATAAATTGGATATTTGAAATTACAGAGTTACAATATTTTCAATATCGAGCTCCTAAAAGAAAGAAAAAGAATGACTTGAATCAAGAAAATAGAAACGCCTAGTAAGAAAAATCAGATGGATGATTTGAAGAATGCATTTGAAGCTAAGATACATGATGTTATCTATGGAATGGAAGCTAAGATCAATGATATAAAATCAAAATCAAAATGAAACTTGGAACATTTGAAGAAAGAAAGGTAAGGTTTGAAGGAAGGTTGGACAAACTTGCCACAAGAAAGGCTTCCTAATGATGAAAAGGTAGATATGAGGAATTTTTATGGCAAGGATCTAATGTCTTGGATACTACATATGGAGCAATATTTTGGTCTACATGATGTGCAAAACACACAAAATATACGTGTTTCATCTTTATATTTAGAACCAAATCATTTTGTATGGTATAGAGGCATTGTTTCTCGTAAACCACTTGTCACCTTGTCAATTTTCGCAGAGAAAATGATAGAACATTATGTGGATACAAAGAGAAACGCCTTCTTTAGCCAATTGATAAATCTCAAACAAAAGGGTTCAATGGCAGAGTGTTATAGACATATTTGGGCACTACAACCCCAAATCATATATGTCCATAAACCAAGGGCTTTCGAGTCCCTAAAAGTGTTGTTTCATGCCCTAAAGGAACAAGGTCAGCTAATTGCATCATCTCCCAAAAGTTCTCCACAGAAAACTGCTCAGAACTGGTCAAAACTAGACCATGCAGACTGCTCAGTGTAGAGGGTGTGATGCATCTCACCTGCTCAGTGAAAAAAGTGCAATGCATACTGAAAATCCCTTCTGTAGGGTGCGATGGGTGAGAGTAGACAAATGGCAGAGACAGTTTGCAAGGTGGATGATCATGGAATCTTCCAGAAACTTCTCTTGTGACACTTGCCTCTCTGAATTCGCCCAGGGATGAGTAAGGGATCATCAATATCCAAGAGGAATCAAGAACTATTAGAGAGAGGACACTAATCAAAATCCCAGAAGCTAACTCACCCCCCTGCAATCATCTATATATTGATCCCTCATCCCAGAGATCCAAAGGCTGGAACATTGTATCTTGTAAGGAAATGTTGTTGGTTTCCTAATGGAATATCATAGTGTTGGGTGATCTAAGCTTTTCATGAGGTGAAGAAGGGCTTTCATGCTGGGAGGATGACGCTGGGTCAGGTCAATGGGTTGTAATCCTCTCTTCTAATCTCTATATCAATAAAGTTATTCAAGTTTTCCTCTGCATTCTTGTATGTTTGCCAATATATGCATGTATGTGGTCAATATGTATCTGGTCCTATATTGTTTATGACTGTAGATCTTTGTACTTTGAGGGTATTTTGCTGCTTTGACTTTACAGGTACTCTTTGAAGTGGAGTGGTCAAGGGAGGAGCGACTAAGCTCTGTCAAAGGGGAGTAGGAACAAGCAGAGAACCAAGCGAAGGATCGAGGTTGGTATTCTTTGCTCTTCTCCTATCTACTTCTCATAAAGGAAAACGAAAATAACTTTAATTTGTTTGTTTCTAAGATAGATACCCATCTTAGTGGGACTAGCAGCTTTGCATAAACACTAGATTTCCTGATAACAAAATGGTGACTCCGCTAGGGAGCGAGTAGTTTGTTTGCTTGTCTATATTTGTTTGCTTTATAAACTTACAGACGGAGCCTAAAGTCAAGCCAGCTAGCCTTCGAACTGCATTTGCTATGCAAGTGCAAAGTAGATCAATGTTGCTTCAGTCTATCTCTACGTTTTGTTTATAAACTAAGCAATTGATTTGCAAACATCCTAATTGCCTTGGTGTGGCTCCAGTAGCCTCATTAGATCAGCCCCTATGATTTGCATTTAATGACTATCATTTGCTCGGCTTAAATCCCTTAACTGAGTTGCAAACTGTGACCAAGAGCCGAATTGAAGTCTCGTCCCTGGACCATCGCACCTTCTCTTCTTGGGAATTTGGATGCATCGCACCTCCCGTGTGCAGTAGGTGATATGCATCGCACTTTCCCTGTGTTACAGGTGCGATGATCGGATAAGACCTCTTCTGCTTCTAGATTTTGGTTTTTTGTTCACTTTTCTCCGCTTTACTTAGGAGTTTTGCTATCTGTGATCAGTAAACCACTTTAGAAACTCCCTTCCTTTACATGATTCAGCCTCCATAGTACAAAGAACTGTAAATTTTTTTATGTATTGTTCGTCATTTATGGTCCTCTTTTACAAAGAAGCAGCGTAATCAAGATGTCGTCTTTTGATTTGGAAGTGTTGCAAGTGTCATTTTCAATCAAAGAAAAGAATCCTATTGTTCTTGATGGTCGATTACACTGTTACTCTTGTATTTGATTTGAATTAGTAGTTTTTCAAGTGTCAAAAGCAATTTTAATTCGAAATCGCAAAGTGTCGTCATTATCTTCCTTTTGTTTTTTGAAAAGAAAATCGTTAGTATTGTCGCTTGAAATGATTCAAATTTGTACTTAGCATTATTTTTGTCATTCACACATTAAGAAAGCGAAAACAAATACATGCAAGTCCATTTTCATTTAGACCGCTTATTGATTTTGATTTAGGACAATGCATCTAGTGTGTACTCTCTGCTCTTTGTTGAAAGAATTCTGCTTCTCTTTCCTTAGTAGCTAGGATTTTCATTGAAAAAAGAAGATTAAACAATTGTTTATCATCTTAGATTGCATTTTAGGAATTGTATATCTACATCACGCGGTGAACCTGAAAGGAAAACTTCTTAAGAAAGATCAACTGTAAATTAAATTCAATGAACATAAAAATGCTTTGGAACCTAATGCACAACATTTAGAAGTCTAGACTAGAGACATATTCCGGCGTTGCAAAGCCTGGTAACTATCACTTTCATTGTAGGTTCGGTGATTCCTCCTCTTTGAGATGACAAGTGCCAGTACAGACTTGTGCTCCCACGTACCATTGAGTATATATTAGGAGACCACAATAGGCTATATCCTTTATCCTTAGGAAGTCGTTTTTGTCGCCCTATCAATCGCAATGCACTGAACACAGCATTCAGGAAGATTGATTGTCGTACCGTAAAAAGTATTCTGCACTTTTGCGATTGGTTTGGTAATCCCTCTGTCTAGATCTCCATAGTAGTCTCTTTCATTCCTTTTCAGACTCCTTAAAGGAAAAGGTCCATCTGAGCACTTGTCACTTCAGGCTCATTAAAAATCAAAGGCGACTAGAGTCATCTTTAGCTTTTTCTAGACTCTTAAAAATTGAAAAATCAAGTTGTGTCAAAGCGTCATAGAATTTATTTTAACCGGAATAACGTCACTGTTCCCTCATCCTTAGGTTGAGAAAATTGAGTCCACCAACCAAGGATTTCCCTTTGGGGGAAATCATAGTCCTTTCTCCTCTTGGGGAGATGTTGGTGCACCTCATATGGCCACATTGTCCCTCCCAGGACTGACAATTGGCTTGCCAATATGGCTCTTTGTTGACACCTAATCCTCACGATTGGGTGAATTCATGTAAATAATTAAATTAGGAATGTGAACAGTCATCAGGAGATGAACTAAACAGTCATACCCTTTTGTATATAACAATAACATACCTGATGGAATAATGAATCATTTTTTCTGCCTAATGGAGTTATTTCCTGGCCTGACATGGTATCAGAGCCAGCTCCTTGTTTTAGCTCTTATGCTCCTGTAACTCCTCTGTCTGCCATATCCCCTCTATCCTGACATGGTACAGTCCTGAGTTACCTACACTCTCTTCTTTGTCCATAACGCATTTGTCCATATTAAAAAAAAAAACCGATGCCAGGCATTTCAAACTCACTATCGACCGCCCATTTTTTACTACACCTCATTATTGAACGTTGGTGACATTATTGTACGTTGTTCTGACATTATTGAAACATTGTGCTGCTCTTTTCATTCCATTGAAACGCCCCCGCCTATCCGTCAGTCGCACCATTTCCAAATCACGCCATTAGGTTGGGAGCTGGAAGACTCGGCATCATTGACAACGTTGTGTACGATGTCTATTGAACCGGAGAATTATAGGAAACGTTTGCATGATTTATGTCTTCTTCGAAATTTAACACTTTCGCATAACATTGATCTATTCTTTGTTGAGCGGTTTCGAGGCTCAGGACTATCACAGCGCAGAGATTAATAGTGATAATTAACAGATTTATTTGCGAATTTGGTAGCAGCCCTTCTTCGTCACCAACCAAATGGCACGATGGCTACTGTGCGTAAGGAATACTGGACAATAAAGATTACTTACTCTATTTATATTTTTATGATTCTACTGTAATCAAATTGTCTATCGGTGTTTTTATGACTGCATTGAGGTCATTCAGGTGGTCACACACAGAACCGAGACCTCGTTCTAAGTGGTGGCGCTGCCTGGACGAGTACTCTTGAATAGTATTGAAATTTAAGTTATGACAGTATGTGCGTGTGTGTATTTTTTGTCAGTTATTTAATTATCAGATCTTCTTAGGGCTTCTTCGGTTCCCTGCGAGCATCTCTTATTTTTTAATCAGAGTTCCAGGAGACGAGCAGAATCACTGCTTCTTTACATTTTATTATTTTGTTTCAAATTCTTCCTCGAAGCCCCCGAATTTTAGATGGAAGCGAGTCCGAAATGCGCTGGTAGTTTATCCCCTCGCCTTCCTTTGGTCGACTACATGCACCAATCTATGGCAAATGCCATTGTGCGAAAAAAAAAAAAAAAAAATTCCTTTAAGAGAACACATCAATTTTTCTTCAGGATTATTGTGAATCTGAAGCTTGGCTACCATAGTATTGTTCTCATAAATCTGTTTTCAAGTGACTAAAAAAAAAAAAATTCCTTCAAAGAGAACACATCAATTTTTTCTTCAGGATTATTGTGAATCTGAAGCTTGGCTACCATAGTATTGTTCTCATAAATCTGTTTTCAAAGTGACTAAAAAAAAAAAAAAAAAAATTCCTTCAAAGAGAACACATCAATTTTTTCTTCAGGATTATTGTGAATCTGAAGCTTGGCTACCATAGTATTGTTCTCATAAATCTGTTTTCAAAGTGACTAACATAGTTAACGCTCTTGCATTTGACTGTGTTTAATATATTGTTTGAGGCCAGAATCCATTTTGATACCAAAATCAATTTTCTTTTAGCAGCAGAAGTTTTTTTTTTCTCCACAAAAGCACATTTTGCCAACAAAAGTATTTTTACAGTTCTCAGATTTTGCAATGCATTCAATCATATCTATGGTGGGAATAGTTCTCACTTGCAAGGAGAACTATCCTGAATGGTCCCGGATGATAAAACACAGCCTCATTTTCAATGAGTTGTGGAAAGGAGTGTGTGTCGGAGAAGGAGACAATGAACCAGTACAACCTACCTTAGATAAAGAACTCGTCATTTGGGAAAACAAGAATAGCAAAGCTTATGCATTAATCACAGCATCTGTAAATGAAGAGGTGAGTCGCCATATTTCATCATATTCAACTGCCTTTGAAGCTTTACAAAAGCTGAAGAACTTTATGACTCAATTCTGCACTTGAAGTCGTTCAACTCATGATTAATCCTTTCACTCTGAACTGCAACATAATGATCCTCTTCTCTTGGTCTTGAAGTAAATTCTATCATTCATGACATTAAATCTACTTAGGTTTGAATTGGATATTCCTCTTATGCTTTTTCAGGCACTTTATCCCATTACTCCAATTATCTGAGTAATTTTCAAGCAAATGGAAATCTCAAAGAAATAACCTTTGACTCTCTTGTGAACAAGTTTGCTGAACGAGAGAAGCTTTTGGAAGAAGACAACCCTGAATTTTTAAAGAGACTGTTGTGCCTTGCTCATAAAGAAAAGCATCCTGCTCATGATTCTACAAGAGGAAGAGGAAGATATTTCAGAGGCGGGGGGGCAGACATTCTCAAGGAGAAAAGGCAGATTTACACTGTATTCACAGAAAAAGAAATGGATCACATGATGCCTCTACATGCAAGCTACCATGGGACAAAATTGAGCAGAAAAGAAACCAACAAAAAAGGTAAAACTGATGATACAGACAAAGGTAAAGCACCTGAATCCGCTCACTATGTTGAGGCACAATGTAACATTGGAGTAAATGAAGATTTGTTTAATGCTTCACTTATTTCATGGAAAAATGATTGGTTGCTTGATTCAGGAGCAACCTACCAATGTCTCATAGAAAATATTTTTTTGAAGATTTCACTGACAATGTTGATGGAGCAGTATACTTTGCAGATCAATCAAAAATCAAGCCATCGGGGCTTGGCACAATCAAGCTTAAACTGCCTAGTCTTCCAGACTTTCTTCTAGATCATGTTCTATATCTCCCACAGCTCAAGAGAAACTTGTTGTACTTGGTCCACATCTTCCAGCAAGGTCACTCCATTCATATGTTTGATGGCAAGCTTGAGGTAAGAAAAGCATCTGACCACTCACTTGTCATGAGGGGAATAGAAGAAGAAAGGCTTCTCAAACTCCAAGGAACATCTGTTCATGCACAACATTTCTCATACAAATCTCATCATGAAGAAGGTGCACTTCCATCAAGTTTATTATAGCATGCTAGATTTGGACATTTGAACTATGACAGTCTCCACTTATTGAAGAAAAATGGTGTTTTTGGTTTGCCTACAATTCCTAGAAAACTTAAGCAATGTGATGTTTGCATTCTAGGAAAGCATAGCAAAGAGTCTTTTCATGATTCACATTCAAGAGCACATAGGAAACTTGAACTCATTCATTCAGATTTATGTGGTCCAATGTCTGTTTCTTTTGCAAATGGAAATAAATATATCATGACGTTTATTGATGACTACACCAGAATGTGTTGGGTTTATTTATTGAAGAACAAATCTGATGCTTTTCAAACATTCAAGAATTTTCATAATGGATTGAAAAATATGCACAATCTCATATTGGGTCATTCACACTGATAATGGAAAAGATACACATCAAATGATTAAAACAACATGGGATAACATCAAACAACTGTGCCTTATAATCCCCAATAGAATGGTGTAGCTGAAAGAATGAATAGAACAATCTTGAATATGGTACGATCCATGCTTTTCTTCAAAAATGTAAAGATAATTTTTTGTGCTGATGTTGTTCTATGTGCTGCATATATAAAGAATGGATGTCCATCTAATGCTATAAGAAACAAGACTCCTTATGAATTGTGTTATGGACATGTTCCTTCGGTAAAACATCTCAGGGTCTTTGGTTCCACTTGTTATGCTTTGATACCTAAGGTACATAGAAACAAACTTGGTGATAGAATTCGTAAGTGTATCTTCCTGGGGTATTCAAACATCTCCAAAGCATACCGCCTCTATGATGAAGTAAATAAAAAGTTTGTTGTATCTAGAGATGTAATTTTTCTTGAATCATCCAAATCTGACAATGTTGTTGAGCGGCAACTTGATCGCTTGGATAGATTCTCAAAAACAAAATTATTTCAAGAATTTGATAATCAGATTCCACATCTTGAAGGGGGGATTCCTATTCTAGATCAACATG
>APFE030349071.1:54960-121629 GCA_000404065.3 Pinus taeda
AATGAACATAAAAACACTTTGGAACCTAACACACAACATTTAGAAGTCTAGGCTAGAGACGTATTCTGGCATCGTAAAGCCTGGTAACTATCGCTTTCATTGTTGGTTGGGTGATTCCTCCTCTTTGAGACAACAAGTGACAGTACGAACTTGTGTTGCCATGTACCATCGAGTATATATTGGGAGACCACAATAGGCTATATCCCTTATCCTTAGGAAGCCGTGTCTACCACCCTATCGATCGCAATGCACTGAACACAGCATTCGGGAAGATTGACTGTTGTACCGTAAAAAGTATTCTGCAATTTTGCGATTGGTTTGGTAATCCCTCTGTCTAGATTTCCAGAGTAGTCTCTTTCGTTCCTTTTTAGAATCCTTAAAGGAAAAGGTCCATCTGAGCACTTGTCACTTCAAGCTCATTAAAAATCAAAGGCGACTAGAGTCATCTTTTGTTTTTTCTTGACTCTTAAAAATTGAAAAAGTAAGTTGTGTCAAAGCGTCTAAAATTTATTTTAATTGGAATAACATCATTGTTCCCTCGTTGGTCTTAGGTTGAGAAAATGGAGTCCACCAACCAAGGATTTCCCCTTCGGGGAAATCCTAGTCCTTTCTTCTCTTGGGGAGATGTTGGTGCACCTCATATGGCCACATTGTCCCTCCCAGGACTGACAATCATCTTGCCAGTATGGCTCTTCTCGACCTTTGTCATTCAAACCGCCGTGATTCCTGAGCAATCAATTCAGCAACTAGATGATGCTAGAGTTACCCCCCAAGCTTCTGCTTCACATGTTTCTCCCTCCCCTTCTTCCTCTTCGCTTGTTGAAGCTAGTAAAGCTAGAGACCAAGTAATTGAGAAGAAGAAGAAGAAAGGGAAGGAGAAAAAGGAGAAAAAGAAGAAGGAGCCAAAGGCAAAAAGTAGAAACCATGTATCATTTAGCGAAAATCCATGCACTGCACTGTCCAAGCCTAAATCTCCATGTGTCATTTGCAAAGGAGACCACTATCATCAATATTTTCCTTGTATCCCACGGATCTTAAGGGACTGGTCTCCTCGTTTTCACAATCTGGTGTCGTCAACCTCTGACGATCATGTTGAAAATACACCATCAACTAGTGAAAATGAAGTCTCTGGACAGAAGTGAAAATGTAAATTCCCTTGTAGATTGTGCAAAGGCAATCATGACATCTACCATTGTCCCTTCCTGGACGAAGGCAAAAGAGTCTTGGATAGCCGTCCTGCTTCACCGCTATGGCTTCCTCCTGGGTACAAGAAACTCTTGGTGAGTCCATCACTAGTTGAAAATCTGAAAGACACGTCCTTGTGGTCGGTCAAAGCATCTATCAGTGAAGATAAATCCTCTAAGTCCACACCAGATGAAAGTCAAAAGGATGAGGTGGAAATCAACCTGGTCTTGTCTCCGGAAGGTCCGTCTTCAGATGATACAGTCACCCAAGAGAATGAGAACAACATTGTTCAAATTCTTTTCGTAAACACAGACTTCGATGAACATGGGGGAAATCTACCCATTCCTTTACCGCAGGAAGGAAGTTCATCAGAGTCATATCCTATCGTCTATTCCGTACCACCTCCAAGCAACCTAGTCGTTTCCTTCGATTGGAATCTACTAGGTAGACCCCGTTTACCATCTAATCTACCATTCTGAATCATTGTACAAGCTTACATAATGGTCATGGTCGGTACCATCATAGATGAAGGGGATTCTGTGAGTATCCTTTCCTCAACTGCTTGGAAAGCACTTGGTTCGCCATCGCTTCTGCCTGAGATGTGAAATCTCAGGCTTTGATAAAGGAACCAGTCGACCGTTATGGATCCTTCCAAGTTTGCCTATAACTTTGAGAGGGAAAACCGTGTATCTGAATGTAATGGTAGTCCAAGGACCTTTAGGTTATAATCTGCTCCTTCAGCGTGACTATATTTATAGCATGGGAGCCATTGTCTCCTCAATCTTTCGAGTAATGTGTTTTCCGCATGAAGGCTGAGTGGTCGAGCTCGTAGACTAGATTTTGTTCCCCGGTTCACACATAGCTAATAGTCAAGTACCATCCCTAACTCGTCTTTCCATGCAAGGAATGTCTAATCAATCTCCAGTTCGTCCACCTGAAGAGCGCAAGTAATTTGGGGGTCGTGACTAAAACCCAGGGGGCATGCACCCTAGTCTGCTTTGGCAGGAAAAATTCGAGTATAGGTAAGGTTTCCGCGAAGGATATATGACTAGTCTGACACACCCGTCCATTTAGGAATATGGGATTAGACTGGAATAATATACCTCCATTAGAAGGTAGGGCTTTCCTAATAGAACAAATGTTTTTTTTGCAAATTTAAGGGTAACCTGGAAAAGGTAGGCCTTTCCTGACAGAAAAAATGTTTTGTCTACAAATTGAAGGGTAACCTCGAAACTCTACTTCACTATACCTAGGGGCATGCAAACCTTTTTGCATGCAAGTGAAGAGCGACCATTTATTTTCTTAGTTTATAGATCCTCAAAACGTTTAAACTCATAGGATTGGTCGTTCCTAGCTTGCATAATGAAAGGATGCAGAGCATAGTTTTGAATGGTGCAAGCTCCTTAAAAATTGAACCTATCGATGATATATCCTTATTACACGACTGGCATGAGCAGTTTTTATGTGAAGTTCAAGCTTGTTAAAAATTAAACCTAAGCAATGAGGAAACCTTCCCCCCAGAGTTTAGGCTCATTAAAAAATGAACCAACCTCCGATAAATAACCGTTGTGAATGCATTATCATCAGCGTCTGAGCCCTGGTTGTGTTCCTGCCATCACCTACACTCTGTTTAGCTGATCATACGCCTCCATTTGATTGTTTACCCTTTTGAGGAACAGCTGCAAATAGTTCTTCTATTAGCCATCCTCGTGACACTGTCGTGATTGGAAAATTCCAAACCTTACTTGGAATTAGTAGCTACCCGAAAATATCACTCGTTCCTAAAAAATGAGTCTCCTTTAAGCTCTTTTCACCTGATTCATAAAATATGAAAAGCTTGCTGAGCAGTTGGCGTCTTCAGCTCGTTAAGGCTACTGGGAGTGCTATCCCTCCTCTAGATTCTAATATTTTTGGACCTGAGGGATTATTACACAAAAAGATCAAGCGCTTGTCTTGTTCGGCTCATTAAAACTATCGAAAATTCATCCCTTTCGTATTATTTTATACTTGTTCGGACTTAAGGGATTATATGACGAAAAAGGATTACTGGAGTTTCCTTTCTGTCCCTTTTCAGACTCTCTAAAATTAAAAAAGGACCGAGTTGTGTTTGTCGTTAAACTCGTTAAAACCGATAGCAAAAAGCTTGTCCATGCAGACAAGAACGAGTTTCATTGTCGCCAGGCTTGTTAAAACATAGGGACGGGTTTGCTCGAAGGGAAAATTATAAAACAAGAATATGTTATCCTCCTCAAGCTTGATAAAAATAAAGAGGTACTGGTCAGCAATGGCTGGGGAAAATTGGGAAGAAAACTTGAAGAAGTTTTATTGGTAGTGAGTCGCTCTTGAACATGACACTTTCACTCCATCGCCATGATTGAGTCAGGTTGGGTTATTCCATTCACCGGTCATATTACCATTGGTCCACCGTACCATCCATCTTTGGGGTTAATGCTACCAATCCATTTCAGTGTCGCCGATATGTTCAAGAGAAGTTGATCAGAGAATTCACCAACCCATTTGGTGTCTCATCCGCTACAATATATTTGCACCTCATCCTTTCATGACCACCACCCTAAACCCTGTATCAGCAGATTGTTTTCACCTCCAAAAAATCATTTTCTCCGTTCCGTTTCGTAGATGTGGGATTCATTAAGGCCCTCCTACGACGGGTCACTTCTTTTTGACAACAGCTCATTATCCAAGAAGTGGACCTAGGAACAACCCTTTCAGTACTTTGAAACTTGCATGCCTCAATGGCAAGTTTCTCACTTCTGGTGACTGGTTTACATCAATGGCCATCGACCGAAAGATTTTGCATGGTGTTTGAAGCCAAGTCCCTTTTTCACACCACGTGAATTGTACTATAGTACCTTGAGGGTCATCATCATTATCGGTGATTCCTCTCATGCCTGTTAACAGCTTACATCATTGGCTGGTAATCAGGCGATGTCTTTCCATGTTTGACTCCAGAAAATTTTTCACGTGGATCGACTTATACTTCGAGTGAAGATTGGATGAGTTTGAAGACCCCAGATCTAGTTTCATCCATCCGGGCTGCGATATATTCAGGAAAATAAAGACATAAAATGTACATCATTGTTGCACAGATCATCATCCAAATCAAAGGATGATGACTCTACTAGAATCATCAGCCTGCCACACAGATGGTTGTCTGTCCTATGTACATGAAAATGAATTTATAAAGCTGAGCATGGGAATGCCCGGCTCAGGCAGATCATGAAAATGGTATGAAGATAATGTATTATATTGTATCTTATTACAATTCGCCTTCTAGTTCGAAAGAACCTTAGATCCTCATGATAAATCATTTCACTCGACATCAAAAGATTTTCGACCTCATGCTTTAGGGGGCAACTGTTATAGACATATTTGGGCACTGCATCCCAAAATCATATATGTCCATAAACAAATGGCCTCTAAGTCCCTAAAAGTGTTGTTTCATGCCTTAAAGGAACAAGGTCAACTGATTACATCATCTCCCAGAAGTTCTCCACAGAAAACTGCTCAGAAATGGTCAAAATTGGACCATACAGACTGCTCAGTGCAGAGGGTGTGATGCATCTCACCTAGTCAGTGCGAAAGGTGCGATTCATATTGAAAATCCCTTCTGTAGGGTGCGATGGGCGAGAGTAGACAAATGGTAGAGACAGTTTGCAAGGTGGATGATCATGGAATCTTCCATAAACTTCTCTTGTGACACTTGCCTCTCTGAATTCACCCAGGGATGAGTAAGAGATCATCAATCTCCAAGTGGAATCAAGAACTATCAGAGAGAGGAAACTAATCAAGATCCAAGAAGTTGACTCACCCCCCTACAACATCTATATATGGATCCCTCATCCTAGAGATCCAAAGGCTGGAACATTGTATCTTGTAAGGAAGTGTTGTTGGTTTCTTGGTGGAATGTCATAGTGTTGGGTGATCTAAGCTTTTCATGAGGTGAAGAAGGGCTTTCATGCTGGGAAGATGACATTGGGTCACGTCAATGGGTTGTAATCCTCTCTTCTAATCTCTATATCAATAAAGCTATTCAAGTTTTCCTCCACATTCTTGTATGTTTGCCAATATATGCATGTATGTGGTCAATATATATTTGGTCCTATATTGTTTATGACTGTAGATCTTTTTACTTTGAAGGTATTATGCTGCTTTGACTTTACAGGTACTCTTTGAGGTGGAGTGGTTAAGGGAGGAGCGGCTAAGATCTGTCAAAGGGGAGAAGGAACAAGCAGAGAACCAAGCGAAGGATCGAGGTTAGTATTCTTTGCTCTTCTCCTATCTATTGCTCGTAAAGGAAAATGAAAATAACTTTAATCTGTTTATTTCTAAGATAGCTACCCGTCTTAGTGGGACTAGCAGCTCTGCATAGACACTAGATTTCTCGATAACACAAAGCACATTGAGGACTTCCAAAAATTGATATAAGGGTATATGATCTTTTTGAAAAGCATAGGATTGATGTTTTTCATAGGGACTTTAAAGGATAACATTCAACATGAGGTTTGTCTTTGGGAAGCTGATTCATTGAAGAAGGAATTTAGGTTGGCAAGAAAAATTGAAAGAAAAATAATGGCAACAAGGAAGCCTACCACTCACAACTATAAAGATGGAAGTGTGGTTCCTCCTAGCCTTCCACAACCTATAAGGTTGAAACTACAACAATTGGAAGAAAAAAGAGTAAAATAACTTTGGTACATTTGTGATAGAAAATGCACTAAAGGTCATGAGTGTGTTGAGAAGAAATTATTTTACCCAGAATGTGAAGAGGAGGAATAAAATGATCAAGAAACATTAAAATAAGAGGATATACACCAAGAACCAACCCTGGGGAAATAAGAAATGAATCTAACCATATGTTGTAATGCATTGGCACTTTATGGATATCATCTACCATCCTTCACATCATCTTTAATAGAAAATTCTAGGGTTCAAGCAGTGGAAGATCACATCAAGCATCAACGACAAGTTCCCAAACTCTTAAAGAATAACATCACCTTGGTGCAAAATCAAATGAATCAACATGCATGTCAACATCGTAGTGAAAGAAGTTTGGATGTAGGTGACTAGGTATTTTTATGGCTACAACCATACAAACAAATGCCCCTTAAGCAAGCTAAGAAGGACAAAAAATTATCACCAAAGTACTATGGTCCTTACAAGGTGCTACAAAACGTTTGTACTACGACATACAGATTGGAGCTTCTTCAATTTTCCCAAGTGCACCTAGTTTTCCATGTTTCATGTTTAAAGAAGGTTAGAAGTGACAAACTCCCAGTTCAAACAATATTGTCAGAACTTGATGATCAGAAAAAGATCCTAGATGACTTTTTACTCAAAAATGCAAGTCAATGGATGCTTCTAAAAATAGTCCCATTGCATAGATCTTTTCAATCTAAATCTAATGCAATTTGAATTGGCTAAAATGGACTTCGGATGAAGAAGTTATTGCAATAAGAACATTGCCCATTATCCTTAGAAAAGTAGGCGTTTCTTAGAAATATGGACTTAAAGGCTTTATATGCGTTCCTTAAGGAAATCACATTTGAGAAAGGCAAATAGCAGACTTAGACCAAAGGTCGGATGGACCCCTGATCAGCGATCTCCGATATATCGCATCGGAGGTAGGGCTGCATGTGATATCGAGACCCAAGCGGAGCCGATTATGATCAAGTGGGATCGGATCAGCAGATCTGGTTGGCACAGACCATGGTATATGGAAAGAACCCCTGGGCTGTTACATATGTGATATGTCGATGCGATATGCCATGATGCGATATCGACCGTCAGATTGAGGAGTCAAATCTTCCATTGTGAGAAAATTTTCCTCATTTATTACATTGTTTAAGGCATCCTCTAACTAAACCTTAGCCAACTTATCCATGACCTTCTTATTAAGCGTAAATGAAGATCCCATCTCCCATAAAGGTTTTTGACCCTTCATCACTAGTGCCCCAAACCTGTCAATAATGCCAACAATTCCCTCTGAAATTACAGATCCCACCAACATAAGGTCACAGTCTAGGCCAACAGGCATTTTCTTAACCTCATGATTTTTAGAATTAGGTTTTTGAAAGACTATAAACCTGTCCAACTTGAGAACCCTGAAGAACATTAACAAGTAGTGTTGTGTGTGAATTGTAGAAGCCAAAATGACCACCACCAAAGACGAAGGTTTGAAATTTAATTTCCCCTCTAACTGATATGCCTGTACGAGGAGTTGTTGTGAGAAACAAAATAAGAATTGTAAATGTCCATGGTGTCATGAGCAAAGATAAAACAAAGAAAGATTTTGATGACACAACGAAATTGATCATTAATCCTCACATAAAAATCACATATGTTGCAAAGCACCATGAAATGCAATCGATTTACCATAAAAAACCCAAATATGTTTATCAATAACCTAACATATAACTTTATGAAATATTATCATCTTAACTTTACATATCACTCCACTAAATTAAAAAATGTCTCAATGGTTTACTAAGTTTAAAATTTTTTTGACCTTTTCCCACATCAACTTTAAAAATTATTTATGTAGAAATTAGTTGTATTATATGCCATAAAATTTTAGAAATCTCACGACTTTAAAAATATATATATATAGTATATCAAAATCCATTTTACTTTAATACTTAAACCCATATTGTATATCAAAGTACGACCTACCTTTCAAGATTCAAATGTATTAGATAAAGAATGTGAAATGCCTTCGGAAACTACAAACCCAGCCGTTTCAATTTACGATGGTTTATCTCAAAATAAAAAGTCTTACGTGTTTTAATTTAATGGTCTGTATGTACGTTATCATCTTTAAACTATTTATATTTTAACAATTAAAATATATATATATTTTTTAAATATAAAATATTTATAATGAAATATTTTTAACATATGTTTAAATTAAAATAAATATTTATTTATTAATATTTTTAATAATCAAAGGGGTAATAGAAGGAGAAGGGATTATCTTTAATTATATAGAAAAATAAACTATCAAGTATTCTAGGAACTTGGGATAAGGACCAATAATTATGTTGAAATGTAGGGCCTCTTGTTTGGATTAAACTTGGCAAAAGATATAGATATCCTTAATATCATAACCGTGGGGACTCTCTCCTTACAATACAGTATTTGTGCAAAGGCTCCCTCCCTAAAGAAAATCATCTGAAACTTCTTTTTCAAAGAATTATTTGTGCCTTGGATTACTTCACTCTTAAGTCCTTTCATATCCTTAAATGACAAAACTTAGAAGCTAATACACAAGTTAATTTTGTTTGCCTTCATCCCATGATACCCCCCCTTATTTACAATATACATGATTTGAACCCTACTTTAAGCTTCCCCATTCCATGTTGTGATCTAAATATAAGTGTCCATGATAAAAAAAAGTGGCAATTAATGCAAGGTATTGTGGATTTTAGTAACGACATGTCCCATGCAATGGAATTTCTCCTAAGGTTTTCCCACACATTACTTTTAGCGAGGACATGGACCATGCAATGGAATTTCTCCTAAGGTTTTCACACACGTTACTTTTAGCGAGGACATGGCCCATGCAATGGAATTTCTCCCAAGGTTTTCACATGCATTAAGATTCAAGAGTAGATGAAATACTTAGTATCAATTTGACCTCGAACCTTGCTCGTTGATGGTTTCAAGGATGGTTTCCATTATGAAGTTTAATGGTGACCCAATTGACAACACATGTGGGATTTCTGTTTTTGGAGTTAATTTAATGGCCTCCATTTGCTTCTATCTTCAAAGTTGTCCTTTGCCTCATCATTGTGAGCTTCTGCACAACTGTACTCAATGGCGCCCATCATTGGCTCATCCGAGGCGAGCATACTTTTTTAAGACTTTCTATGGGAATTAGCTTCTTGGCTCAGTTAACATCATTTCCAAATTCATAACGGCTTGGTATAGTGTCAGTTGGTGCAATACCTCGACTCACTGCCTCACTTATGCATGCCCTTCCTCTCAGTCAGTCCACAAGGGAACAATTAATATTATTTTGGCCTATGACTACTCCACTTGTCAACATGTTCATGTTCACTGCTGCTCTTCCTTACAGGTTAGCCTTCCTCTGTTGTGTGCTCCTATTCTCAAGTATCCCATTTCCCTCTGCGTGGCATTCTTTGTTATTTCAACTCTGAGTTGCTCTATGTTGCTCCACATATGTAATTGGAAGTCTTCCTTGCTCCTTAGTCCCTTTGACCTGGGTGCTCCTGCCTTAGTGAATTATCGTGTTGGCCTTGTCTCTCCCTATGGAAAGTGGCTACACTCCTTCAACCTTCTTTATGTAACTATTTTGTAGCTGAAATTTTTCTGTCTTTGGTCTATGGTCGTCCCAATTACTTTCCCTAACAACTCTCCTACTGACCTTCTGAATCATCAGTTCCCTGTTCTTGCTAACACCTGGTCCCATTCCTGCTGCAATCAAACAATGTCAATAAATAAGGTTAAATTTGTTGCAGCAGGTGTTAATAACATATGTAGACAATTCACTCAACAACTAGAAGCTCATTAGTTGGAACACGTGTATATTAAGTGGAAAATTCATGAGCAAATGACAACTTCCATTTCTCTCATCGATGAGATTTAGAATTTTAAAGTTAAATTAACTCGCGAGGAAGATGAAACCAATGCTCTTTGTGAGTAGTTGGAAGAACTAAAGTGGTAGCTCACAGTCATTGAAAAGAAGAACCTAGACAACAATGCATCTAGCCAACCCATTGGCAACCTGCTGCTAGACCTTAATTAACATGTGGAAGTTGCTCTAGATGATGTTGTTTCTCCTCCTTTCTAGTGCTCATATTGTAAATGTGTTTTAATTCTTGAACAATTTTATAAAGTCTATGTATATCGATCACCTATAACAATTAGTGTCCAATATAAATCCTTCCTATGAAAACCTTCTCCCAAAACAATCAATATATTTCATTTCCCATATAACTATTGTGTCTAGATATAAATTTTAATGAAATTCAAATTTTTACTCATCTTTATTAATATATTAAAATATCTTAAATTACTATATACAATATTAAATTAAAATAACTATAATTTCAAAATTGCCCAATCATGATTTCTTCCAGAGTGACCACATTTTCAAAACGGTCATCATGATTCTTAGTGCCATGGTCTAAAAAGACTAATTCTAAGATCATTGGCAAAGTGAGTACTCATATTATATGTTTAAGTTATATTTTATCATATGTTAAAACGCTTAAACTTGAATGATTTTATTTATTTATTCAAAACAAAAAAGCAGATATATATTCAAATATTGAGAAGTTCTTACAAGTCTACATAATCTCAAAGACTGTCTATAGGATTTCAAATATCAAATGGATAGTATCTTCAATCTTAATACGAAAAACGATCCTGAAGTAGTCATCTGAGATATTGAGCAATGCCAACAGAAATCAACCAAAAAAGATTCTATGCAATCTGGGAAGAGGAAAAAAAAAAGTTTTGGAATAGATAAATTCAAGCATTAGCAAAGAATTGGAAAGTTCCCAGCATCAAGCCAAGTCTCCTGTAATTTAATGGTCACATGTAAACCATCAAGATCCAAATCCAAAGCATTCTTTGATAATATATCTGCCTCAGAATTTAAGTTTCTACTAATGTGCTGGATTGTGGGGTTTTTGAGGGAACTCCAAATGTTTTTGATTTGCTTTAGCCAATCTTGTAGAGAGGATTTACGAATATGAGCCTGCGAACAAACATAGCCAATGACTATCTTGGAGTCACCCAAAACATGTAAGTTTGCAATGTCCAAAAAATTTGTGAACGAAAGTAATCCCCACAGTGCCATTACTTCCGCCTTAGTGTTTGTTCTAGAGACGGCCCTCTAGTAGACATGGTATGATAGATCTGAATGAATATTGATAATGAAAGCACAACCACATTTGTGATCTTGTGAAGCCCCATCAAAGAAACCGGATGGATATATCAACTCCATAATTTGCAATGGCCGAGAGGGCTTCTGTTTTGGGGTGGATTGTAGAACATCATTTGATTTCTGAGCAATTCACTCCAGCACATTCGAAGCCACCTCCTTGTGATTGTTGAATATGATGTTGTTGTGCCATTTCCAAATTTCCTAAATGAATATGGCAGGAATGAGTCTTCGTGGGCTAGCTTTATTGCTGCACCAAGTTAACCAGAGCTCAATGTCGCAAATGTACTTGTCCCAGGCTGCCAATTCTGTGCTCCAATTGGTTCCATAAAATGGAGACCGAATTACAAGTTCTGAAGAGGTGTGTATTGTTCTCAACATCATTACCACATAGAACACAATATCTAGGGCCAGACCAGTTCCTCACTTGTAGGTTTTCCCAAGTTAAATTCTTATTCTTCCATGCAAGCTAGAGAAAAATTGTGATTTTTATGGGAAGAAGTGGACTCCAAAATTTAGCGAACCATCCATTCCCTGGGTGGTCAGATTGCAAAATGCATAATTGATAGTATGCATCAGCAACCACAATATTGTTTTTTGATAATTTACCGATCCAGTTAATAGAATCCATAGAATCATCTCTGTAAAGACCCGCCAGATTCAAATGAGCATATGAGCTTCCAATCGACAACAACATCGCCAAAGAGATTCAGTTGAGCAGCCTCTTTCCATATTGATTTGTCATTTTCCTAAGTAGAAATCACTTGGTGCCAGAAGAAGATAGCACTGTGATGAAGAGTTTCAATGACGTGGTCCGGTTGGAGGACGTAGTCAGACAGTCCTTTGATGTGGTCGTAGCCCATAATTATATGGTGACTAGAGCCCAGGTTCCAAGCTAGCATATTTATAAATATATTTTGAATTTTAGTGAAACTTCGCCAGATTGCAGAGCCAACAACTTTCCCTATTTGTCCATTTCTCATCCAGACTTTAAAGTCAATGTTGTTCAGATATTTACAATTAATGATATCACTCCAAATACCCATCCAAAACATCCCACGCCATATGGATTTAAAGAGGAGTGCGTGTCTAAAATGGCAAAGATCAAGGATGCCCCATCTATCCATAGTTTTTGGAAGGGTGATGTGTTGAAGCTTAGTTAATTGGAACTTCTTTCGCTGCTTCATGCTGAACCAAATAAAAATCACAGTGATTTTGTCTAGTTTTTTGATGATGGTAGCTGGGAGATGGAACAAGTGTGCCCAATATACGCTGATTTGTGTTGTCACTGCTTGGAACGGAGTGAAACGTCCACCCATAGAAAGGCATTTATTATCCCACGTAGATATTTTCAAGAAATATCTGTCGACTAACCAATTCCAATCCATATTTCTGTACTTGCATTGTTTTAAGTGGAAGCCAAGATATTTCAAACCAGTTGAGAAGCATTTAGAAGGAATACCAAATAAGTTAGCAATATAAGCAATAGTTTCAGAAATTTCCAGATTATACATAATAACTGATTTGGATTGATTGATTTTGAAGCCTGAAGCAATTCCAAATCTATGAAAAAATTGATGTAAGTGAAGCCATGCAAACCTGTTTAGCAGCCCCAGAATGAGAACATCATCCACAAAAAAACAATGTGAAATTTGAATATTTCTACCATGGTTCATAGGAGAGAAGAGCCTTGTGGCCACAACATCATAAATATGTAGGCTAAGTCCATCCATTGTAAGGATGAATAAAAGGGGCGATAATGAACAACTCTACATGAGCCCCCTGCCTGCCTGAAAAAATGTGGTCAGGTATCCATTTATGATAGTAGCAAACTAAACAGAAGTAACACAGGCCATTATCCAATTTATAGCTTGAGCTTGTATACCGATCATGTGGAGAACCAGCCTCAAGTATCCCCAGTTCAGACAGTCGAATGCTTTTTTAAGGTTGACTTTGATTATAGCAGCATCAACGTGTTTCGACTGGATGGAATGTATACATTCCTGCGCTGTGGCAAAAGCGTCATGTATTTGTATGTGCTTAAGAAAGCCGAATTGTTGAGGAAAAATGAATTTGGACAAAATTGGCTTCAGGCGGTTAGCTATAGATTTGGATATGATTTTATAAACAAGATTACAGAGTGATATGGGCCGGATTTATAAAATTGCCTGATTTAAATTCTTCCATGGATGGGCATTTTCACACATTTTTATAAGAAATTAATAAAATAGGCCACAAGCCCTATGTGGTGAATGACAAAAGCCATGAAAATTTATTCCCAAGGCCAACATAATGTGTCTAAGGGACACCGTTTTACCTTTGGAGCAATGTTAGGTCTACCGAAATAAACAAAGAGTTTAGAGTTTTTTAAGCTGGATGACAGGCCTGCTTATAAAGTTTTCAAAGCCTCACACCCGTGATTGACCATGGAAGCATCTGCATGTGAAATAATGAAGAAAAGCTATCAAGTTTCGATATTGATTGACCATGAAAACATATAAATGTAAAATAATAAGAAAAAGGCATCAGATTTCGCTGGTGATTAATTATTGCAGCATGGAAGTAACGATGAGGAGATTGTAAATTCATTTTGTTTGGTATCTTTAGTTATCAATAAATTTTATTTTGATTGTACGAAATTTTTTAGATTTTACAAGTTTGGAAAAAGTGTAGTTTTGGTATGAATGACTAAGAAAATGTCCACGAAGAGTAACTTTGCACATGGCTTCAAAGAATAACTGAGGTCAGAATTAGTAGCACATGTCCACAAGACCCTTCGTATTAAAGATGGTTATTGCTTATGTTCTTGTCCAATACTGGAAATGGCCAATGCTGTTAATATAAATAGAATGAGGGATCTAATAGAATTAGGGATCTAGTGAAGTTTGTGGGTGGTTTTATTTAGGTCAATGTCATGTTATTTTATTATGAAAATAAAGATAATTTAGTTGATTGGGTTTATCTTGGGTTGTTTACAGTAATATTTGTTTTTTTGGGTTTAGTATTCTGCATGTAATATGTTGAGCAGTTCTTCCCTACATACACATGAAATGTTGAGTTTATAATGAAAAGCCTTTTTGATGTGTGAAACTTTTTTATTCTTCGCATAAATTATAAATATGTTTTCCATAATTAAAAAAAATAATGGTAGATATATGTTTCTCATATAAAATATAAATATATTTTTATTAAAAAAAAAAAAAATTATAAATTTAATTTATTATTATTTAATTTATTACATATAAATTATAAAGATATTTTTTCATAATAAAAAAATCACTCTAGATATATATTTCTAATATAAAATATAATATATATTTTTTATTAAAAGACAGACTAAATTTATAAATTTAATTTTCTTATTATTCTTATTCTTATTATTATTATTATTAACTTTTTGTAACTCCTACATGATAAGCAAATAACACATCTCCAACTTGATTTACTTTATGAAATCCAACTTCTTAACCAGAAGAGTTTTCACCTATACAATGAAATCATTACAAGGTTTTGATGAGCCCTTGGGTAGAGAAGAAATTAAAATGTGTAGTTACATTGTTTTTATAACTTTTTAATGGTGGGTGGATAATTCAATGTTTTTTTAGGTAATCTGAGTCTTGAGATGACTAACACCCCTAATTTGTGGTTTGAGTAGCCACAATCTAGAGGTATCTAAACCATCAAAATCACCTTGGGATTGCACTTGACCCAGGCCACAACAGGGCCACAAGAACCCTTATCATGGCTCGATTTTTGCCTATTGGATGATCTTTCCAACAAGAAGTGCCTTAAGACCCTTATCATGGCCGGATATTTGCCTAATCATGATCTTTCCAATAAGAAGTGCCTTAACAAAACACTCTATCACCATCTATCCTACACATCTTAGACTAGATGAATAATTCAATATTAAGTAAATAATAAATACACATTTTTAAACTAAAATATATGACATTATTTTCTTAAAAAATTAGTTTTGGTTTTTGTGACTTTCTTCATAATTCACCCTTTTTGAGAATTGATTCTTCAAACAAATACATTATCCAATGTGAGACATAATTTTCTGCTAGGAAGAATGGGGAGACTTCACTATTTAGATGAAGTGTGGATATAAAGTTTGCAAGTCTTTTTTTTAAGAGGGTGGGAAAACCTATCATAGCTTAGATGTCAAACCAAAAGTGAAGACAACCATCTCTGGCTGCTACCCAACCAATGCAGGTTGACTCTCATCACTCTTATTCAAGAAAAACCATGCCACTGCTACCTCTGCCAATGCACGCTGACTCTTATCACCCTTATTCAAGAAAAAACATGTCACCTTCCATCTCTAGAACCACGCCACCTACCAATGCAGGCTGATTCTCATCATCGTTATTCAAGGAAAACCACGCCACCTACAATAAACCATGGTAGTCTTTCACTCCTCCCAGATACCTGTGGGTCTTGGGTCGTTAACATGTTTCCTTACGTTCAAAGAAGATGAGCTCTTAGCCAAACAGAAATAGTTTTAGGGCATACTTCAAATCCAAAAAATTAACAAATCTTGTATATAAAAAAAAAATTATATGATCTTGTTTATTTGTTTTTCTAAATATTAAACAATTATATAATATTTTTTAAATTTTGAATTTTGAATTGTTATTTTTAAGATAATAATAATAAAAATAATTGAATAATGTAACAAACGAAAGGTAGAATAATGAGTAAATATGGCAAGTCAAGTTTGAAATGTAAATCCAAAACCTTTCTGTTTATGATATTTTGTAGATTTTTATTTGATTTTTTTTGTTTTTTAATATTTGTAATAAAATTTGCTAAAAATTTAATAGACATTTGTTAGAAGCATGAACTCTTTATAATCTGACTACTCGACACTCTGTAATCTGAGTGCTCCAATATATTCAGTCAAAAAAGCATTTCAATTTAACAAAAAATAGTTTCACCAAAAAACAATCCAAATCCGCCCGCTTGATTTTCGGAATGGATGATCGTTGAGATTGATATTCATAATTCTGAGTATTCGTGAGATGATGTTTGCCCAACCAAAGTATCATGCCTTTTGACGGCCTTCACTCCTCCGGATAAAGAAAAGAACGTTGAGGTGACATATCTGTATTTTTATATTTCATCGTTTTGTGCCTAACGGATGCGAATCTCCCCACCTCCATAAAAGCTCATCGAATTCCTCCGCATCACCAAGTGCCGCATCACCAAGTGCCCAGTGCTTGCGATTGAATTGACCAACCTTATCTCTACATGCAAACTTTTGTTGGTACCGATGTTCGTCTTGCCTTTCCCTTTTGCTACGATCCACTAACTCATAATATAAAACTACTGTTGATATGGAAAGTATAAACTATATTTAATAGTTAGGCAAGTCAGTAATTTATGTTCTAATAAAATATTAGATATCTGGCAGGTGGGCGAGGTACTACTCTTAAAACTTTATCACAAATAATTAAACAGGTCTGTCAATATCCCTTAAATTAAAAAATGATGCAGGTCAAATATCTTCTCTTCAATGTTCAAGATACAATATTTTCTCCACTGGTCAACATTACACACTCACTTTATAGAGCGGTATGATATCTAAAGCACAATGGGACCAAATATCTATTTAAACCTTTATAACTTTTACCTATAATTAAATTATATATTGACCTTGGACAGTTTCTAGGTTGACAGCACGCTGGACCACCTATGTTTACATAAACAGTATGTTTACTTTTTCTTGAATTGGGCACATATTTATGATATAGACCTAACGTGATTAATTTGGTATGTAATTAAAAAAATATAAAAGTATATTAAATATAGTTCCGAGAAGTTGTTAGTAAGAAGAAATGAGAAATAAAAGTTATAAATAATGGTTATTTTTATTTTTTTTTAAACATTTTCAAATATAAAAAAGGTTAGAAAAGGTAATAAGGTGTGTGGATTTTTTTTTGTTGTTTTTAATTGATTTTGTTTATATTGTATTTATACTGAATTTATGTTTCTCCACAAAATGGAGGGAAATGAAATATTCATATTATGTAAGGAGATCCAAGTTTTTGGATTTTCATATAATTGTATTTGAGAAGAATTTTTTTGGTGTTCTTTTATTGATTTTGTTGATATTGTATTAACATTGATTTCATGTTTCTCTACAAAATGGAGGGGAATGATTTCATGTCTTGGAGACTTCAATTGGGCTCTTGGTCACAG
The DNA here is from genome assembly GCA_000404065.3 of Pinus taeda. Lineage (NCBI taxonomy): Eukaryota > Viridiplantae > Streptophyta > Pinopsida > Pinales > Pinaceae > Pinus > Pinus taeda. Next base: position 72,281 of record APFE030349071.1, read on the forward strand.
TTTGTTGATATTGTATTAACATTGATTTCATGTTCCTCTACAAAAATATCCAACCCCGTCTTTTACAATAAACTAGTTTTTGCATAATAAGCTATAATATCATGATTTAAAAAAAAAAAAAATTCCCAACCTGAAATTTCCTCTTAGTGAGGTCACATTTCATCGCATATAAATTTTGTCATTATTGTTGAACTAAATATTTGTAGAGACCATTTCAAATACCTCAAATCTATCTAGTAGTCCCTCCATAACTTGTACTACCTAGGTCTGTTAGGTCCCTATACTACTCATGTAGTCCCCATATTTTTATTATTATACCACATAGAATCCCATTATTGCTATCGTTGTGTCCTTACATTACTATTGTTATATCGACTTGGATTATATTGTGACACCTTAGACTCCTATATATATAAAGGAGGTATTTTCATTTGTATCATCCAATAATTATTCATTTGCATAATACAAAGGAGGTTTCCCCCTCGAAGAGGTTGATTTTGAAGTCGTTGATCTATCATTTCTTCTATCTTGTGAGCTGGTTGCTTAACATTTGGTATTAGAGCTTTGGATTCTAGGGCTTTTCCGCTTCAAACAAGTCATCGTGGTATTTTCGCTCTAACTTTTTTCTACAAAGTTTCAAAAGTTGAAATTAAAAACATTTCAGATGAAAGATTCCTGAACCTCATGTTTGAATTTTAGATCTTGTCTCGCTATATTTTTGGAGATATGAGATGAGGAAGTTAGGGTTTGTGGAGGTTCCCGAATTCTATTTGAAACACATGACCTTGAGAAAATCATCATAACTTTCTCTTTGAGCACGACATTCAAATTTCGTAAAAAGTGACAGAATGAGGACAAAATTTAGTTTGTTAGATATCGTTTTCGGGGCCAAAGGTAGAAACAATGACATGTGGCACTTTGTACAAGTTCGGTCTACTGAACCAGTCTATAATCATGCCATCGTATAAAATTGGGCATAACTCTTTCTTGAAGAATTCAATCTCGATCCGACCTATGGGGTTGGAAAGAGGACTTAGGGGGCTAACAAAGGATGAAATTTCAGAGATTGGAGATTTGAAATTACAGAGTTACAATATTTTCATTATCGAGCTCCTAAAATAAAGAAAAAGAATGACTCGAATCAAGAAAATAGAAACGCCTAGTAAGAAAAATTGGATGGATGATTTGAAGAATGCATTTGAAGCTAAGATACACGATTTTATCAATGGAATGGAAGCTAAGATCGATGGTATAGAATCAAAATCAAAAGGAAACTTGGAACATTTGAAGAAGGAAAGGTAAGGTTTGAAGGAAGGTTGGACAAACTTGCCACAAGAAAGGCTTCCTAATGATGAGAAGGTAGATATGAGGAAGTTTTATGGCAAGGATCTAATAACTTGGATACTACATATGGAGCAATATTTTGGTCTACATGACGTGCAAAATACACAAAATATACGTATTTCATCTTTATATTTAGAACCAAATCATTTTGTATGGTATAGAGGCATTTTTTCTCGTAAACCACTTGTCACCTTGTTAATTTTCACAGAGAAAATGATAGCACATTAGGAGGATACCAAGAGAAACACCTTCTTTAGCGAATTGATAAATCTCAAACAAAAGGGTTCAATGCTAGAGTGTTATAGACATATTTGGGCATTACAACCCCAAATCATATATGTCCATAAACCAAGGGCTTCTGAGTCCCTAAAAGTGTTGTTTCATGCCCTAAAGGAACAAGGTCAGCTGATTGCATCATCTCCCAGAAGTTCTCCACAGAAAATTGCTCAGAACTAGTCAAAACTAGACCATACAAACTGCTCAGTGCAGAGGGTTTGATGCATCTCGACCTGCTCAGTGAAAAAAGTGCAATGCATACTGAAAATCCCTTCTGTAGGGTGCGATGGGCGAGAGTAGACAAATGGCAGAGACAGTTTGCAAGGTGGATGATCATGGAATCTTCCAGAAACTTCTCTTATGACACTTGCCTCTCTGAATTCACCTAGGGATGAGTAAGAGATCATCAATCTCCAAGTGGAATCAAGAACTATTAGAGACACGACACTAATAAAAATCCCAGAAGCTGACTCACCCCCCTGCAATCATCTATATATGGATCCCTCATCCCAGAGATCCAAAGGTTGGAACATTGTATCTTGTAAGGAAGTGTTGTTGGTTTCTTGGTGGAATATCATAGTGTTGGGTGATATAAGCTTTTCATGAGGTGAAGAAGGGCTTTCATGCTAGGAGAATGACACTAGGTCAGGTCAATGCGTTGTAATCCTTTATTTTGATCTCTATATAAATAAAGCTATTCAATTTTTCCTCCACATTCTTGTATGTTTGCCAATATATGCATGTATGTGGTCAATATATATCTCGTCCTATATTGTTTATGACAATAGATCTTTGTACTTTGAGGGTCTTCTGTTGCTTTGACTTTACAGGTACTCTTTGAAGCGGAGTGGTCAAGGGAGTAGCGGCTAAGCTCTGTCAAAGGGGAGAAGGAACAAGCGGAGAACCAAGCGAAGGATCGAGGTTGGAATTCTTTGCTCTTCTCCTATCTACATCTCGTAAAGGAAAACGAAAATAACTTTAATCTGTTTGTTTCTAAGATACCTACCCATCTTAGTGGAACTAGTAGCTTTGCATAAACACTAGATTTCTCGATAACAAAATGGCGACTCCACTGGGGAGCGAGTAGTTTGTTTTCTTGTCTATATTTGTTTGCTTTATAAACTTACAGATGGATCCTGAAGTCAAGCCAGCTAGCCTTCGAACTGCATTTGCTATGCAAGTGCAAAGTAGATCAATGTTGCTTCAGTCTATCTCTGGGTTTTGTTTATAAACTGAACAATTGATTTGCAAACATCCTAATTGCCCTGGTGGTGGCTCCAGTAGCCTCATTAGATCAGCCCCTGTGATTTGCATTTACTGACTATCTTTTGCTCGGCTTAAATCCCTGAACTGAGCTGCAAATTGTGACCAAGAACCCAGTTGAAGTCTTGTCCCTAGACCATCGCACCTTTTGTTCTTGGGAATCTGGATGCATCGCACCTCTTGTGTGTAGTAGGTGAGATGCATCACACTTTCCCTTTGTTACAGGTGTGATGATCGGATAAGACCTCTTCTGCTCCAGATATTGGTTTTTTGTTCACTTTTCTTAGCTTTATTCAGGAGTTTTCCTATCTGTGATTAGTAAACCACTATAGAAACACACTTCCTTTACATGATTCAGCCTCCATAGTACAAAGAACTGTAAATGTTTTTATGTATTGTTCATCATTTACGGTCGTGTTTTACAAAGAAGTGGCGTAAACAAGGTGTTGTCTTTTGATTTGGATGTGTCACAAGTGTAGTTTTCAATCAAAGAAAAGAACCCTATTGTTCTTGATGGTCGATTACACTGTTACTCTTGTATTTGATTTGAATTAGTAGTTTTTCAAGTGTCAAAAGCAATTTTCAATTCGAAATCGCAAAGTGTCGTCATTATCTTCCTTTTGTTTTTTGGAAAGAAAATCATTAGTACTGCCACTTGAAACGATTCAGATTTGTACTTAGCATTCTTTTTGTCATTCACACATTAAGAAAGCGAAAAATACATGCATGCCCATTTGCATTTAGACCACTTGTTGATTTTGATTTAGGACAGTGCATCTAGTGTGTGCTCTCTGCTCTTTGTTGAAAGAATTCTGCTTCTCTTTCCTTAGCAGCTAGGATTTTCATTGCAAAAAGAAGATTAAACAATTGTTTATCCTCTTAGATTGCATTTTAGGAATTGTATATCTACATCATGTGGTGAACCTGAAAGGAAAACTTCTTAAGAAAGATCAACTATAAAATAAATTCAATGAACATAAAAATGCTTTGGAAACTAATGCACAACATTTAAAAGTCTAGGCTAGAGACATATTTCGGCGTCGTAAAGCCTAGTAACTATCGCTTTCATTCTTGGTTGGGTAATTCCTCCTCTTTGAGACAACAAGTGCCAGTAGGGACTTGTGATCCCACGTACCGTCGAGTATATATTGGGAGAGCACAATAGGCTATATCCCTTATCCTTAGGAAGTCGTTTCTACCACCCTATCGATCGCAATGCATTGAACACAGCATTTGGGAAGATTGACTGTCGTACTGTAAAAAATATTCTGAAATTTTGCGATTGGTTTGGTAATCCCTCTGTCTAGATTTCCAGAGTAGTCTCTTTCATTCCTTTTTAGAATCCTTAAAGGAAAAGGTCCATATGAGCACTTGTCACTTCAGGCTCATTAAAAATTGAAGTCGACTAGAGTCATCTTTTGTTTTTTCTTGACTCTTAAAAATTGAAAAAGCAAGTTGTGTCAAAGCATCTAAAATTTATTTTAATTGGAATAACATCACTATTCCCTCGTTGGTCTTAGGTTGAGAAAATGGATTCCACCAACCAACGTTTTCCCCTTCGGGGAAATCCTAGTCCTTTCTCCTCTTGGGGAGATGTTGGTGCACCTCATATGGCCACATTGTCCCTCCCAGGACTGACAATCAGCTTGCCAGTATGGCTCTTCTCGACCTCTGTCATTCAAACCGCCGCGATTCCTAAGCAATCAAGTTAGCAACTAGATGATGCTATAGTTACCCCCTAACCTTCTGCTTCGCTTGTTTCTCCCTCCCCTTCTTCCTCTTCACTTGGTGAAGCTAGTAAAGCTAAAGACCAAGTAATTGAGAAGAAGAACAAAGGGAAGGAGAAAAAGGAGAAAAAGAAGAAGGAGCCAAAGGCAAAAAGGGGCAACCATGCATCATTTAGCGAAAATCCACACACTGCACCGTCCAAGCCTAAATCTCCATGTGTCATTTGCAAAGGAGACCACTATCATCAAGATTGTCCTTGTATCCCTAAGATCTTAAGGGATTGGTCTCCTCGTTTGCACAATCTGGTGTCGTCAACTTCTGACAATCATGTTGAAAATACACCATCAACTAGTGAAAACGAAGTCTCTGGATAGAAGGGAAAATGTAAATTCCCTTGGAGATTGTGCAAAGGCAATCATGCCATCCACCATTGTCCCTTCCTGGACGAAGGTAAAAGAGTCTTGGATAACCATCCTGCTTCACCGCTACGGCTTCCTCTTAGGTACAAGAAACTCTTGCCGAGTCCATCACTAATTGAAAATCCAACAGACACACCCTTGTGGTCGGTTGAAGCATCTATCATTGAAGATAAATCCTCTGAGTCCACACCAGACGAAAGTTAAAAGGATGACGTGACAATCGACCCAATCTTGTCTCCGGAAGGTCCGTCTTCAGATGATACAATCACTGAAGAGAATGAGAACAACACCATTCAAATTCTTTTTGTAAACACAGACTTTGATGAACATGGGGGAAATCTACCCATTCCTTTACCACAGGAAGGAAGTTCATTAGAGTCATATCCCACCGTCTATTCGGTCCCACCTCCGAGCAACCTAGTCATTTCCGCCAATTGGAATCTACTAGGTAGACCTCGTTTACCGTCTAATGTACCATTCTGAATCATTGTACAAGCTTACAGAATGGTCATGGTCGATACCATCATAGATGAAGGGTCTTCTGTGAGTATCCTTTCCTCAACTGCTTGGAAAGCGCTTGGTTCGCCATCGCTTCTGCCTGAGATGTGAAATCTAACAAGCTTCGATAAAGGAACTAGTCGACCATTATGGATCCCTCCAAGTTTGCCTATAACTTTGAGAGGGAAAACCGTGTATCTGAACGTAATGGTAGTCCAAGGACCTTTAAATTATAATCTGCTCCTTGGGCGCGACTAAATTTATAGCGTGGGAGCCATTGTGTCCTCAATCTTTCCAGTAATGTGTTTTCTGCATGAAGGCCGAGTGGTCCAGCTCGTAGACTAGCTTTTGTTCCCCGGTTCACACATATCTAATAGTCAACTACCATCCCTAACTCGTCTTTTCATGTAAGGAATGTCTCATCAATCTCCAGTTCGTCCACTTGAAGAGCGTAAGTAATTCGAGGGTCGTGACTGAAACCCAGGGGGCATGCACCCTGATTTGATTTGGCAGGAAAACTTTGGGTATAGGGTAGGTTTCTACGAAGGATATATGACTAGTCTGACACACGTGTCCATTTAGGAATATGGGATTAGACTGGAATAAGATACCTCCGTTAGAAGGTAGGGCTTTCCTAATAGAACAAATGTTTTGTCTGCAAATTAAAGGGTAACATGGAAAAGGTAGGCCTTTCCTGAAAAAATAAATGTTTTGTCTACAAATTGAAGGGTAACCTCGAAACTCTACTTCACTATACCTAGGGGCATGCAAACCTTTTTGCATGCAAGTGAAGAGCGACCATTTATTTTCTTAGTTTGTAGATCCTCAAACCCTTTAAACTCATAGGATTGGTCGTTCCTAGCTTTCATAATGAAAGGATGCAGAGCATAGTTTCGAATGGTGCAAGCTCCTTAAAAATTGAACCTATCGATGGGATATCCTTATTATACGACTAGCATGAGCAGTTTTTATGTGAAGTTCAAACTTGTTATGAATTAAACCTAAGCAATGAGCAAAAATTCCCCCCAGAGTTTAAGCTCATTAAAAAATGAACCAACCTCCGATAAATAACCATTGCGAATGCATTATCATCAGCTTCTGAGCCCTGGTCGTGTTCCTACCATCACCTCCACTCTATTTAGCCGATCATACGCCTCCATTTGATTGTTTACCCTTTTGAGGAACATCTGCGAAGAGTGATTCTGTTAGCCATACTGGTGACACTGCCGTGATTGGAAAATTCCAAACCTTACCTAGAATTAGTAGCTACCCGAAAATATCACTCGTTCCTCAAAACGAGTCTCCTTTAAGCTCTTTTCACCTGACTCATAAAATATGAAAATATTGCTGAGCAGTTGGCATATCCAGCTCGTTAAAGCTACCGGGAGTGCTATCCCTCCTCTAAATTTTAATCTTTTTAGACTTGAGGGATTATTACACAAAAGCATCGAGCGCTTGTCATGTTCGGCTCATTAAAACTATCGAAAATTCGTCCCTTTCTTATTATTTTATACTTTTTCAGACTTAAGGGATTATATGACGAAAAAGGATTACTGGAGTTTCATTTCCATCCCTTTTTAGGCTCTCTAAAATTAAAAAAGGACCGAGTTGTCTTTGTCGTTAAACTCGTTAAAACCGATAGAAAAAAACTTGTCCATGCAGACAAGAACGAGTTTCATTGTCGCTAGGCTCGTTAAAACATAGCAACGAGTTTGCCCGAAGGGAAAATTATAGAACAAGCATATGTTATCCTCCTCAAGCTTGATAAAAATAAAGAGGTACTGGTCAGAAATGGCTGGGGAAAATTGGGAAGAAAACTTAAAGAAGCTTTATTGGTAGCGAGTCGCTCTTGAACATGACACTTTCACTCCATCACCATGATTGAGTTAGGTTGGGTTATTCTGTTCACCGGTCATATTACCATTGGTCCACCGTACCATCTGCCTTTGGGGTTAATGCTACCAATCCATTTCAGTGTCATCGATATGTTCAAGAGAAGTTGATCAGAGAATTCACTAACCCATGTTGTGTCTCATCCGCTGCAATACCTTCACACTTCATCCTTTCATGACCACCACCTTAAACCCTGTATCATAAGATCGTTTTCACCTCCAAAAAATCATTTGCTCTGTTCCGTGTCGTAGATGTGGGATTCATTAAGGCCCTACTACGATGGGTCACTTCTTGTCGACAACAGCTCATTATCCAAGAAGTCGACCCGGGAACAACCCTTTCAGTACTTTGAAGCTTGCATGCCTCAATGGCAAGTGTCTCACTTCTAGTGACAGGTTTACATCAATGGCCATCGACCGAAAGATTTTGCGTGGTGTTTGAAGCCAAGTCCCTTTTTCACACCACGCGAATTGTACTAAAGTACCTTGAGGGTCATCATCATTATCGGTGATTCCTCTCATGCATGTTAACAACTTACATCATTGGCTGGTAATTAGGCGATGTATTTCCATGTTCGACTCTGGAACATTTTTCATGTGGATCGACTTGTACTTCGGGCGAAGATTGGACAAGTTGGAAGACCCTGGATCTAGTTTCATCCATTCGGGCTGCGATATATTCAGGAAAATAAAGACATAAAATGTACATCATTGCTGCACAGATGATCATCCAAATCAAAGGATGATGACTCTACTAGAATCATCTATCTGCCACATAGGCGGTTGTATGTCCGTACATGAAAATGAATTTATAAAGCTGAGCATAGGAATGCCTACCTCAAGTAGATCATGAAAATGTTATGAAGATAATGTATTGTATCTTATTACAAGTCGCCTTCCAGTTCAAAAGAACCTCAGATCATGATGATAAAGCATTTTACCTGACATCAAAAGATTTTCGACCTCATGCTTTAGGGGGCAATTGTTATAGACATATTTGGGCATTGCAACCCCAAATCATATATGTCCATAAACCAATGGCTTCTGAGTCCCTAAAAGTTTTGTTTCATGCCTTAAAGGAACAAAGTCAGCTGATTACATCATCTCCCAGAAGTTCTCCACAGAAAACTACTCAGAACTGGTCAAAACTAGACCATATAGACTGCTCAGTGCAGAGGGTGCGATGCATCTCACCTACTCAGTGCAAAAAGTGCGATGCATACTGAAAATCCCTTTTGTAGGGTGCGATGTACAAGAGTAGACAAATGGCAGAGACAGTCTGCAAGGTGGACGATCATGGAATCTTCCAGAAACTTCTCTTGTGACACTTGCCTCTCTGAATTTGCCCAGGGATGAGTAAGAGATCATCAATCTCCAAGTGGAATCAAGAACTATCAGAGAGAGGAAACTAATCAAAATCCCAGAAGCTGACTCACCCCCCTGCAATAATCTATATATGGATCCCTCATCCCAGAGATCCAAAGGCTGGAACATTGTATCTTGTAAGGAAGTGTTGTTGGTTTCTTGGTGGAATATCATAGTGTTGGGTGATCTAAGCTTTTCATGAGGTGAAGAAGGGCTTTCATGCTGGGAGGGTGATGCTGGGTCAGGTCAATGGGTTGTAATCCTCTCTTCTAATCTCTATATCAATAAAGCTATTCAAGTTTTTCTCCACATTCTTGTATGTTTGCCAATATATGCATGTATGTGGTCAATATATATCTGGTCCTATATTGTTTATGACTGTAGATCTTTTTACTTTGAAGGTATTATGTTGCTTTGACTTTACAGGTAGTCTTTGAAGTGGAGTGGTCAAGGGAGGAGTGGCTAAGATCTGTCAAAGGGGAGAAGGAACAAGCGGAGAACCAAGCGAAGGATCAAGGTTGGTATTATTTGCTCTTCTCCTATCTACTGCTCCTAAAAGAAAATGAAAATAACTTTAATCTCTTTGTTTCTAAGATAGCTACCCATCTTAGTGGGAATAGCATCTTTGCATAGACACTAGATTTCTTGATAACACAAAGCACATTCAGGATTTCCAAAAATTGATATAAGGGTAAATGATCTTTCTGAAAAGCAGAGGATTGATGTTTTTCATAGGGACTTTAAAGGATAACATTCAACATGAGGTTTGTCTTTGGGAAGCTGATTCATTGAAGAAGGAATTTAGGTTGGCAAGAAAAATTGAAACAAAAATTGAAAGAAAAATAATGGCAACAAGGAAGCCTACCACTCACAACTATAAAGATGGAAGTGTGGTTCCTCCTAGCCTTCCACAACAATTGGAAGAAAAAAGAGTAAAAGAACTTTGTTACATTTGTGATAGAAAATGCACTAAAGGTCATGAGTGTGTTGAGAAGAAATTAATTTACCCAGAATGTGAAGAGGAGGAATAAATTGATCAAGAAACATCAAAATAAGAGGATATACACCAAGAGCCAACCCTAGGGAAATAAGAAATGAATCTAACCATATGTTGTAATGCATTGGCACTTTATGGATATCATCTACCATCCTTCACATCATCTTTAATAGAAAATTCTAGTGTTCAAGCAGTGGAAGATCACATCGAGCATCAATGACAAGTTCTCCAACTCTTAAAGAATAACCTCACCTTAGTGCAAAATCAAATGAATCGACATGCATGTCAACATCGTAGTGAAAGAAGTTTTGATGTAGGTGACTAGGTATTTTTATGGCTACAACCATACAAACAAATGTCCCTTAAGCAAGCTAAGAAGGATAAAAAATTATCACCAAAGTACTATGGTCCTTACAAGGTGCTACAAAACGTTTGTACTACATACAGATTGGATCTTCTTCCATCTTCCCGAGTGCACCTAGTTTTCCATGTTTCATGTTTAAAGAAGGTTAGAAGTGACAGACTCCCAGTTCAAACAATATTGTCAGAACTTGATGATTAGAAAATGATCCTAGATGACTTTTTACTCAAAAATTAAAGTCAGAGGATGCTTCTAAAAATAGTCCCATTGCATAGATCTTTTCAATCTAAATCTAATGCAATTTGAATGGGCTAAAATGGACTTTGGATGAAGTTATTGCAATAAGAAAATTGCTCATTATCCTTAGAAAAAGAGGCGTTTCTTAGAAATATGGACTTAAAGGCTTTATATGTCGGAGAAAGGCAAATAGCGGACTTAGACCAAAGGTCGGACGGACCCCTAATCAACGATCTCTAATATATCGCATACGAGGTAGGGCTACATGTGATATCAAGACCCAGGCAGAGCCAATTATGATCAAGTGGGATTGGATCGACAGATCGAGTTGGCACAGTCCATGGTATATGGAAAGAACCCCTGGGCTGTTACATATGTGATATGTCGATGCGATATGCCATGATGCGATATCGATCGTCAGATCGAGGAGTCATATCAACACTTAGGATCTGATCGGAGTGATCAGCGATCAGCGATCGGTGATCCCTGATATAATGGGACAATGCACATTGCGACTTGCGATTATGATATGTTGATAAAGAGCAGACCCGATGGGAATTATAAGAGCAAATGCATAAAATTTGATCCGGTTTATTCGAATTTTCTTTGTACTTCCCGTATATTTAGGTTTTGACCTCCCACCTAGGCGATTGCAATATGTTGATAGAAGGCGGACTCGATGGAAATTATGGAGACGATTTCATAATGTTTGAAATCTAGAAATGTTGGATTTCTTTTTATTTCCTATGTATTGGGTTTTTTGGCCAATACGCCATGCGATTGCGATTTTTGATGGAATGGTGGACCCGATAGGTTTATAGATGCGGTTGCATTCTATCTGAAGTCCGGATTTTGCACCTGATAGTGTATTTCTAGTATATTTCTGTGTATTGGAAGTTTATTCCGTTTTCAATTTTTTGTATGAAGAAAGACCCCGATTCCTTTGTAACTAGCCCTAATCATTGTGCCACGCTGCAAGTGGGAATTTTGTAACAATGATACATTTGTAACGCGTAGAGCCATAGAGCCAGAAGCCAGACGACCAGTTGAAGAGGTAGAGGAATGATTACATAGAGAAATGGATGGGAAGTCGTAGAGCTATGAGGATGTCTCACAAAAGCCAGAGAGCATAATTGACAGAGGCAGAGCTTTTGGAGTCGCTTGGAGGTCGAGCACAAACCAGAGAGCTCAGAGAAGCAAGAGCAAAGAGCCAGAGCGAGAGCCAGAGCTGAGAGAACAACAAAGAGATCAAATGATCCAGCTTTTGTTGGTGTCCAATGTGTTCTGAAGATAGAAGAATGTATTCCAAAGATAGCGAAAGAATTTTGAGGGAGCTGGTGCAAGCTACAGCTAAAGATAGGTCAGAGCATTGATTAAAGGAGTATAGTCTAGAGAAGCCTTGATCTGTCTACAGAGTATGGATAGCCAGTGGGATAAGATGGTATTCTAAACCCATAGGTTCAGTTGTAAACCAATGGAGATGAGCATGGAGCTTATAAAAGAATTTATGCCATAATTCTAGAGAGCTTAGTTGAGTTGACTAGAGCTCACGGAGACATAGCCTAAGAGGTTTGAGTGAACTCCATATTATATTGTTGTCTTATGGGTTTGTTGGTTTGCTACTTTATTTACTATTATGTGTGTTTAAATATCAGCATAAGAAAATGCACATAAGCACTTGAACATTCTAAAAAAGTAACACAAGCATACACCTATTTCAAGCACTTTTCAATTCTGCAATTGGTTAATCATAAGCATAGATTTTGTGAATATATTTAAGCTTTGGAGTGGGAGAGGTTCTTGTAAGCTTACAAGAAGCCTTTAGTGCCCCATTTCAAATTAAGTGGTATCGGAGCCTAAGGTTGATTAACACCGCCTTCAAAGAAGGTTATATCATCCAAAGTTATACTAGAGCAGATGGTATCATGATGCAGGTGATATCAGATCAGGATGCTTGATTGACAGAGCAATATATATACTTGCTTGACCTGAAAGGTGTTCAAATAGTAGCAAGGATTTTGTTGTTTGATTGTTTGTAAATTGACTATTGTTTTAGTTTGCAAAGGTTCAGGGAAAGTTGTTGTTAGCTAAGTCCAGGAGAGGACAAGAAGGAAGAAGCGTTGAAGGCATTCTTCTTATCCCAAAGGACCTCAAAGCAATCCTTGAAACACAAGAGGTTTGTTGCAAAAGGTTGTTGAATAAACTCTTTATTAATCTTGTTTGAAGTGTTTTTGTTCATTCTGAGAATGACAACTTCTACAAGTGAGTCCTCAAATTCTGCTTTCTTCACAAGATTCTTTGATAAAGACATGAAGCAAGACTTGTTCATCATGATGGATAAGGTGAGAGAAATGTATGAGGATGGAAGGAAGAGCAACATACTTAGAGAGATGTTGAATTCCATGGAGGAAGAGAAGTAGTTGCTTTCTGACAAATTGCAAGAAATGGAGAGGCAACTTCATATTGCAAATATGAACTTGAAAAGGATGCATGAGTTGGAGACATAGCTCTTTGTTGTTAAAGAATCCTTAGTCAAGTATCAGCTTGAAGAAGAGGTAAACAATTCCTGTTTGTATTCAAGTTCTTCTAGGAATGCTTATATTGGTTCTTTTGAAAACATACCAAAGGCACAGGTTCCAAGTTAATGTACAAGATGGGCTATGAAGGAAAAGGCATGGGTAAACATGCACATGGTATTGTTGAGCCAATAATAGTTGAGGAAAGGCCTAAGTATTTGGGTCTTGGCTATGGATAGTCTTATGGAGAAAGTTCCAAAGATGCCATGAAGGTCATTAAAACAGTTCTAAGAAGGATTTTCATTGTAGGTCTTCTACCTCACCAGTGCGAAGATTGTATTCTTGGGGAATGCAATAGTATGAAGCATATTTTGCAGAAAGAAGGTGTATATCAGCATGCACTTGAACCAGAGAGTTATGGAAACTCTGACAACCTTGAAGAGGTTGATGATGTTCCAAAGGGAGCTACTTCATTTATTTCGCCTCCTTAAGAAGGCAATAAAGTTGAAAGAGAAAGGTATAAATCTGGTTCTAACCATATTCCTTTTGATTATGTTTAGCATGGTAAATTTCCATATAAGCATGGGAAAAGAATTGCATGTTCCTTTTGTGGTTTGGATAACCATAATGTTTCTAGATGTTGGAAGAGAATGGCCACATATAGGAAACTTTTGAAGGAAAGGAAGCAAGAATCCAAAGGTCCAGTGGACAAGGCAAATCATGCTGTCAAGAGGATGCACATATGTTGCACTTTTAGCCATAAGCAAGGACATGTTGCTGCAAAATGTTGGACTCTGAATCCAACAATGCTTCCGCAAAAGTTGAAGAAGGTGGAAAGAGAAAATGGCAGGAGTGGAAAGGAAGTTTCCATGATTGATGTGTTTCAAGATGATTCACATGTTGATGCTGATGTGCAGACAAAGGTAACACCTTTGAAATGGATTGGTAAGAAATGGTTAGAATTCTTATCCAATTATGGTTGCATGTCTTTTGAAGATGCATTATATCAAGTCACATCTATTTGCATTTCTTTGTTAATGGGATGCAAGTTGAAGGATTTTACCAAGAAGGTGAATGGAAAAGTTGAGTATGCAGACTCACTTTATTTCTGCAACATTATATTTCATTTCAGCTTCGAAGTATAGTGTACTTAAGCGAAAGTTGAAGGATGAAATGCATGAACACAGGGATGCTGATGATTACCTTGTATTTGAACATGTATGTTTAATTAACTTGAAGGGTTGATTACTTTGTTGTAAACATGCATGTAATGCAATATTGACTTGAGAAAAGTTGATTTGGTCTCAAAGATGGAGATAATGATGAAGTGTTTCATCTTTTGGAAAGAATCCTTGAGATCTTTTCTACATGCTTGACTTGAAGGGTCAATTGTTTTAAAAACATGTTTTATTGACTTGTTATCTAGTCAATCATTTGTATGCAGATGTAATACATGGAGGTAATTCACAAGATGTGAAATCTGTTTTTTTGTTGAAGTAGCAGTTTAGGCCATCTAGTTGTTGTCTGTAATGTTGTTGTTGTTAACAGTTGTTGTTGACAGTATGTCAAACAGGTACAATTGAAAATTTTGTGAAGTAGATGTAATTTCACATTGGTTTGAGCCACCTTGGATCAATGATCAAGGCAGAGAAGTTCAAACTAGCTTCTGTGACCTTCTCAACAGGAGTTTTGTAGGAAGTCAAGGAGGAAAATAGTTCTTCCTAGGAGGACCAGTACATCCAGGAAGGAAAGTGGTCATAGGCTTTGGTTCAGAGGCATTGTGCAAGACAAGTGTATGGAGGCTGAAAGAAGAGGGTGTTGTTACTCTCATTTACTGTTCAGATCAGTATATTAGACTTTTGGAGATCAAAATCTTTTTAGTTGGAAGGCGTGATCAGAAAATGATCCTAGATTACTCTTTTCGCAAAAATGAAAGTCAAAGGATGCTTCTAAAAATAGTCACATTGCATAAATCTTTTCAATCTAAATCCAATCCAATTTGAATGGGTTAAAATTGACTTCGGATGAAGAAGTTATCGCAATAAGAAAATTTCCAATTATCCTTAGAAAAGGAGGTGTTTCTTAGAAATATGGATGTAAAGGCTTTATATGGCTTCCTTAAGGAAATCACATCGGAGAAAGGCAAAGGGTGGACTTAGACCAAAGGTCGGACAGACCCTCGATCAGCGATCTCTGATATATTGCATCAGATGTAGGGAAACATGCGATATCGGGACCCAGGCCGAGCCGATTGTGATAAAGCAAGATCAGATTGACGGATTGAGTCCGCACAGTCCATGGTATCTGGAAAGAACCCTCAGGCTATTACATATGTGATATGCCATAATGCGATATTGACCTTCGGATTGAGGATTCAGATCAACGGTCAGGATCAGATCGGAGTGATCAGCGATCGGTGATCCCCAATACAAAGGGCCAATGTGATAGCAATATGTGATGTGTGATATTAGCCGTCGGATTGAAAAAGAATAGATGGTCCTGATTTGATAAAAGATCGGCAATCAGTGATCC
The DNA here is from genome assembly GCA_000404065.3 of Pinus taeda. Taxonomy (NCBI): domain Eukaryota; kingdom Viridiplantae; phylum Streptophyta; class Pinopsida; order Pinales; family Pinaceae; genus Pinus; species Pinus taeda. Next base: position 87,709 of record APFE030349071.1, read on the forward strand.
CCGATACAAAGGGCCACTGCACATTGGAACTTGCAATTGCAATATGCAGATAAAGGGTGGACCCAATGGGAATTATAATTGCGAATGCATAAAAATTTGAAATCCAGTTTATTCAGATTTTCTTTGTATTTGCCGTATATTGAGTTTTTGACCTCCTGCCTAAGTGATTGTGATATGTCGATAGAAGGCAGACCTGATGGAAATTATGGACGCAATTTCATAATATTTGAAATCCAAAAATGTGAGATTTCTTTGTATTTCCTGTGTATTGGGTTTTTTGGCCAATACACCATGCGATTGTGATTTGTTATGGAATGGCGGACCCGATAGGTTTATAGATGCGGTTGCATTCTATTCGAAGTCTGGATTTTGCGCCCGATAGCGTATTTCCGGTATAATTCTGTGTATTGGAATTTTGTTTCGTTCTCAGGTTTTCGCCTGAAGAAAGGCCCTGATTCCTTTATAGCTATCCCTGATCATTGTGCCACGCTGCAAGTGGGCATTTTGTAACAATGATGCATTTGTAATGCATAGAGCCACAGAGCCAAAAGCCAGAGGACCAGTCGAAGAGACAGAGGAACGATTACGCATAAAGAAACGGATGGGAAGTCGTAGAGCCGTAAGGATGTCTCACAAAAGCTAAAGAGCACAATTGACAGATAGAGTTTTTGGAGTCACTTGGAGGTCGAGCGAAAACCAGAGAGCTCAAAGAAGCTAGAGTGAAGAGCCAAAGTCAGAGGCAAAGAGTTAGAGCGAGAGGAAGAGCTGAAAGAACAACAAAGAGATCAAATAATCCAACTGTTGCTGGTGTCCAAAGTGTGCTGAAGATAGAAGAAGGTATTCTAGAGACAGTGAAAGAATTCTGAGCGAGTTGGTGCAAGCTAGATCTCAAGATAGCTCAAACCGTTAATTGAAGGAGTCTAGTCCAATGAAGCCTAGATCTGTCTGCAGAGTATGGAAAGCCAATGGGATAAGATGGTATTCCAAACACATAGGTTCAATTGTAAACCAATGAAGTTGAGCGTGGAGCTTGTAAAAGAATTTATGCCATAATCCCAGACAGCCTAGTTGAGTTGACTAGAGCTCATGGAGACGTAGCCCAAGAGGTTTGTGTGAAATTCATATTATATTGTTGTCTTATGTGTTTGCTAGTTTGTTGCTTTATTTATTGTTAAGTGTGTTTAAATATCAGCATAAGAAAATATGCATAAGCACTTGAACAGTCTAAAAAAGTAACACAAGAATACACCTATTTCAAGGACTTTTTAATTCCACAATTGGTTAATCATAAGCATATATTTTGGGAATATATTTAAGCTTTGGAGTGGGAGAGGTTCTTGTAAGATGACAAGAAGCCTTTAGTGCCCCATTTCAGATTAGGTGGTATCAGAGCCTAAGATTGATTAACCCCATCTTCAAAGAAGGTTATATCAGAGTTGGTTATATGAACCCAAGTTATACTAGAGCAGATGGTATCATGATGCAGTTAATACCAGATCAGGATGCTTGATTGACAGAGAAATATATATGCTTGTTCGACTTGAAATGTGTTCAAATAGTAGCAAGAATTTTGTTGGTTGATTGTTTGTAAACTAAATGTAGTTTGAGTTTGCAAAGGTTCAAGGAAAGATGTTATTAGTTATGTCCAGGAGAGGACACGAAGGAAGGAGGGTTGAGGGCATTCTTCCTATCCCAAAGGACCTTAAAGCAATCCTTCAAGCACAAGAGGTTTGTTGGAAAATGTTGTTGAATAAGCTCTTTGTTAATCTTGTTTGAAGTTTTTTTGTTCATTCTGATAATGACAACTTCTACAAGTGAGTCCTTAAATTATACTTTCTTCACAATATTCTTTGATGAAGACATGAAGCAAGACTTGTTCATTATGATGGACAAGGTAAGAGAAATGTATGAGGATGGAAGGAAGAGCAACATACTTAGAGAGAAGTTGAATCCCGTGGAGGAAGAGAAGTAGTTTCTTTCTGACAAATTGCAGGAAATGGAGAGGCAACTTCATATTGCAAATATGAACCTGAAAAGGATGCATGAGTTGGAGACACAGCTCTTTGTTGCCAAAGAAGCCTTAGTCAAGTATCAACTTGAAGAAGAGGTAAACATTTCTTGTTTGTCTTCAATTTCCTCTAAGAATGCTTATATTGGTTTTTTTGAAAAACATACTAGAGGCACAGGTTCCAAGTTAATGTCCAGGATGGGCCATGAAGGAAAAGGTTTGGGTAAACATGCATAGGGTATTGTTGAGCCAATAATAGTTGAAGGAAGACCTACGTATTTGGGTTTTGGCTATGGACAATCTTATGGAGAAAGTTTCAAAGCTGCCACGAAGGCCATTGAAATAGTTCCAAGAAGGAGTTTCATTGCAGGTCTTCTACCTCAAGAGTGTGAAGATTGTATTCTTGGGGAATGCAATAGTGTGAAGCATACTTTGCAGAAAGAAGGTGTATATCATCATCCATTACTAGAGATTTGTGGAAACTTTGACAGCCTTGAAGAGGTTGATGATGTTCCAAAGGGAGCTACTTCTTCATTCAGTTCACCTCCTCAAGAAGGAAATAAAGGTGAAAGAGAAAGGTATAACTCTGGTTTTAATCATATTCCTTTTGATTATGTTCAGCATGGTAAATTTCCATATAAGCATGGGAAAAGAATTACATTTTCCTTTTGTGGTTTGGATAACCATAATGTTTCTAGACGTTGGAAGAGAATGGCCACATATAGGAAACTTTTGAAGGAAAGGAAGCAAGAAGAAAAAGGTCCACTGGACAAGGAAAATCATGCTATCAAGAGGATGCACATGTATTGCAGAAGCAAGGACATGTTGTTGCAAAATGTTGGACTCTGAATCCAAAAATGCTTCCACAAAAGTTGAAGAAGGTGGAAGGAGAAAATGGTAGGAATGGAAAGGAAGTTTCCATGATTGATGCATTTCAAGATTATTCACATGTTGCTACTGATGTGCAAACAAAGGCAACACCTTTGAAATGGATTGGTAAGAAATGGTTAGAATTCTTATCCAGTTAGGGTTGCATGTCTTTTGAAGACGAATTATATCAAGTCACATCTATTTGCATTTCTTTGTTAATGGGATGAAAGTTGCAGGATTTTAACAAGAAGGTGAATGGAAAAGTTGAGTATGCAGACTCACTTTATTTCTGCAACATTATATTTCTTTTCAACTTCAAAAGTATAGTCTACTTAAGCAAAAGTTGAAGGATGAAATGTATGCATAAGCATGATATGCATGAACACAGGAATGCTGATGATTTCCTTGTATTTGAACATGTATGTGCAATTAACTTGAAGGGTTGATTGCTTTGTTGTAAACATGCATGTAATGCAATATTGAATTGAGAAAAGTTGATTTGGTCTTGAAGATGGATATAATGATGAAGTGTTTCATCTTTTGAAAAGAATCCTTGAGATCTTTTCTACATGCCTGACTTGAAGGGTCAATTGTTTTAAAGGCATGTTTTGTTGGCTTGTTATCTAGTAAATCATTTGTATGCAGATGTAAGACATGGAGGCAATTCAAAAGATGTGAAATCTGTTTCTTTTTTTGAAGCAGGAGTTTTGGCCATCTAGTTGTTGTCTGTAATCCTATTGTTGTTAACAGTTGTTGTTGACAGTATATCAAACAAGTACAAATGAAAATTTTGTGAGGCAGATGTAACTTCACATTAGTTTGAGCCATCTTGGATCAATGATCAAGGTAGAGAATTTCAAACTACCTTTTGTGACCTTGTCAGCAGGAGTTCTGCAGGAAGTCAAGGAGGAAGACAGTTCTTCCGAGGAGGACCAGTACATCTAGGAAGGAAAGTGGTCAAAGGCTTTGGTTCAGAGGCTCTATGCAAGGCAAGTGTATGGAGGCTGAAAGAAGAGGGTTCTATTACTCTCATTTACTTTTCAGATCAATATATTAGACTTTTGGAGACCAAAAGCTTTTTAGTGGGAAGGTGTGATCAGAAAATGATCCTAGATGACTTTTTACTTAAAAATGAAAATCAAAGGATGCTTCTGAAAATAGTCCCATTGCATAGATATTCTCAATATTAATCTAGTGCAATTTGAATGGGCTAAAATGGACTTTGGATGAAGAAGTTATCACAATAAGAAGATTGCCCATTATCATTAGAAAAGGAGGCGTTTCTTAGAAAAATGGACTTAAAGGCTTTATATGCATTCCTTAAGGAAATTGCATTGGAGAAAGGCAAAGGGTGGACTTAGACCAAAGGCCAGATAGACCCCTGATCGGTGATCTTCGATATATCGCATCGGAGGTAGGACTACATGCGATATTGGTTCCTAGGTGGAGCCAATTGCGATAAAGCGGGATCGGATTGGCAGATTGGGTCAGCACAGTCCATGTTATATGGAAAGAACCCCCAGACCTTTACATATGCGATATGCCAATGCGATATGCCATGATGGGATATCGATTGTCAGATCGAGGAGTTAGATCAACTGTTAGGATTTGATCGGAGTGATTGGCAATTGGTGATCGGTGATCCCCGATACAAAGTGCCAATGTGATAGCAATATGTGATGTGTGATATCAGCCATCAGATCGAAAAAGAATGGGCGGTCCTCATTTAATCGGTGATCCCCGATACAAAGGGCCAATGCACATTGCGACTTGCGATTGCGATATGCAGATAAAGGGCGGATCCAATGGGAATTATAAGTGCGAATGCATAAAATTTGAAATCTGGTTTATTCGCATTTTCTTTGTAATTCCCATATATTGAGGTTTTTACCTCCCACCTAAGTGATTGCGATATGCCGATAGAAAGCGTACCCGATGGGAATTATGGATGCAATTTCATAATATTTGAAATCCAAAAGTGCAGGATTTCTTTGTATTTCCTGTGTATTGGGTTTTTTGGCCAATACGTCGTGCGATTGTGATTTGCAATGGATTGGTCGACCCGATAGATTTATACATGGAGTTCCATTCTATTTCAAGTCCAAATTTTGCGTCTGATAGTGTATTTCTGGTATATTTCTGTGTATTGGAATTTTGTTTCACTTTCGGGTTTTTGCCTAGAGAAAGGCCCCGGTTCCTTTGTAATTGTCCCTGAACATTGTGTGACGCTGTAAGCGGGCGTTTTGTAACAATGATGTGTTTGTAACATGCAGAGCAACAAAGTTAGAAGCTAGAGGGCCAGTCGAAGAGACAAAGGAATGATTACACACAGAAGAATGGACGGGAAGTCGTAGAGTGGGAAGGATGTCTCACAAAAGCCAGAGAGCACAATTAATAGAGGCAGAGTTTTTAGAGTCACTTGGAGGTCAAGCGAAAACCAGAGATCTTAGAGAAGCTAGAGTGAAGAGCTAGAGTAAGGAGCCAAGAGAATAGCAAAAAGATCAAATGATCTAGTTGTTGCTGGTTTCCAAAGTGTGCTGAAGATAGAAGAAAGTATTCCATAGAGAGTGAAAGAATTCTGAGGGAGTTGGTGCAAGCTAGAACTGAAGATAGCTCAGAGCGTTGATTGAAGGAGTCTAGTCTAGAGACGCCTAGATCTGTCTACATAGTATGGAAAGCGAGCAGGATAAGATGGTATTCTAAACCCATAGGTTCAGCTATAAACCAATGGAGTTGAGTGTGGAGCTTGTAAAAGAATTTATGCCATAATCACAGAGAGCCTAGTTGAGTTGACTAGAGCTAACAGAGACATAGCCCAAGAGGTTTGGGTGAACTCCATATTATATTGTTGTCTTATGTGTTTGTTGGTTTGCTGCTTTATTTACTGTTATGTGTGTTTAAATATCAGCATAAGCAAAAGTACATAAGAACTTGAACAGTCTAAAAAAGTAACACAAGAATACACCTATTTCAAGCACATTTTAATTCCGCAATTGGTTAATAATAAGCATAGATTTTGAGAATATATTTAAGCTTTGGAGTGAGAGAGGTTCTTGTAAGCTGACAAGAACCCTTTAGTGCTCCATTTTAGATCAGGTGGTATCAGAGCTGGTTATATCAGCTCAAGTTATACTAGAGAAGATTGTATCATGATGTAGGTGATATCAGATCAGGATGCTTGATTGACAGAGCAATCTATATGCTTGTTTGACCTGAAAGGTGTTCAAACAGTAGCAAGGATTTTGTTGTTTTATTGTTTATAAACTGACTGTTGTTTGAGTTTGCAAAGGTTCAAGGAAAGTTGTTGTTAGCTAAGTCCAGGAGAGGACAAGAAGGAAGAAGTGCCGAAGGCATTCTTCTTATCCCAAAGGACCTCAAAGCAATCCTTGAAGCACAAGAGTTTTGTTGCAAAATGTTGTTGAATAAGTTCTTTGTTAATGTTGTTTGAAGTTTTTTTCTTCATTCTAGTAATGACAACTTCTACAAGTGAGTCCTCAAATTATGCTTTCTTCATAAGATTCTTTGATGAAGACATGAAGCAAGACTTGTTCGTCATGATGGACAAGGTGAGAGAAATGTATGAGGATGGAAGGAAGAGCAACATAATTAGAGAGAAGTTGATTTCTGTGGAGGAAGAGAAGAAGTTGATTTCTGACAAATTGCAAGAAACAGAGAGGCGACTTCATATTGCAAATATGAACCTGAAAAGGATGCATGAGTTGGAAACACAGCTCTTTGTTGCCAAAGAAGCATTAGTCAAGTATCAGCTTGAAGAAGAGGTAAAAAATTCGTGTTTGTCTTCAAGTTCTTCTAAGAATGCTTATATTGGTTCTTTTGAAAAACATACCAAAGGCACAGTTTCCAAGTTAATGTCTAAGATGGGCTATGAAGGAAAAGGCTTGGGTAAACATGCACATGGTATTGTTGAGCCAGTAATAGTTGAGGAAAGGCATAAGTATTTGGGTCTTGGCTATGGACAGTCTTACAGAGAAAGTTCCAAAGTTGCCATGAAGGCCATTGAAACAGTTCCAAGAAGGAGTTTCATTACAGGTCTTCTACCTCAATAGTGTGAAGATTGTATTCTTGGGGAATGCAATAGTGTGAAGCATACTTTGCAAAAGAAATTTTTATATCAGCATGCACTTGAACCAAAGAGTTGTGTAAACTCTGACAACCTTGAAGAGGTTGATGATGTTCCAAATGGAGCTACTTCATTCAGTTCACCTCCTCAAGAAGGCAAGAAAGGTCAAAGAGAAAGGTATAAATCTAGTTCTAATCATATTCCTTTTGATTATGTTCAGCATGGTAAATTTCCATATAAGCATGGGAAAAGAATTGCATGTTCCTTTTGTGGTTTGGATAACCTTAATGTTTCTAGATGTTGGAAGAGGATGGCCAAATAGAGGAAACTTTTCAAGGAAAGGAAGCAAGAAGCCAAAGTTCCACTGGACAAGGCAAATCATGTTTTCAAGAGGATGCACATGTGTTGCACTTACTTCCATAAGCAAGGACATGTTGCTGAAAAATGTTGGACTCTGAATCCAACAATGCTTCCACAAAAGTTGAAGAAGGTGGAAAGAGAAAATGGCAAGAATGGAAAGGAAGTTTCCATGCTTGATGTGTTTCAAGATGATTCACATGTTGATGTTGATATGCAGACAAAGGTAGCACCTTTGAAATGGATTGGTAAGAAATGGTTAGAATTCTTATCCACTTAAGGTTGCATGTCTTTTGAACATGCATTATATCAAGTCACATCTATTTGCATTTCTTTGTTAATGGGATGCAAGTTGTAGGATTTTGCCAAGAAGGTGAATGGAAAAGTTGAGTATGCAAACTCACTTTGTTGCTGCAACATTATATTTCATTTCAGCTTCAAAAGTATAGTGTACTCAAGTGAATGTTGAAGGATGAAATGCACGCATAAGCATGATATGCATGAACACAGGGATGCTGATGATTTCCTTGTATTTGAACATGTATGTGTAATTAACTTGAAGGGTTAATTGCTTTGTTATAAACATGCATGTAATGCAATATTTACTTGAGAAAAGTTGATTTTGTCTTGAAGATGGAGATAATGATGAAGTGTTTCATCTTTTGAAAAGAATCCTTGAGATCTTTTCTACATGCTTGACTTGAAGGATCAATTGTTTTGAAGGCATGTTTTGTTGGCTTGTTATCTAGTCAATCATTTGTATGTAGATGTAAGACGTGGAGGTAATTCACAAGATGTGAAATATGTTTCTTTTGTTGAAGTAGGAGTTTAGGCCATCCAGTTATTGTCTGTAATGTTGTTGTTGTTAACAGTTGTTGTTGATAGTATGTCAAACAGATACAAATGAATTTTTTTTGAAGCAGATGTAACTTCACATTGATTTGAGCCACCTTGGATCAATGATCAAGGCAGATAAGTTCAAACTACCTTCTGTGATCTTCTCAGCAAGAGTTTTGCAGGAAGTGAAGGAGGAAGGTTCTTCCCAGGAGAACTAGTACATCTAGGAAGGAAAGTGGTCAAAGGATCTGGTTTAGAGGCACTATACAAGGCAAGTGTATGGAGGCTGAAAGAAGAGGGTGTTGTTACTCTCATTTACTGTTCAATATCAGTATATAAGACTTTTGGAGACCAAAAGCTTTTTAGTGGGATGGCGTGATGAGAAAATGATCCTAGATGACTTTTTACTCAAAAATGAAAGTCAGGGGATGATTATGAAAATAGTCCCATTGCATAGATCTTTTCAGTATGAATCTAATGCAATTTGAATGGGCTAAAATGGACTTTGGATGAAGAAGTTATCGCAATAAGAAGATTTCCCATTATCCTTAGAAAAGGAGGTGTTTATTAGAAAAATGGACTTAAAGGCTTTATATGTGTTCCTTAAGGAAATCACATAGAAGAAAGGCAAAGGGCAGACTTAGACCAAAGTCTGGACAAACCTCTGATCAGTGATCTTCTATATATTTCATCGGAGGTAGGGTGTCATGCTATATCGAGACCCAAGGAGAGTCGATTGCGATAAAGCGAGATGAGAGTGGCGGATTGGGTCAACACAGTCCATGGTACATGGAAAGAACCCCTGGGCTATTACATATGCGATATGCCGATGCGATATGCCATTATACGATATCGACTGTCAGATCGAGGATTTAGATCAACGGTTAGGATCTAATCGGAGTGATTAGTGATCGACGAACGATGATCCCTGATATAAAGGGCCAATGCGATAGCGATATGCGATGTGCGATATCAGCCGTCAGATCGAAAAAAGAATGGAAATTCCTGATTTGATCTGCAATTAGTGATCGGTGATCCTTGACACAAAGGGCCAATGAACATTGCGACTTGTGATTGCAATATGCCGATAAAGGGCAGACTCGATGGGAATTATAAGCACGAATGCATAAAATTTGTAACTGATTTGCTTGGATTTTCTTTGTATTTCCCGTATATTGAGATTTTGACCTCCCACCTAAGCGATTGCGATATGCCGATAGAAGGCGGACCTGATGAGAATTATGGATGCGATTTCATAATATTTGAAATCTAGAAATGCGGGACTTCTTTGTATTTCCTATGTATTGGGTTTTTTGGCCAATCTGCCATGCGATTGCGATTTGTGATGGAATGGTAGACCCAATAGGTTTATATATGCAGTTGCATTCTATTTGAAGTCCAGATTTTGCACCCGATAGTGTTTTTTTGGTATATTTCTGTGTATTGGAATTTTGTTCCTTTTTTGGCTTTTCACCTAAAGAAAGGGCCTGATTCCTTTGTAACTATCCCTGATCATTGTGCCATGCTGCAAGTGAGCGTTTTGTAATAATGATGCATTTGTAACGACCAGAGCCATAGAGCTAGAAGCCAGAGGGCTAGTTGAAGAGACATAGGAATGATTACACATAGAGAAACGAATGGGAAGTCATAGAGCTGGAAGGATGTCTCACAAAAGCCAGAGAGCATAATTGACAGAGGCAGATTTTTTGGAGTCACTTGGAGGTCAGGCAAAAACCAGAGGGCTCAGCGAAGCTAGAGCGATGAGCAGAGCCAGAGCCAGAGCCAGAGCTGAGAGAACATTGAAGAGATCAAATGATCCAGTTGTTGCTGGTGTCTAAAGTGTGCTGAAGAGAGAAGAAGGTATTCCACAGACAGTGAAATAATTCTGAGGGAGTTGGTGCAATCTAGAGATCAAGATAGCTGAGAGCACTAATTGAAGGAGTCTAGTCCAATGAAGCCTAGATCTGTCTGCGGAGTATGGAAATCTAGCAGGATAAGATGGTATTCTAAACCCATAGGTTCAATTGTAAATCAATGGAGTCGAGCATGGAGCTTGTAAGAGAATTTATGCCATACTCCCAGAGAGCCTAGTTGAGTTGAATAGAGCTCATGAAGACGTAGCCCAAGAGCTTTGGATGAACTCCATATTATATTTTTGTCTTATGTGTTTCCTATTTTGTTGCTTTATTTATTGTTATGTGTGTTTAAATATCAACATAAGCAAATGTACATAAGAACTTGAATAGTCTAAAAAAGTAACACAAGCATACACCTATTTCAAGCACTTTTTAATTCTACAATTGGTTAATCATAATCATAGATTTTGGGAATATATTTAAGCTTTGGAGTGGGAGAGGTTCTTGTAAGTTGATAAGAAGCCTTTAGTGCCTCATTTCAGATCACTCGACAAGGAAGGAAAAATCATATTGGAACCTGAAGCAGTCATGACATCAAGAACATGAAAGCTATGAAATCAATCAATTTAAGAGTATCTCATCAAGTGGAAGAACTTACCCATCAATGATTACACATTGGAGGATGAAAATTTTATACGTAAGCATCCAGAACTACTCAAGCATTGAGGACAACACCTTTTGAAGGAGATGGGCATGTTAGGCCCCTTTACTAGTAATGTAGCCCCATTTTGTTATTAGTGAAACCCCCTTATTGTAATGTTTTTCTCATGTAGTCTCGATATTGTTATTATTGTGCCACATAGAAGCCCATTATTGTTATTGTTGTGCCCTTACATTATTAATATTATGTCGACTTTGATTATATTATGACCCCTTAGAATCCTATATATAGCAAGGAGGTCTCATCATTTGTATCATCCAATAATTGTTCATTTATGTAATGTAAAGGAGGTTTCCCCCTCGAAGAGGCTGGTTTTGAAGTCGCTGATCCATCTTTTCTTCTATCTTGTGAGTTGGTTTCATAACAAGATTACACTAGGTCTTAGATATGGATCCTTCATGAGACAATAGAGCTTGAGGTTGATTAAATTTCTAGCCTTCTTTTCACTAATCATCTCTTAGATGAGCATTTTAAAAATCCATGACATTCTTGGTCCCCGTAGAATGAATATTCTCATGGAGAAAATAATACTTTGAATATGGTGTTCCAATGCATTTTATATTTTTCAAAATCTCTAGCATAACCACTCCAAAACTACACATATTTTCACTTCATCATCCACTTACCCTATTCTATTTACCCAATTGTTGCTACAATTTCATCCAGATTTTGTCCTTCTGAAATCCTCAAGCCTTTGCAGTTCAAATTAAGAGAGTTTGATAGTGCAAAATTTCCTCTACAGGTATGTTTCTTACATAATGTTTTACACTAAGAACTCCCCTACATCACAGGAGAAGATAGGCTATGCATTTGGCTTATTTTAGGTTGATTCTTCTTCTCATGACCTAAGATATATCATGGACTTCATGGGTTGGTTCTCTCATTTTAATAAAAAGTCCTTTGTTTAGGAATACACGACTATATAATCATAGGCTAGTAAATATTTTGAAAGATCAATGCTAACCTCTTGAAGACGAATGTTATTTGGATGGTGAAGATGAGATAGCACATTTAAATCATTGTGGAAATTCTCATTTTTAGCCTTCCCTTGTTATGTACCGGCCCACTACTTCTTGTTAAAATACTCTTCATGGATCTATAAAAGGCTATTCATCTCTTCATAATGGGCTAATATGATAGTTTTCTTACATTATTTTGGACCAGAGCACGCCTACAAATAAATTTTTTCTTATTTGAACTCATGATAGATTTTTTTCCAAGATTGCATGAGTACAACTTTTGAATTTTCATCACCATTGATTACAAGTAATGATTCTACCCCACACAAAGAAGCCCATTTTTCTAAACAAACATATCTTATTGCAATGAGAGAAGTGAGGTGAACTCTATAGCTCAGTATTGAAGATATTTTAATGTTTATCCCATTTTTTACTTGTAATGCTAATGTTAGCATATGTCCATTAAATATAATGTTTTATACAACTTAAAATGAAAAGATAATAAAAATAATGTGAAATATATATATATATGTTGTGTGTGTGTGTGTTGTGTGGTGTGTGTGTGTGTGTACATACATTCTCATACATCATACTACATAACATACTACATACATACAATACTTACTTACATACAACATACATACATAATTTCATTACCTACATACATACATACATACATACATTACATACATACATTATATATACTATATATATATATATATTTTATATATATATATATATATATATATTATATATATATATATAATATCAACAAGTGGACAAAATGGAATGATGAAACACACAAACTACTGTAGATCCATATTTACTTAATATCTTTTAAGCATAAAGGATTCTCATCTCAATTTTTGTTTTTGGATTCCTCTTGGCACTTAATAGATACAACATTGGGATGTGTGTTGTAACCCAATAATTTATTCTGCCAGGTAATTTCAATGTAATTTTACAAAAATATTTTGTGTTAGCTCTACATAATTTCTATCATCTATCCATCTCTCTTTTTTACTAGATTTGAACTTGATCCATTGTCAAATCTTACTCATTTGGTTATGTTAAATCTTTTATGACATTCCATTTGTACCAAATATAATATTGTTTACAACAAGTTTCTACTACAACAATAAGGATCAAAGTTCCATTAACACAATTCCCAATCTTGAGAAAAATGGAAAATAGGATATAGGATAATTAGTTACATTGTGGCCTAGTCCTAGGCTAGTGGTATGGATAGAAACATGTTAAATTTCCCCATGTTTTTGTATGGGATTCACTTTAGGATCTTAGTGACACATTGTAGAAGTTTCTATCCACCCCTCAACAAAAGGAGAAAGATAGGATGGATGTTATATATGGAGAAAGATGGAAACATATTCCTAATTAGATGAATTTTTTTTCTTAAAATTGAACTTCTATTAATAGATTATTCCATGGAAATTATAAGTATCGTGCACAACATTTTCTTCATAGAGTAGATGAAATTTATCTAGGAATAATAGCTTTCATGTTATGACTTTGGGAAAAAATTGTATATCATGTAAAAGCACAAATTTTATTTGGAACTTAGATATAAGCACTAGGGCCTTTTTGTAATAACTAATTTGTTGTGATATATAGATCGAGATGAATTAAGAACATCTCCAATATTTTTATTTGGTGTATGATAGGTATAACCTTACCTACTTCTAAGGTTTTGAATAGAGTGTGTGTAGTGCATGATTCTTTTTGCAATGTTCCATGGAAAGTGCACGGTTCCATTTGCAAGGATCTGGGTAGAAAGCTCTTAATGCATGATTCTAATTTTTACATTCTAATTAGAACATTCCAAATGTGCATTGTTCAACCTTCCTTACATCTCATGACAATGTTAAGTGAAGAAAATTTGCATAATGCTGACACTAAACTACATGTCAGTTCAAGGTTCTTATCATGTCAACATTATAATATTGCCTTGCATGTCATATTGAGGTCTTTATCATGTTGCATTTCCCTAATTTTCATGTCAAAGGTCCATGTTGTAATAATTTTAGAATGGTTCCCTTCCTACCACATTATACTATTGTCCCTATAATGTCAACATCATTATGTTCCATGCCTTTAATTCTAGGGTTCTTGTTATATTACATTTCCTTACATGCCATGTCAAGTAGCATGCCTTTCTTCCCATGCTAAAATGACATGTTAGGGACCCTAGTTTAAAGTGATATGAAGCACACCCTTATGACATCAAGGAAATGTCACACGTGGGCAATGTAATGTGATTGGGTGATGTGATAAGGAGTATAGTTTAACATGATAGGAAGGGCATAGTAATGCAATAAGGTGACATCATAGGGTGCAGGGAAAGGTGATGTGCAAGGTGATGTCATAGGGAAGGAAAAGTAATGTGAAAATCATGACATGAAAACATTACAACACCTTGACATGGTAGGAAAGGGATTCTTATGACATTATATTGTTCACCTTGTCGTGTCATCTTGAGATGATAGGGAGCACAAGGTAATGAATGTAATGTGAACCTTGTCATGAATAGAGAGGAATGATTTGTGACATTAATGTAACATGAAACATGACATGATAAGCAGGGAAATATAATATGGCATGAACCTTGATGCGATAACACATAAAACCATTTGTGATGTTGGCACAATTGTGCTTTCCATGAAAAGGATGCATAATGACATGATAGGAACCTTGACATGACAAAAAGGACGATATGATATTTGTAGTTGATATCATAGAGGTAGTAATATAAGCATGATGCCAGTTTCTACCAAGATCATTCCTTAGAACCTTAACATGAGAAATAGAGTAGTGTAAGCAAAATACATAATTTCAATTAGGGCTCTCTGTGAAGGCTTGACTTGGCAAGGAGGGTAGTGTAATTACCATGAGAGTTTTTCCAATAGCCTATCTTGACAAGTAGGGTTGGTGGAATTATGCACATTTGGACTCCAAGAGCCTAGAACCTTGATGTCACATGGATTACATCGTAAACATCGGACAGACTTTCTACTAAAATCATTGGTGATCACATACATTGCGAAATAGGTGGAGCCATAGAAATTTACTATCACATATTCAATTGAAAAGCCTCCATGGTGTATATCATTAGATCATTTGCGAACCTATACTATGCATTTACTGCATCCATGTTTAAGTGGTACATGGGTCAACCTTGATTGTATTTATTCGATACACCTTTACAATAGGTATGCACCCAATAAAGTTTCCACATATCGAAACAATCCTAAAAAAACACATTTGTTTCCATTTCTAAATCTATCACAATAAACAAATGCGTAAACTTCACACTCTAGAGATCTAGAGATTACCTTGCACGTTTTTTCGGTCTCTAAATCTATTACATTTGATTAGAACTGATATCATAAAAAAAGAAGCGTAAGTTAAGTTGCATAATATGAACTTTAAAGTTATTTTAATCAAATAAATGTATGTTTTAAATTATAAGGAATTTAATACTTTATGACAAGGTATTTTTTATTTCTCCAAAATTGCATTATTTAACTTTTAATATTCAAAATTATGAAACATTTTAACCTTGTAATAGACAAATCACTAGGATATTTATAAGTATTTTTTAATAATTTTTAAATTAAAAAATTACATAATTTTAAATACCAACAATTATTAGACTATTGCTTCAAGAGTAATCATATTTTCAAAATAGTAATCATTATTCCTAGTTCTCCATATAAAGTACCAATTCAAGAGTCATATGCAATGTAATACACTAAAATTATATTTTTTACTTTTAATATTCAAATTATGAAGCATCTTAACTTTTCTAGAAGGCAAAACACTATCATATCTACACATGTACTTTTTTATATACTATTAAAGTAAATGAGACATAATTTTAAATAAGTATGATTAAAATAGTGTTTAGAAAGTAGCCAAATTTTAAAAATAACTATTATTATTCTTAATTCTTAGTGTAAAACAACATTTTTAACCAATTCTAAAATTATATACAATACCCAACATTCATATTTATAAACCATTTTTTTGTAACATGTTAAATTCTGGCCACTCCAACAAATCTAACTACTTCACACCTTTAAAGTTCCTAGTAATCTAATAATATATGCCTATAACTAACTAAAAAATTCTCATTTAAACCATTAAAAAGTATATAATTTAATATTCTATGGATTCCCATTTGCACCCTCCTAATAGCATCCATCTTTATAACCATTAAATCAAAAGGCCCAAACCATAAACAACCTAGAATAACAGCCATGATAGATTACATGTTTAACATTACCTATTCAATAGATACTGTTTAAATTTTAAAGGGATACTGTTTTAATTTTGCGCAATGTCATATCTGATCCAATAGACCAGAGTTTAGAGCTTTTTGGTTTGATGACAGGCCTGCTTTTGAAGTATTTAACAATAAAAACACTTACATGTAGAATTATTAAAAAAATAAGCATGACACTCAAAGGTAATTAATTATATTAAAACAGTCGGAGAACAATAAAAGAGTATACATGTAAAATAATTAAAAAAACATCACACTCCAAGGTAATTAATTGTATGAAAACATTACAGCTTCTCGGATAAAGGCATTCATTTCCTTGCTGATAAAGCATGTACAGGCAAACAGTCTTTGGTTTTCACAAGTATGGGAAACAGGAAATTGGATATGAAGTACTAAGCACATGCCCACAGATAGCAACTCTAATATGAAATAGTAAGTACATGCCCACAAATAATTATTTTGGCTCAGAGGAATAGAATTTGACCGGTAAATTGTTAGTATATTAAAAAAATTAAGTCTTATTAATATATTTTAAATAATTAAATAAATATTAGATAAAAATCATCCAATTAAATAAATATTTAAGATTGGAAAATTCCTACCGTTGATATGACATGACATGAAATGGTAGGCACATGGCCACAGACCCTTTATGTAATAAAAATGGTTATGGTCTATGCCTTTATCCAATCCTAAAAATGGGCACTATTAATATATATAGTTGAGAATACTGAGGTTTATCACACCCAGTGATGAAATGACATTAATGTTTTGGAATGGGACCCCACGAGATTTTCTAAACTGGGAATCGTTGGGATTGATATATCATAGTTCTGGTATCTCAGCGACGATGTTTACCAACAAAAAAAAGTACGATGCTATTACCATATTCCGCGAAAATATCGAGGGTATTCATTGCACTGTTCTGCGACAAAGCTAAAGAAAAGGATCGCTGAGGTGACATGCTGTATTTTCCTATCTCATCGTTTTGTGCCGTGTCCACACACGCGAATCTCCCGAGTCCCCACGTCTATTACATCTTATCTCATTGTTCCGTGTGCGTGCAAACTGCGAATCTCTCCACGTTCACCCACTGCCGAAGGTCTCGGATTGAGTGGACCAACGTTATCGCTACATGGAAAACTTTTATCAGTATTGATGTTCCTCTTGCCTCTACCTTTTGTTTCCATCAAATCATGAAAAATTCCAATTAGTATTATTAAAGGGCAAGAATTAATCAGCCTGTTATAGGGTATTAAATGACTGGATAGCTGCATGCTCTTTAACTCTATAACACACCCGTGCGCATAACGAGATAAATGAAAAATAATGGGATGTGTCATAAAGTTAAGGGGCATGCAGCTAACCAGTCATTTAATGCCCTATGGCAAGCTGGTTAGCTCTTGCCTTATTAAACAATCGAGACACGTTCAAATATTTTAAAAAAATTCTAGATATTTGAATTTATTTATATATTTTAAAAATAAATTTTTAAATAATAAAATTACATAATTTTCGAAATTTATTTCACCATATTCCAACCCAAAATTACAAAATATAAAATAATTAACAAATAAAAAAATTTATATTTAATAATCACAAAAAATTCTATAATATTATTGAATTTAATTTTATATTTAAAAATATAATTTAAACTTACTACAAATACACCAAAAATCATATTATCCAATTCAATTTCAGAAAATCCAAAATTAACCTACTATAATGCCAAACCAAATAAGAAAAGAAAATTTCTCTATAATATCACTTAATCTAATTCTATATTTAAAATATATAATTTAAACTATCACAAGTCAAAAATAATTTATTATAATGCAAAACCAGATCTTAAAAACAAACTACATTACACCAATAAAAAACCAAACTCACTAAAGGCTATGTTTACAATGAACCAATATTCACCCATCTTTCAAGTATTTAAAAATACAATACCAAATCAAATAAAAGAAAACAAATCAAATAAAGAAAAAAAAAATTAAAATTGAAAATAACCGCTCACTAAAAACTATGTTTACAGCCCAACATTATTAAAAAAATCTTTCTATCATTTAACAGTATAATATTATTCAAAAAAAACTTTTAGGAATATAATGCCAAACCAAATAAAAAAAAAACAATTAAAAAAAAAAAAAAAACTAACAAATAGACCAAAATTGAAAATGACAACTCACCAAAAAAACTGTGTTTACCGTACAACAATATTCACTAAAGCTTTCTAGCATTTAATGTTTTTTCAAAAAAAATATTTCAGTCCAGTGGAATGGTGGATATATAATGTTGTGGGAGGTCAAACATCTTCACTGAAGGTTAAATACTTAGAATGTGACCAAACAATTTTTACTTTATCTGAAGGTGTCAGTCTCAATCACTACCTTGCAATGTGACCAAAGATATTTTTGAACATGGTGTTAATTTTTTTGAAGTATAATTAAATTGTATATTGACCTTCTAAAGTTCCTAGCCTGACTTACCCTTGCCACCACAACCTATTATAATTAATTTAGGTAGAGGTATTTTTACTTTTCTCAAATTGATGGCACATCTATAAAGGAAGCATGATGTCATTTTAGTCTATTATTTATTAGTTTTAATTGTAAGCTCAGTCTATCCTGTAATTTCAAAACGTAGAGAGGTAGAAATATGTGGAAAACGGTTGCTATTGGGGCGGGCCGAGGAAGGACTATGATTTCAGAAGCATTAAGGTACAACTGTTTGTTAGCCAGCTTTTCCCTTTTTCAAATAGTAAATCTTACAGCAGTAGTTTGAGATAATAAATGTTACAAAAGGAAATAAAGTTTTATGGATGCTTATAATTTTTTGGGAGGTTACAAAAGTTTATTATTTGTGTTTTTTTTCGGTTTGTCATCGAGTTGTTTCCCCGAGGTTTAACCTTTTTGAGTTATTCTTGTAGTTTTCTTAATTTTTTTTTGCATTTAGATGGAGTGAGTTCATGTTTATTAGATATAATAAAATTAATAAAATGCAATTGATAATGAAACATTTTCATTATATTTTTTTTGCTAAAGTAAGAGTAGTTTTTTTTAATTCATTAAATTTAGAAAAATTTAAAAAATTTACACAAACCTTGAATTCCAAGAGGAGACTCAGAAACAAAGGGCATGATGCCAAAGAAAAGCATCATTCCACTACCAACAGTAAAAACATTCAAGACAAACTTTATGAAGAACCATTCCCCCCAAAAGCTTGAGCTACGACAAGCAACCAACCATGAAGCCCAAGTGAAAAGATCATCAATACATGGGGCCCCACTAAAAAGGAACCAACAGATCCGACGATTTGCAACACCCCTTGAAATCGGATGGCGCTCCAAAATATCGCATCACCAAACCTGTGTGAAACTTACCTCGCGATGGAGGGTGGTTTCCACTTCCCGCGCTGGCCACGTGTCGGAAGCCTAAATGTGTCGCCCCCATTATGACTAAAACCACTTTTAATCAAAAAGTGTTGCGATCACAAACAAAACCGCCAACCACCAACCTGTCCAAGACTATGGGCCCCACTAAGTTGTACGTTGGATCCTGAGCGTTGATTGACCAGGGACCATCGGACGATTGAGCAGAGTATCGCACACCCGAGGTCATCGACCTTTAGGGCGTGGAGAAAGTGGATTTGGGACCAGGCCCTCCTCCACGTGGCTTGCTCTCTGTGGCATCGCTGCAAGAATTCAAAAACCACCTTTGACAGGAAAGCAGTGCGATCGCTCTGAAACCTCCCAGAGGTGGTTTTGACATTTGTCTCTGAGAAAATAAGAAGATGCAAAAAATTCCATGGCTGCTTTCTTCTGTTCGGGAAGCTCTGTCTCCCGGTGCTAAGAAAAGTCCTTATCGTGGTGCACTTTACCTCCTGCCTAGTCTTACCTTTCTTTGTGCACTTGTTAATCCCACCTGGTGTAGCCCTCTGACTGCTGACCATTATTGATTGAGATCAGTCATTTTTCCTCTGTATACTTCTATATCCTCCTCCACTAATAGTGGCAGAGGTTTTTCATGTTATTCTGCTCCATTGTATTCCACCTTCTTGAGATTGCATTGTCCTTGCTACTAACACCTTAGTTGGTTAGAATGTCCACCAATTTGTTGGCTTTTCTCCGTACATGAATAAATCTGAGAGCACAAAGTTTCTGTAGATGCACTTGAATTCTCTGAAGGACTCTAGTTAACCTCCAGCGTTTTGTGACCCTTTCTGGCCCTGTTCCATTACTGATTCTCTTGGCAGTGTTTATGACTAACTCAGAATCCGCTTTTATTATGATGTTTTGGAATTCACTCTGTATCAAAAATTCTAAGCTTTGTTCCAAAGCCATTAGTTCTGCCATGTTGTTAGTGGCTTTTCCTAAGTGACCATGGAAGAGGCAGATAATGCTGCATGTGTCATCCCTTAGAACTCCTCCAAAACCAGCATCCCCTGTGTTGCCTTTGGAAGCTCCATCAATGTTATACTTTAAAAAACCTTCAAGGGGGGATGCCAGAAATCCTCCACCTTTTCTCTCATACTTACTTTCCTATCTAGACCTTGAGGAATAAGCCCATGCATGTCTAACAGCTGGAGGATTCTCAACTCTGCCACAGAGGGAGGATTTTTGGGGGGATTCCTAACTGTTGTGCTCACTGTCTCCTTTAGTTGTTTTACGATCTGCTCCACCAGTCTAAGAGAGGCATACTTTACCTCTTTGAAAATTCTTTTGTTCCTTTCCTTCCACACATTCCAAATGATGAAAGAGGGCAAAAGATTCCAGGCAGAGTTGAGAATTTCATTATCTGAGAAATTATTTCTCCAGTTGTTTAGAGTGTTGGCAATACTTTCTTTGTCTCTGTCAGACTATTTGAAGATGATAGTAAAAAATTCCCATATCCTGTCGGTGAAAATACAGTTGCTGAGAAGCGTTGAACAGGTAAATCCCCTCTGCGGACAGAGGCGATCCCACTAGCCCAGATTGGGTCTAGCAACAATCAATCAATACTACTCTGCAAGTTCCTAATTGCAATTACAAAGTGGGTAATGGATACCTACTTGGATTCCCGCGCTATTTGTTTGATGAAGAGATGCCGCTCTCACTCCTTCGCTCTGGTCGGTCACGATCCTCCACTATCCTCGCGGATGGACACCTGCACATGCAAAGAGAGAACAAACACAAGCGTGAAATCTAGTAAAGGCAACTATACATCAGTCATAAAGGATGTAATTCACATTTAACCATCATGAGACAAATGAGAATGGAACCATAACAGTAGTCATCTATCTTTTATTAATCAAAAATAGAGAAAGGTACAACCGATGTTCTGACACTGAGTCCTTCTCAAGAGGGTCTAGCCAGCAAGTCTCATAAGCATTCACCCTTGGGGGTAGATCTCCCAAGACAAACAATTCTCTCTCTCACACAAGGCAACAAGACTTCACAACCTTCCTTAAGCTCTCTAGCAATCCACACTCAACACACCAAATGCCTATTAAGAGCAGCACTAAAGCTAGAATTCCTCTATTGTTCAAAAAGTGCTGATAATGTTAGAAAACTCGCTACTCATGGCAATGGTGGAGGCTTATATAGGAGAAGGAGTCTCCATGAAAGGTGCAAGGATAAGCTTTTTCCAAGAAAGGTGGCTCATAAGATGAATAGACATACCATAGAAGGGAGGGCGACCTTTACAAAGCCAACAACCAGGTCTGGAGTCATATGGAAGGCTGGCAGTTAGAAAAAACTCGCCCAAACAGGATCAGTGCGGATGCATAACTCGACTGACGCGCTGGCATCGCATCCCAATAATAGAAGAGGTCTGGTTAGCGCGATTTAGTACAAGCAGAGGGTGCACTGGCTATGAAATTCGATCAGGGCGGGAAACCCGTGTGCTTCCGCGCTGGCAGCGCACCAATTGCACTATCATCCGCCAGTCAGTGCGGTTATTTCAATAACAGTCGCAATGATCCAATAAACTTAGGCAAAGAGGGTTTTTTGGCCATTTTAGAGAGCATGAGCATGATGGATTTGATTTCATGACACAGTAGGGAGACTGACAGGGAGACAGTGACAAATTACTGTGTAACAATGAGAGTGAGGCTAACATAGCTTGTAGTAGTGTTCTAATAAATCAAAATATATCTCTATAGTTCAAAAACAAAAACTTAGTTGTAGCAATAAGACGATACAAATCTATCAATCTTAGATCTCATTCTATGTTCATACAACCAAGCAGATCATATTGTTTCACTTGAAAATATATGATCCAACAATAACAATAAAAAAGATTCCATCCATACAAAGATATTTCATATGAATACCTCAGTACCTTCTCATCTAGGTGAAGGTATGCTGTTTTCCACTCTTTAACAAATAATTCCTTGAATCCTAAAATAGATGTATTTGGAAAAATTCCCTATTTGTCCTTTTGTATCCTTTGCTATTTCATGTAATCTATGTCTTCCTTATTTGCTACATCTTCCAAGGATGGAAAAGACGTTTAGTTTGGGGAGGATATTTATCATTCCTTATATTCATTACATTATCTATCAATCCCATATTTCATAACCTCATATACTGTTGACCAACATGTTTTTCCCAATTGAAAGTTTTTGTTCTTATAAACACCTTGGTTGACTTCCATAATGCATCAATGGTTTTCATATGAAGTATATATTCCTAAGAAAAACTACCATGTGGAGGATGTTCCAAATAATTTTTCCATCCATAGAAACATAAATTTTCAATAAGCTTTCCATAATTTTGTGGTTACCTATACATATCCTATTTAAAGAACATGTTTTTCACAACAATTTCAAGAAAATGAGGCTAAAAATATTGAATGTTTGATGCACACATTGCTGAATTATCATTTGAAATGTATTCATATGGTTGAGTTTTCAACATCATTATTTGTTATAGTAAGAAGAAGAGTAAAAAGGAAAGTGTTTTCACATAAGAACCAACACTTCCAATATTTATGGTTGCCACACAAGAACCAACTATAAGAAAAAAATGTTGCTACACATCCGAAAAGAAGACTCCATCACACAGTTCAAGAAAGCCAATGCAAGGATGCATGAGGAATATTGGGTCACCCAAATACCATATGTTTACCAATATTCCTCATGCCCAAATACGATCTTTTTACCAACATTTTTCAATGAAGGTGTTGCATGTCCTCATTAGGACATGCAACACCTTCATCTGGGATGGAAAATAATAAGCCTAAAACCGATGTAATCATGAAAATAGTTTAATGTAAGGGTATTTGAAAGAGAAATATGGTTTAAAAGTGAAGTGAAAGTTAAATGAAAGGTTGGTAGAAATATGGTATTTGGGCATGAGGAATGTTGGGTCACCCAAATACTATCTTTTTACCAATATTTCACTTCACTTTTAAACCATATTTCTCTTTCCCATACCCTTACATTAAATTACTTTCATGATTACATTGAGTTTAGACTTATTATTTTCCAATGCATATGTTTTAGTGTTTTTGAGTGAATTTATAATTAAATATTGGAAAATTAACATGTGTTCAGTTATATATTAAAGTGGGATGAGTTTCATGATGTTTGTAGATGTATTTGAAGGCCTCAACAATTTCATATTTCACCACCAAGCCTCAAATTCGAATTTCTTCTTGAATGCCATGAAGATTTGATGAATATTTGAGATATTCCTTCACAGCATACTTAATGGAGAAGAATCATGGAAGTTTTGATAATATTTCTTTTCAAAGATATTAGATATTTGTGAGAGGGATTGTAGAGATGTTATTTTCTAAGTGTTAGCACATGGTTGTAACCACATGAGACATTTGTGGATTTAGGAGAGATTTGTGGATCTCAAATATTTTCTAGTTATCTCGAGTTTATGTATAAATAGGAGTGCCTTATCCATTCCAAGAGGAGGACTCTTGGAGAATGCATCCAACTTATGATGGTATATAATAAATCTTCCTTTTACATAAATTTCCATTCTATAATTCTAGATGTAAATTGCTTTAATGTAATGTATGAAATTATGGAATAGTTTGTCACTTTCCTCTTAAGAGAATTTAGTTCACTCCTAATGGATAAAGGAATCATTTTATTTCATTATAAATAGTTGTGAATATTGATTAGATTTATACGTTGGTTTATAATATTGGTTGTTGATAGCCCTTGTGAAACATTATAAAGATACCTCTTGTAAATGAGCTTAGTGTTTTCTTTCCTACAACAACTATGTCATGTAACTCATCTTAATACTTTCTATATGTTTATATGATTTATTGTTTTCATTAGGAATAATTGTTAATTTTAATTTTTTATAGGTCTTGTGAAACATTATGGAAGTACCTCCTATAACAGAGCGTAGTGTTTTATTTCCTACAACAACCAAGTTTTCTTAGCCTAGAGTTAGTTTCCTAGTCCTGCATACATTGTTTTGGCATCATCACAAGCTTACGAGTATCCCTAGTTGATAATTTAATGAAAGAAATTCAATCAATTTAATTTCCTGACATAAGCCATGGATTTGATGCAGGGGTTTTTCCTTATCGTAGTTGAGTGAATGAAAGGGTGACATGGCCCACAGGCCACATCTCGAAAGCTTCTAGTTAACAACACAAAGGAGTGGCTAGGATGACTAGGCACCAAACAAACTAAGATTACAACTTAGAGGTGGAGAGCACTCTCATTCATGGGAAGTTTATTCCTAGAAGGTGTAAAGAAAATCATGCAAAGGGGCGGGCAGGATGACTCGTGTTTGAGCCATGCTGGAAGGCACATGGGCCTAATAGTCTTTCTATTGGCTGAAGGGTGTTGCCATCTTATAGTTCAACCTGGCGAATTAGCCTTGGAGACATTTTCCTAAATGGATAAAGTGAAGCACTAGAATGAATGAAGGGGATGAAATAACCTCATGCTATTGTGGCAGACACACAAGCTTGGCGGCCTAGCCATTGGTGCGAAAGTTTGAGCCCACAGATGGGTCAGCTTGGGAGGTTGATCCTAGTGAATAAGAATGAAGACATTCGTAAAGCTCCCATGGTGACAAGCACCAGGATGACGTGGGGATGGGACATAGTGGCTTCCATATGTTCTTGGTTGAAAATAGAAAGGGTGCATAGTGGGCCTTGAGACAAGTCAGCACGTAAGAGCCTTCCCAAATTTTAAATAATAAATGTCAAAGGAAAAGTAGGGAGAAGAAGGTTGGGACGGCGTGTCCTAAAAGTATAACCTCAGAATTGCAAGGGGGATGATGCAATGGGAGCATCGGGATGACAAGGACCAGGAAAACATAGAGGACTCAATGACGTGTGGAGGATGACGACGTGGGACCTGTGTGACATGGTAACATATTATAGGTACCAAGGATATATGTATGGTGTTTGCATCGACTTGTCATTATACCCATGTGAGCAAAACATAAGTGGTTTTGCAAAGCTGATATCACCTTCTCGACACCCCCTTCATTGGTTTTAGAAAAGGTGATGAAGGAGTGCTAGAATTGATCCCACCCATAAATGTGGAGATGGGAAGTTTTGATAAATCACTTTGTGCACCACCCCTTCCCTTATTAACATCCATGCATGTGGATGCATTGGAATTCATTTATTTAGAGGATGAGCATTATGGAAGGTATGTTTTACATGAAATAGAATAAATAAAATAAAATATATATACTTAATAATATTATATATTAAGTATCTATTTATATATATATATATATATATATGGCATCAGGTCAGAGCCATTTGTGTCAGTTGACGGTGGTGAATCACTGCCAAGAATCAATTGTTACTGTCGTGACTCTCCTTGTGATGTTGTGGGGAGGGAACCCCACCATTTACGCAAATTGTCAATCTACCTGATCGATTATGATATTCATAATAGTGTATGGTGTGGGGTTCCTTCATGTTGGAGCGGGCTGAGAAATGTATTATGATTTAGCATACTGTTAGTTATATTTTTTTAATAATTGTGCATATATATTTATATATTTATAGGTAGTACACCCAACTTATAATACTCTGGTGGAATAAGAGTGATAAACTTAATTAAATAATCCAAAGCCTTAAGAGGAGAATTGATAAGGAAAAATGGACATAACAACAAAAGAGAAGTATTATCACATTTTTCTAACAATGTAACAAAAATTGGATTGGTAGGTGAACATTCCATTGAGGTATGTAGGATGTTTAGACTATTTATAGTTTATGTATTTTGAGTAATAGTGAAGAGGTTTCAAGCTCCAAATGTTTCATCTTTGCATTTTCAGATCTATGTGTAATTTGTCTAGGTAAAAATATTGTCAAGTATAATAGATTCACGTGCATGAGTCTATGTAACACACGGATGATGGATGTATCAAAAATATATATGTGTAGAGATATTAATGGAATTCAAATTTGCAAAGACACTTACAAGCATGGAAATTGTTGGTTCTTGATGTTTTGATTCATTGGAAAATGGCATTGTGTATAGAAAATTTTGTTAAATAATCTTTTTTTATGATGATCATAAATTGATAATTATAGTATGATATTTTTGTGTTTGGTTTTCATGACACAATCTTGGTTGATATTGATAATAATGCTTCTAATTTTATTAGTTGTTTTGTTTTCATCTTAACACTTTGTGATTTTTTTTATTTCCATATTTATGTTTTTCATTCTTTTAATAGATTGGATATGTATTTATTCTAGGAAAATGTCTCTCGTTGGTTGACCTAAAAATGATACACAACCATTATCACTTACGAGTGGATTTGGAATCAACCAACATTCTTATCAACAATGTCCTTTCCAAAATGATTATGATGCTTATCCGCCTAAAGACCATGGCTCAGATAACATTGAGATTTATAAAGAGGAGTAAACATGGAAGAAACATAAAATAAAATTAAAATCAAAATAGAAGACAAGACTTTCATGGGCTTATGATGTAAAAGATTGTAATGGGGTTGAAAAGATAAAATCTACTTTGTGTGTTAAATATAAAAGGAAAAATTCATTTTCTAAAGATGGAACCACCACTCTTCAAGTTGGTGGTCCAAATGCCCATGATAAATTAGAGGTTCATAAATTGTCTCTACAAATTTTGGAGGGAAAAACCAAAATATGTAATCTTCTGATTTCAAAACAAGGAGAGCTAATGCGTCCACTGCAACATTGCACTACTAAAGTGTTTTGTGCCATGTGCCACTCATATATTTAGGGTTGACATGTAAAAATGGATCTATTTAGATGGCATGTGGAATCACCATGTCATCTATGGTGATGTTATCATGACATCATAACTAAAATATTATTGGTACTTAACACTTTGATTTCATCTATTTTCGAAGGTTTGAATTTCTTAGTGCCATCACCTTATGTTCATTATTAACAAAGCTATTAACCTTACCTTACAACCTGTTGTTGAGGGTGATGCCATACTAGGTTTTCCCATAGGTAGTTCCATTCATTCTTCAAGGGAAAATATTCTATTAACCCCCTTTCTATCGTGGCTCTTGGTCATAGCCTTTGTGTTGGCCACTTGAACAGGGGTTATGGATGAGGCCTCCACAAATCCAAATTTTTATGGAACTTGGGTTCTCTACCCAATTTCACCTTTTTTAACACAATGATCTTCAACTAGCTTGATCAAAACAACTTGTTACATTTAACTAAGAAACTTATAACTTCTCACTTCCAAGATCCTTAGGAAAAAGAGGTCAAAAAGTTGGATTACCTCCAACCACATGCAAAGCATTAAGATCCTTCCAATATATACAGTGCACCACTTATTTATAATGCGTAGAAATTTGTCATGCAACATCCATGAAACATCAAAAGGTGTAGACATTATAACTTGGGGCTAAAGTCTCAATTAATGAAGACATAACACACCATAACCATGGATAACATAATTAAAGTATTACATTTGCATGCAATAATCATACTCTTAAAATAATACATATCAATATTCATGCTAGTTATGCTAAATACTCAACTCACTATTGTTCATATTTATTTAACTTAGTATTTCTATATCCTTCCACCAACTTTTACATACATAAATAGTAAATTAAAACACTACATTCAAACATAAAGAACTAAAAACCATTATCATTTCATTCATGAGGAAAATACACTTATATATTCCTTTTAAAATATTTGGAAACTAAAGAAGGGATTACACTCTCTACCCAACCATAGGAATAGTATACTAAAACATTATTGCAATTGACCACCCTTGAGGTAGATTTTGTGTTTGGAGGATGCTTTAATCAAGGCATTACATCAAAGGGTTAGTCCAAGGTATACATAATGAAAGCCAACCTCCCTCACTAGTTGGGAAATAGAGATTACACCTCATAAGAATTGAGTCTAGGTTGAATAAATAGCAAACTATGGCCACTAAGTTCTAGAAAAAAATAAATAGATACCCCTTCACCACTTCATATGGTTCCCTTGATGATCCTCCCTCTTTCTAGTGCATTTCATGTGAAAAAACAACCAAAATAATAGATTTATTCTCACATACCTAGCTTAAGATGATGGATCTCTCATTGGTTTCATCATCTATCACAATTCAAACCTAGAAGAAGTGGTATAGTTTCTAAACATAGGCTAATAAGGACACAAGCTTAGAGTTCCATAATGATTCTTGGTTTACGCATAGTTTGGATCTCTATTATCCCACGACTACAACAGTATCCTTTAAACAAAAAGGGAAAAAATGACAAATGTGTTTTCTCCATATGAGTGTTTCTTCATGTAGGAGAGGCCTAGGGTTCCCCTATTATTTTGTAGAGTCTATTGGGAATCTATTGTGAGGTATGTAGCTCATGATTTGGAAACTGTAGTACCACGTTCTGCATCCTTTCATAATTGTTTGAAAAGTTAGTAGTTCAGCAAGAGAATCACGGGTCATAACATTAAATTAAAGGAAGATATGAAACTTCCCAAACTACCTTACAAGATTCCTAAGAAAGATATCTTCCCAAACATGAAAAATTTTATAGGATTTTCCTTCTTCTTGAGCTTTAGTAATTTATAATTAAATAAAAAAAATATTTACATCAAATAATTTGGAAACATATACATGTTGGTTCAATATTATCCTATTTTAATTACAATATAAAACTTGGGGTTTAAAAAAGTGGATGTTACATTCCCCTTCCTCTAAAGGAACACCAACCTCAGTGTTCTACTATTTATGAAAAAAAAACTATACAAAAAAAAAAAATGGTTATTCCTTCCTCATGGCATCCTTCATCTCTCATGTCGCCTCATCTAGTCCAATGTTCTTACATTGTGCCTAAACATGTGTGATGAATTAGTTATAAAGTGTGGTCTCCTCTTTTCAAGTATACGCTTTGTTTATGGTTGAAATTCTCCCTTGGGTTCTAGTTATATCAAATTCTAATCAATAATATGATTATATATATATATATATATATATATATTATATATATATATATATTATATATATATATATATATATATATATATATATATATATATATATATATATATATATATCTTTTTAAGCAATGAGATATTGAAGCACATCATGTGCCTATAGTATTGGAAGAAAGGCTTTATATACTACTAGTCCCACTCTTGCAAAGACCTAGGAGGGCACCAAAGATCTTGGTGCTAAATTGGAACACAATCCAACTCTTAATGAAATTCTCTTTGGAATTATTTGAAGATATACATTCTCTCCTAATCAAAATTCCTAATGTGTTCTACATAACTCTTGAGCTAGTCTTGTTTTATCCTCAATTTGTTCCTTATGCTAGTTATTTTATTTTTCATTTCCGTTAAATTTTTGGCCCAACTCTGACTTTTCATAATATATTATCCAAATTATTCAGGTATCACACTTTCTTCAATACAAATATTCAAAAGAGATCATATTTAATCATTCTTTATAGCCATGATTGTATGCAAATTCCACCAAAGAAAGAAATTCTTCCCACTTCTTGGGCTAGTCCATGAAAAAATCCTAAGAATTACATCCAGAATTCTATTTATCTTTTCCATATTTCCATTAGTATAAGGGTGATATGTTACATAGAAATATAATTTGCTTCCAAATTTTGTAAAAAATCCTTCTCAAAATTATAGGTAAAATTGGCATACTAATTAGATATGACATTCATCTGCATATCATTCAATCTAACTATCTCATTCATGAGAATTTGGTCAATATTAATTTCCTTATACATAAAATTTATAGGTATAGGGTAATATATCTTATATAACTAATCTACTACCACCATAATTGCATCATGCTTCTTTGCGGTTCTTGGTAATACAGTAATGAAGTCCATTGGTATGACTTTCCAATTCCATTTTGGGATTGTTATTGGTTGCAACAATCATGTTGGGTGTTTTCATTCTAATTTAAAAAAATTTCATTCTAAATATTTGAAAATACATTCAACAATTTCTTTCTTCATCCTTGGAAAATAATTTTATTTTATCATCTTATCATATCCTAGGTGACGTGCATATGATATTTTGTGAAACGAATCCATTATGATATTCTTTAAGTCAACAACATTGCACATGTATAGCCTTCCTCCAAAGATAAATTATTCATCCATGGTTAGCTGATAATTTTTATCTATTAGCCCCTTGTGCTCTTGTTACAGTAACGTACTCACATTATATAAGTGCTCATCCTCTTACAATGTTTCTCTAATTCCTTCTTTGATGTTTGTCTCACATATGCATGTGGTTTCCATGTGTATCACTTGTATCACTTGCATTTTCAATCAAGTGCATCAAAACTCGATTTATTTTCCGTTAATGTTATTTACTTCAAAATAAAATTCAATAATAAGTTTTATGCATCTTATTCAATCAAGGACAATCAAATAAATACCTCATACCCATGTGTTCTTTCATTAATATGATTTTTTCCCAAGAAAATAGTGCCTCCACATTTTTAAAGTGCTCCTGATTGATGGAGGCTTTAAGTCATGCATTACATAGTTACTCTTGTACTCATTTAATTTCATGGGCTCATAATTAATAACATGTCCATCCTACAAAATAATTCCACTAAGTCCTTCCTCACAAGAATTGGTGAAACAAATAAATATTTATTTGGGTCTGTAATCCTCAAAATAAGGCCATTTGTGAGAATATGCTTCATATGTTCAAAGCCTCTTTTGCACTTTGGTGTCCAATGAAATATCATGCCCTTCTTTTGTAATGTTATAATTGGGTTCTCAATATTTAAGAATCCTTGAATGAAACTACAATAATATCCTTCCAGGCCCATCAAAGATCCAACTTCTATTACATTCCAAGGAGCAAGGCACTCTACTATGGCCTTTCTATTTTCGAGAAAACACCACTCATTCTCTATATATAACATGAGAAAATCAGCACACTTGTGATTGGAATAAATCATAATTTTAATAGTTGAGCATATATCTAATCCTCACATAGAAATTGTAACCCAACCTTGAGGTGTTCTATATGCTCCTCTTTGGTAATTGAATATACTAATATATTATTAATAAATACTAGAAAAAATTTATTTAGGTACTTGTTGAGAACATTATTCATGAGGCAGATAAATGTGGTTGGTGCATACAAATTCATAGTGTCCATATCTAGCCCTAAATGCCATCTTTTAGATATCCTCATCCATGTTTTGGACATGATGATACTTGGACCTCAAATCTATCTTTGAAAGTAATGTGGCTCCTCTTAGTTGGTCAAATAAATCATCGATCCCATGAAACAAAATTTTTTCTTTAATAGATTATTTTTTCAGTTGTTCGTAATCAATACCTAATTTAAGGGCACCATCCTTTTTATTCACAAATAGTATTGGAAATCCCTGGGGTGACACACTATGTTTATGGTATTAATCTTCAAACATTTCTTTCAGCTATATATTTATCTCCACTAACTCAAGTGTTCTAATTCTACATGGTACCTTGGACATAAGCACTGCTCCTAGAGTGATTTCTATTGATAAATATGTGTCCCTCTTAGGTGGTAATCGTAGAATATGTTCAAGAAATACATCATTTTATTCCTACAATATGGGATGATCTTCAATTATTAACTTACTATACTATACTAAATTGATCACTTCAATAACATACATAGGGTATCCTTTCATACTATATATTTTTAATTGAATAAATGAAATCATCCTCATGGATATATACTTTCACACTTCTTGTAGTAGCCTTTATTATCACTCATCGTCATTCCATTCCATTGTTTTATTATGACAACCCAACTTTTCCCTACATGATTCCAACCAATCCATGCGAATTAGTAGCTCATACATATCCAAAGTATATATTTGAAATCTCCTTTGTAATTACAAAATTCATCTCAAACTAACATGATTCAAGTTAACCAGTCACCATCATTTTTACTCTAGTGACTAATCGAACTAGCCATTATTTAACATATTGTTTCCTTTGTCAAACATAGGCTTCCACAGAGTCTTTTTGGGTAACATTAAGAAAGTTTGAACCAGGATTAATTAAAATTAAAACAAGATCGTTGGTAAGTATAACTTCCATTTCCACCAGTGATGCTCGGTGGTCTACTTTCTTCTTTTACATAGTTGTATAAATATAGGGTAAAATTTGGGACATATTGTTTACTGTGGTATCTTATTGGACATTGTACACCATTCCATTTTAAAATTGTTGATGTGGATAATCTCTTAGAAAATTATCTTTCCTACAAACCTATCACTTTATCAAATTCTTACTTAGTTCCTCAAAATCTTCCTTATTTGGCCAAATCAATTTATCCCCACCTGGAGTAGGAAACGTCTTCTAGAACTTCCTTTTGGTAGGTACAATGAACTTGACACTTTTCCCAACCTACCTATAGTATGAGACTTGATATCTTCTTTCTAAGACTCATATTTTTTTTTCCATTCTGTCTCAAATCAGCGTTATTCTTGGACTGATAATAACAATATTTTTCCTTACAAAATATATCTTCCAACATGTTTAGTTCATTGAATTATGTTATATCATACTAGATATGTGGCATTCCATTGAGGAAGTGCTACATTTTTATCTTTTTATCTTGGATATAAGGCACATATCTCAACATTTCTATGAACCTATTCATATAGGATTCCATAGTAAGTTTTCCCAACTTATGCTCATGGAATACTTTAATCTTCCCATCATAATATATTTTAGACAAGAATATCTCCATGGAGTAGCTCCAAAACGTATTCCAATTCGTATTATTCTCTTGAATTCCCTTGAAATTCTTGATGTATTCCCACCATATGTTGGTCTTTCATATTAAATTAAATATGACCACTTGTGCATTCATATTTTTAGAGTAATTATGCTCCTTGATATATTTCCTTTGGACCAAAAACCATGTTTCAACGTCCTCATTTTCACTAACTTCCTAACAAAAAATAAGATATTTCTCCTTCTTAAACTATTTATGGAATAAACTCTTCTCAACCCTCTTCTTCTTATTATGTAGCCCTTATTTAGTTGATGTGTTAGAAAACATATTAGAATTTGCAGTCCCATCCTCAAAGGTTTTGGCTAAACTCGTTTGCATTCTTGTGCCTCTTTCTGGATCTACTGCCTTCTCCCTTGCTAGTCCTTGATGCATATTTTTAGATCTTAAATGCGCTATGGACCTGTTTGGAATTATTCCTAAACAATTAATTGGAACATGATTCATATTTCCTCTAATATTGAAAATATGATAGACTTTGCAAGATGATAGAATGTACCTCCTCCTACTTTTAATGGGCCTTCATAATATTCCCAGTATTAACCTTACAACTTCTAAGTTCAATCCTTATTCTTCTAAGAGTCTCCACCAATAGGAGGGGACTCTACTACCTTCCTCTCATTTGACTCTCTACTTCTCTATTATGAGAAGTTCTATTAAACTGCTTTGGGAAATTTGGTTGCACATTC
>APFE030349071.1:122755-136365 GCA_000404065.3 Pinus taeda
GTTTTATATTTCCGACGGGTCTGCTAATCGCAGTTTGTTAAGGTTTTGGGTTAATACCCAAATTGAAAGCACCAATTGCAATTGCGATGGGTTTCGGACCCAATGAGTTATTAAATACAGATCTATGTATAATCATGTCCATAAATGTATTAACACATATTTGAAAGGTGAATGGGCGGATCCAATAGTTTATGCAATAGATTTAATTCATTTTAAGTTCCGCAATTACCAAAGGTTTGAATTTATTCAGCTGAATAAAGGGAAAATTAGTGTTGAGGCTGAATCCGAAGAAAAGGTGATTGGTCGGTTATTTGTTGTTCTCATCAATAAGATCATTCCCGACACACACACACACACACACACATATATGGACCTCTTTCAAAGCTTTTGGCGTAGTTTATATATTTTATGAGTCTTAATATTGTATATATAATAAAGTTCAATAATTTCAAAGAGAAAATAGTTTTATAACTGCTATAAAGAAGTTTATTAGCTGTTCCAAGAAATCAGTTCCAAAACTGATTTGATAGAAGAGATAAAAGCCCAAAAAGGGAATTGTAAAGGGTGGGTTGTTGGAATTTTGGAGAATCTAGAGACTAGGCCACTGTATTCCTAATATCATCATTGGTTAATGAAAGAATCAGAAGTTTCCATGAGTTGTTGAGTATAATTTTGCAACCTTCTCTGTCATGTGTCATGTTATGTTTTCTTCTTTCAAGTATAGTAATGAAGCTGCAAGTCTTTATTTTCTTATGTAGATAAAGTTAAAATTCCTTAAAGAGTGCTCCTATACTTGAATTCCACCTTCCTTTCTAAGTTGTAGATAATAGTTTTTGTGAAAGATCAACATATTATCTTTAACTTCTCCAAGAGTCACAGATAGTAGTTTCTATGTTAAGCAGGATATTGTCTATGATTCAATTCTCATTTTCATAATTCTTCTAAGTTACAGATAGTAGTTTATGTGAAAAACCATCATATTATATTTAACTTCTCCTTCAAGCTTTCTTCACTCATCATTTATATCTAGCAACAAATGGCATTCTGAAATGTTCCAGTCATACATGTTTTAAGGGTTGAAGACCAAGTTTTCCAAGTCCTTCATTTGAGAACACAACAAACAATAAGAGATAGTAAACAATATTTATTAATGTCTTAAGCACAATTTCTCTACAGCCAAGAAATTGGTTTCTTAAGGTACAACATTAATTAGCATTGTTGCCGGGGAGAGAAGACAAGAACACTTTTCCCTCGGTTTTCAATATTTTCCTCTAGTTGTTCAGTGAGGAGGAAATATTTGGCTGTTTTGAATAAAATCAACTGAATAGGAACACTTTCCCTTGAGTTTATTAAGTTTGAAGTTGATTCTTGAGAATGACAATTTTCAGCAGTTGCTTGTACATTCACACCTGTGATTTTCACTTACAATATTGATTGGCGACTCCACTGGGCTTTGAAGTTTTCTTTTCTAGGTTTTAATGGCTCTCCCTGCATTCTTAGTCCATAAATTTGATCCATTTGATTTTACTAGGATCACCGACTATCCTCATGATATGCCTGGATTTTATCCCTAAGATGAGTATCTTCAAAAATTCAGTAGAAAGGAATATGAAGATCCAACTCAGCATCTCCAAGAGTTTCATGAATGCATGGAGTAGCAGGGTATCATTCATGAAGATGTAAAGATGAAGGTTTTTTTGTTTTATTTGGACCAAGAAGCGAGGGTTTGGTTCAGGTCTCTGCCTCATTCAAGCATTTCATCTTTGAAAGATTTCCATTTAGTATTCAATTCTTCTTGTAGAACTTATTATCTTCACAAGTTTCTTTTTGAAGGTTGTTGTGAATATTATGATGCTAAAGAAACTTTAAAGGCTGAAGATAATCTTGTTGATGAAACTAATGATCTTGTTGATAATATATCAAGCATCCAGAGAAGTTATCGCTAGATTAACTATGAGCAAGTCTTTGAAAGTGAGGAACTATCATTTTTTCAAAACGATGCAAAGAATTTTATAAAACATTTGTCTCCAATAATATCCCAAACAGAGAATTGGTTGACTCTATTCCAATCAAATCTAGTGGTTGCAGGAAAAGCACCAGAGACACAGCCTATCCAAAACAAGGGAAAGGCAAAGATGGAATCCTCTCAAAGTCAAACATTGGAGGATATGTGTAATATAATTAAAACTTTGTCACATAAGTTGAATAAGTTAGAGTTAGAAAATAAGAATTCTCAAAGATCTACTTTATATGCAGTAGATGAATATGAACTTGGTATCGAAGGGGAAGAGTATGAATATCATGAAACAGATGCCATTCATGATGAAAATAAAATTGATGAATATTGGAAACAATTCTCTGATTTCATGCAGGTTGAACTACATAAGAAATGTGACTTGAGATTGAGGAAAAGATCAACAAGTCAAGAAAATAAAAGTGAGTAGAAAGTTTCAACTTTCTCACCAAAGGCGACTCCACAAGAATCTCAGCCTACAAAACAAGTGAATAAAGCAGATCAAGGGAGTATTCAGATGGAAGAAAGTTCAAACATGCATCAAGAATTTCTGCTCAGTAGTCAAGAATAGGAAGAAGTAATTAAGTTGCAAATAAATCCCTAGAGATCTTCATTTTGATAAGTTTGATGATCCTCATATTTATAACAAAAATTGTTTAAATGGAGAATAGGATGAAGCTCTTAAAGTTCATTAGTTAGGTGTTGAACGTACAGGAAGAAACCAGCAAGTGGGATATGTTGGACAACAATATATTGAGCCATCTATCATAGAAAAAGAGGTTATATTATGTAAAAAGGAAGCTAATAAAGAGGTTGTATATCATTGCATTGAAGAACATAAGGATTCCCATGGATCAGAGGTAAACAATCTATTTGAAGTTGATCATATGTCATATATTGATGTGAAAAAAATTCTTTTCCTTCCTGAGGTTAGAATTATAAATTATTTTCAATCAAAGCTTAAAGACGAAAAGTGGAGACATGAAAGTGACATAGATCATTTTCTTAAAGATGTTGTTGATTGTTCTATTGAACATATTATCCCAATAGAAGGTTCAATTGAGAAGGAACCTTCATACATGGAGAATTTTTTTTTGGAGCTTATCAAGAATATATTTTTTCTCATAGATTTGAAGATCTTGTGGTAGATTACATGGAAGAATTTATCAGCAGTCTACACATATCATTTTGTGGATATACTCTTAATTTTCATTGTGAGCTGCTTTTATGGATAATTTGTTTTTTATTAAGGATGAATTGCATTTTCAAGATTCATTGGCAGAATGGTTCTAGATTAATCACTCAAATGATAACCTGGTACCATTGGAAGATTGACTTCACATGATGGAGATCAATCATGTACATATGTATGAACTTGTACATAAATAAGTTCAGGTTTTAAGAATTTGGTTTTCCAGTTGCAATTCTTGAGTTTAATCATTAGTTGATGAATAAGGGTGACTTTCCCAGTTGGAAATTGGTTTTCAGAAGCTTCAAACTTCAAGATTGTCAAGTTCCAATTTGTCCAATTTCAGGGTTTTCATAGTTTTGGACTCCATGCCCAACTAAGGCTACTGATCTACGATTCTTAATATTTTTCTATCAAAGTGCAAGCATCTTATCACTGTAGATATCGGTGTGGGATCACTGTACAAAATTTTCACATAGTTAAGTTTGGTGAAGCAATATATGATTCCATGCCCAAGAGATAAGGCACTAATCTATGGCTCTTAGTGCTTCTGTGTCAAAAGCACTATCCGTAGTTGGAGCCAGATGTTGTAGCTTATATTTGTTTAAGCTTATTTATCACTTTTATCACAATTTGGTCTAAAAATCGTTGCAGGGGTTCAATCTTAATGAGGCTCTCTTATCTGCAAAGTCTAAAAGAAATGAAGCATTTTATTTATTATTTATTAGAATCACAAAGGAAGAAGTGTAAAATAATCAGCCCCGAAGTAGCCAAGGTTGCTATACGAACAAATAAAATCACTATATAAATGGTACTAGACCCAAAATATAATTATATATATATTATTTATATATATATCTCATATATATTTATATATTTATTATATATTTTTTGTTTTTAAAGGTTTCATCAGGTCCGCGTATCACAAAGCACTGAATGTTGGACCAAAATTATATATATCTATATCTATATATTATATATATATATTGTGTAAATTTCAGCGGTCACCGTATCGCAAATCGTTAAGGTTTGGATATATGGGTTCCATCGATTGCAATTGCGATAGGCCAGACCCGATATAACATATATTATGTTTGATTCCCCTGTCGAGTTCATGATCATTTCATAACATTTATGACTTATGTCAATTGCGATTTGCAACGGTGATCCAGACCTAATATTATATATACCATGTTTTATATTTCTGGCGGGTCCGCTAATCGCAAGTTGTTAAGGTTTTGGGTTAGTACCCCAATTGAAATTGCTGATTGCGATTGCGATGGGTTTCAAACCCAATGAGTTATTAAATACAGATCTATGTATAATCAAGTTTGTAAAGGTATTAAGGAATATTTAAAAGGTGAATGGGCAAATCCAATAGTTTATGTAATAGATTTAATTCATTTTAAGTTCCGTAATTACCAAAGGTTTGCATTAATTCCACTGAATAAAGGGAAAATTAGTGTGGAAGCTGAATCCAAAGAAAAGGTGATTGGTCGGGTTATTTGGTGTTCTCGCCAATCAGATCATTCCCGACATATATATATGGACCTTTTTCAAAGCTTTTGGCATAGTTTATATATTTTCTGAGTCTTAATATTGTATATATAATAAAGTTGAATAATTTCAAAGAGAAAATAGTTTTATAACTGCTATAAAGTAGTTTATTAGCTATTTCAAGAAATTAGATCCAAAACTAATTTGATAGAAGAGATAAATGCCTGAAAAGGGAATTGTAAAGGGTTGGTTGTTGGAATTTTGGAGAACCTAGAGACTAGGCCACTGTATTCCTAATATCATCATTGATTAATGAAAGAATCAGAAGTTTCCATGAGTTGTTGGGTATAATTTTATAACCTTCTCTATGAGGTGTCATTTTATGTCTTCTTCTTTCAAGTATAGTAATGAAGCTACAGGTCTTTATTTTCTTATGTAGATAAATTTAAAATTCCTTAAAGAGTGCTCCTATACTTGAAGTTTCCACCTTCCTTTCTGAGTTGTAGATAATAGTTTCTATGAAAGATCAGCATATTATGTTTAACCTCTCCAAGAGTCACATATAGTAGTTTCTCTGTTAAGCAGCATATTGTCTATGATTCAATTCTCATTTTCATAATTCTTCTAAGTTGCAGATAGTAGTCTTTGTGAAAAACCAGCATATTATATTTAACTTCTCCTTCAAGCTTTCTTCACTCATCATTTATATCTAGCAACAAATGACATTCTGAAATGTTCCAGTAATACATGTTTTAAGGGTTAAAGACCAAGTTTTCCAGGTCCTTCATTTGAGAACACAACAAACAATAAGTGACAGTAA
Organism: Pinus taeda; assembly: GCA_000404065.3. NCBI lineage: Eukaryota > Viridiplantae > Streptophyta > Pinopsida > Pinales > Pinaceae > Pinus > Pinus taeda. The sequence goes on from APFE030349071.1 coordinate 128,276, forward strand.
AAAATACTTATTAATGTCTTAAGCACAATTTCTCCACATCCAGGAAATTGGTTTCTTAAGGTACAACAGGAATAACACGCACAAATTTTAATTTAAAATAAATATAAAGAATAGTTAATTATACCAAGTTATCTTGGTTATTATGGAACTAAATTAGGCTACCATGAAATTGTTTTTTGACGCATTAAGACCTAAGTTAGATAAATTAGCAAGGTTTAAAATTATCCAAGTTATAAAAAAAGTCAAATTAAATCTCTCTAATCCATGAATTTTTCATTCTAAATGTGGAACCTTAAGCTCATAGTGTATCTCTTACCTATCCAAGTCCAGTATTGAATCACTAGTCTCATGCCATTTTGTAACACATAAAACCCCTTAATACCTTATTAGGGTTGTCAGACATAATGTAAACCTAATATTTAAGGTTTATTATGAACATGGGGATGTCAAAATTCTTCTTTCTCCAATCACCTCAAAAAATAGTTATTGTACATGTTACCCACCACTTGTGGGTACTGTATATAGGAGAGACTTTTTCTCCTAGATGGTCCTAAACCCACAACCAACAACCCCTTACAATAACCATATAGCTCGATGTTCCATTATCTTCACCACCCGAGCTAGCCATGTGATCCCTCACCCACTTGTTATGATTGTATATTTGAAGGTGTGTCTACCGACAACAAAGGTATGGATTTTCATTGGTATAGTTGAGTAATTTTCCTTACTTGTCATGGGAACTTTTAGGCATGGACTGGTGGGGGGATTCACTGGAAAGAGTGGGTTAGGTTTTCACTATTGTGTCCATTCCCTGATTTTGTGGTTAAACTTGTACCTTAGTCGTGTGGTATCTCCTTTACTGTCCATTACATTTAGGGTTGGCACTACATGGAAAATTGTAATTTTGGTTGTGTGGTACTACTTCCTGACACCATCCACATCACACCCCACTTCCACTCGCTTTAGCCCCATCCGAGTCCACATGTGTCTATTAGGTCCACATAGGGTTAGCTTCCCCCTCTCATTTTCCACACCTTGGGTAATTCTTGGAATGATGCCCCAGAGGTTGATGCAACTAAAAAGAAAATAAAAAGCATAATTTGTCCACTCTCAACAGTAAATGTACCACAAAATGCAGAAGATGGTCAGGAAATACAAATTTAACATGTAGGAAAAATTAAAACATGAGCTCTACCCCTTACCCATGGCCATTGCACTAGTTCTTATGGGCCCTAGATGAGCCCCTTCCATAATTAAGGAACCCATGATTTTCTTAACCCCTTCTGGGAAATGAACTACCCCACCTTAAAGGGAGTATCCACTGCTATATATTACACAACATTCTCTCATCCCCTAGAGTGCCGAGAAGTTATGATGAAAAATCAATCAAAGCAAAAATTCATATGAATAAGGGTGGAAAAACAAATGTCACAGTAACTTATGTACCATGATTTTTTCCCTGGTACACTTATATACCCAAGTGTTGGATTCCATAGCTGCCCCTGTACCATGGCATGTGGTTTGGATGATCCTCTTGAACCTGACTCTACTCCATTACTATATCATTTTCCACCTATTATTTGAGGGATGTACCATGGACATGTCACCCCCTTTAGAGGTTGAAACCATCTAATAATGTCCTTGATTAATCCCCTGTTAAGGTTCAAGACAATTCTAAATTCCAAAGCTCACTATGGAAGGGAATCACACCATAAAGTGCCCCATTGATTCCATGACTTGTAAGATCTTTTCCTTCATTATTCTAATGATATTTTATATTGGAGAGTAAGGGGACACATTGGATCTTATGCACGATTGAGGTGGGTCTCCATTTGGGGCTTTGTCTCCCTATATAGGCATGTATCCCTCTATAGGGCCACATTGGCACTTCTAGGGTGAGAATTGAGAGTCATGGGCCTCCACATTAGTAGAAAGTACTTCATGGATCCCTAGCACTATTCATTGATTGCTCATGTTCCACCTTTTGGATGAGGATGATGCACCCAGTTCACCACGCCTAGCTGGATCCACACTTGCATCATACACTTGACAAATGATCTAAAGTCTAGATGAGCACCACAGAGGGCTTATGACATCATCCTAGCCCTTACAAATGGTTTACAGGAATTTTCAATCCACTTGGAGACCCATGAGAATATCTTTGTGCCCCTCATAGCCACTTGGGGGAACCAAAAGGATTTGCTTAGAAACAAGGGGCCAACCACTTTTCCACTATGTTTGAGGTCCACTCTCACATCATGGCTCATTTTGGACTTCATTAGGCCTCCTCATAGGCCCAAAAACTCACTCTATTGATCATTCTACCCTCACGAGGAACTTATTATTGTGTTATTAAGCTATGTTTGTGTGTTTGTCAGCAAGGGATGTTATTGTTGCACATTATTTTATTATTTGGGGCTCGATTAGTGAAATTTATGTTACATGTCATTTTTTCACCACTACAATTGACTTCTAAAATGGATCTCTTGCCATCGATAAACATGTCCCATTACACTCCCTTAGTGATCAAACAATAAGAAACCCTTGAAGAAGATGTGAATTTTGGGTAAACCAGATTTATAACTTGTTTAGTATTACCTACGTGCTTTTCCTAGTTAGTTTCCATGCATTTACAATTTCTATCCATGAAACTTGCGTAAAACTGCATTATGTCTTCCACTATAGACCGCACACATAACTCAAAGAAAAGTAAAAAGAAAAAGTGAATTCTAGAAGCATTGTTGGGAAAATATAGCCCAACTGAAAGCTTCTAGGTCATATCTATTCGATCTATACCCCTCAAATCATGGCGCTAATTCCCTCTCATCAAGGAATCCTAATCCCCCAATTAGAGGATCTCATCCTTCTCTTTTGGAACTAAAACGTTTTCCTCTTAGAATATAGATTGACTACATACTAGAGGGATTAAGAGGTTCAAAAAATATACACTTATGTTGTTGGACTTAGATTGGAAGGCTTATCATCTAAGGAGAGGGTTAGAGGCATGTTGGAGGAACCCCATGACATCAAGACAAAGGTTGTAAGGCTCTTGTTTATCTTTGAATTAATATAAAAGAATATTTTTTTCCATTGTATTGTCTTACTGAAATGATGAATGATTTATGTCTCTTCTTATATTCATTAAGATAATTTCAATTTCTAATCTCCTTGATCATTAGATTAAGCTTGTTTGAATTTTTATGTTGCATATGCCTTTGATCTCTCTTATGTATGTGATTGCAGGTCTCTTTGAGCATTGAGAAGTTGCATGAGGACAGAGCATGGATCTTTAGAAAATAGGTAAAAGTCTTATCTTGTATTTATGATCCAAACAAAGTAAGATTAGGAAAATCCAAGTATGCCACACCCTCCAAGAGTGCTCCAAGAAAACTCTAAGTAGCCAAGAGTATGAGTGAGAGAATAATGAGAGAGAGCTCTAACACTGAACTAAAAAAAGGTTACCAACTGATCCTTAGAAGCCTTTTTATGAGTGAGGCCTCTATTTTCTTCATTTTCCATTATTTTCCTTCGTTTTCCTCCTGACATGCAACATGTGACCTTTCACCTCCTTTTTCTCCTAATTTCCACTATTTTCATAAATAAATGTGCAAAATGCCTTTTAATTCCTTATCCATTGCCTTTTCCAATTTCCTTAGCCATAAACAACCAAATGAACACCCCCTAGGATGTCTTTCCCAACATTCAACTTGGAATACGTGTCCCATCACCATGGCCTTTTATATTTTTACATGAGTTTTTTCACCAGGCCTGTTACAGAACCCTCCCCCTTGGGGGAAGACCATCCTTTCTGTTCAATGACACCTATAACCATCAAGAGCCCTAAGAACAAAATATATGGATCATGGAGCTTTATAACAAAGCTTGTTATAGTATTTACAATGACCATTTACTAAAACAAAACATTGTGACAACATGATAACATACCGCATAATAGAGCTTTATAACACAACTCATTATGGTATTTACAATAATCACATATACACATATGCTAACACCATTAAATAATAGAATATGATACCCATATAAATCAACAAGGGAATATAGAGGTTCACGCCTCCACCCTCAAAGTAGTACCAGGATTCACGTCCTTCCCAGGAAGTCCAGAATATATTGCCATAGTCAAAGATGCATCCAATTTATAGTGTTGAAAACACATGGCACTTGTCCTCTCACTAAACCGTTACCACCTCATTGTTCCAGGGAACACTCCCAATGTGCATATGATTCCATCTAGTAATGATAATGACAAAAAAAAATCCATCCATGAGCTTCCCTTCTCTGCTACACAGTCTCTCGGGAGATCTGGTCACCCCTTTTGAGCAGTCACTCTCCTTCCAAGTTATGTTGGTACCCCAATCTAAAGTAGTCCATCCCTTCGAAAGGCTTCCTCGCATCAGAAGATACAAAAACCAAGGCATATACCTACCTCAAAACCATCATAGCAGTCATAGCATGCTCATGGAAATAAATGGACACAACTGGGTATGAGTGTCCCACAATGGCCTTGTTCCTGAAGTGCTTTACCAACATACTGCTGCATATTCCAATTCTTTTCATTGCTGCCGCTGATTCTTGTAGTAAATTTTAATCATCTAACCATGCATTTCCCTGCTTCCTATACCAAGAACATAGCTTCCATTAGATTCAAAATAAATTGAGATAACTTGAAATCATACCTCATTGGTAGCTCTTCAGTAAGGTACACATGAAATCATGTTCACTTCTTGTCACAACAAGTCAAACTAATTGTTCAATCAAAACATCATGTATAAACATATCACATTTGGTTAGCTCAAAACACAACCATCAAATATCAACATCATAAATCACATGTAACCATCATATACCATAATCATAGATCACATATAATCATCATATACCATAATCATAAATAACATGCATGATAAAATGAAATATAATGGTGATAAGTATCCTTTCATCAATCCTTAGATTATCCCTTTGTCTTTATTTCTTACGCACTCTGGATCAGTTGCCACACGCAACAAACACCTAGCACCTTCTCCTCAACCATGTGAAAATACACATAGTGTGCATCACACACATATAATCACACACTTTGTTAGGGTCCTATAATTTATAGGATCTCAAGGTAATTGAGTATTGTATCTCAGGAATCTTATTTTGTAAATACTTGCCAATCTGCCAATGATTTCCAAATGAAAATAAAAATAGAATAAAACATGAAAAGAGGGTATAAAGAAGAAAGATAAAGAGAAAAAACAAGAATATTGAAAAAGAAGAAAAGTTTGAACCCCACCAAAAGAAATAAAATCAAAAAAGAATAATATTGAAAGTGTTGCAAGTCTAAATGCCAATGCTCATACTTAGTCTGGCTTCATTACTGTAAAATAAAGTTGTGTGCAACTAGTTCAAAATGCCACAATCACTAGTTTTAGTTTAATCATACAACCTAATCATGATTAAAATCCTTTCAATTTCTATAAATTAGATAGAGAATAAAGATTTACCCAACAGTTTAATTTGGGTAACTCATTATCTAGGTAGAAAATGACATTGATCCAACTCTTTAATCTACATCAATAGGAGAAATAAAGGATATGTTAGATAGTTTTTTCATTCTGCATAAAAGGAAAATAAAATGGGTTTTCTAGTCTAAGTGCACCCTAGAGATAGAAACAAAACACTAGTCTAACTAAGGGTAGGTAGATTAGGTGATTTGGTAAATATTTTCCTATATAATTTTTTGTAGAAATTTTGACTGTACGTCTCCTCATAATGTAATATACTAAAGCAAAATACTTGATCTACTTCTACAAACAAACTTGCGAAAGCTTAATCAATTTTGAGCAAGATTAAATAGAACACATATAACAGAGAATGAGAAATCAATCACACATGAACACAAAAGAATACTCTGGGGAAAGCCTTAGCTAAAAACCTCGATCTTTATATTATCATACAAGTGGAAATATCTCTGGATTACACAAAGCTTTAGCTCACAAGCTATCCAGTTCTTAGTATAATCTGTCAATGATGCTCATAGATAGAATAGACAACATATATGCCTTCCTTCAGTCCTCCAAGCCTCCTATTTCCTTGTGTAGTTTCTCTTGGGTCCTCAAGCTGCCACTTGTGTGTAATTACTTCACACACTGCTCACCAAACTCAAAATAACTGCGCAATCCTCAAGGAATGAATTCCTTCTGCATGTAAGAGATATCCTCATGGGAATATTCCTACAACTGATAGTACACTGTCCCTTCCTCTGATCTAAACTGTGTCTCTAACTGAACTGACATGCATGAGTTATTTATGAGAGAATATTCAGTTATCTAAAGTACACTAGTTACATGCATGCATGCATTAACTAATTGAACTCAGAATAAGTTCCACAAACTGTTGGAACTAATCTAATTAGACTTAACTCAGTTAACTTAAATAACTAATTACAACTCAAAGTACAACTCATCCTGATCTCCTTAATTAAGGGATAACTTCCTCAATCAAAGGGATATTTGTTGCATGTATTCACATAGACTTCATCTTTGATTTTCTCCAACTAATTAACTCAAAATGAATTAAATAATTATTTTTCAAATAGCTGCTAAGATCAAATTCGAATTTTAATTCTCAATTTTAGTTGAGGGACTAACTAAAATTGGAATGTATCCCGAAATGCTATTTATAGCAATGCTATTTTTAGCATTTCTATATTTAGCATTTATATATTTAGCATTTCTTTTCGCTATTTCAACACTCCCTCTCAATAAGAAAGGGATTATTTGTCACCCCAATCCTTTCTCTGTGGAACTCGAATTTGCATTTGGACAATGCCTTAGTCAAAATATCTGCATCTTGCTCCTCGGTCGAAACATACTGCAACAACATGATCCTCTTCACCACACAGTATCGAAGATGATGATACCGGATATCGATGTGCTTGGACTTGTCATGAAATACTGGATTCTCAGAGAGTTTGATACAACTCTAATTATCGCAATAAATCACAGTTGGATCCATCCTCAATCAAACAATCCAACTATATTTTTCCACATCCAAATGGCCTCACATGCTGCCTGACTGGCAGCCATGTATTCAGCCTCTACTGAGCTAAGTGCAACTGATCTTTGTTTCCTGTTGTACCAATAAACTACAGCTGAACCAAGGTTGAAAATTCAACCTGAAGTGCTCTTCCAATCTGATGGACTCCCTGCCTAATCTGCATCTATGAAGTCATGAAGCTTCACTCCCTCTGTCTATTTGTACCATAATCCATGCTGAGATGTGCCTCTCAGGTATCTCAGCACATGCTTCACTGTCTTCCAAAATAGCTTGGTAGGCTGAACCATAGCTTGACTCAAGTGGTTCACCACAAAGCACAAAGCTGGTCGTGTGTTCACTAAATACATCAATGAACCCACAAGTTACCGATAAATAGTAGTAGCTACTACCTCACCCTAAGTAGCATCCTCCTTGCTCCAGTTACCTGCTAGGAGTCTACATGGGCTTGCACTTCTCCATGTCAAATATCCAGAGTATCTCATTGGCATACTTTCCTTGAGACACAAACACTTCCCCATCTTTTTGCCACACTTCCATGCCTAGAAAGTAGTGCATGAGACCCACGTCTTTCATCTCGAACTCTCTTGTAAGGTACTCCTTGAAAGACATGATCGACTGATCATCACCTGTCAATATTGGATCATCAACATAAAGAACAATGATCAATTGCTTACCTTCTACCATGATGTGGTACAGATTCACATCCACTTCACTATTTGTGAAGCCCAACCTGGTGAAATAGTTGTCGATCATGGTGTATGAAGCACGAGGTGCTTGCCTTAGCCCGTACAAAGCTCTCTTGAGTCGGCACACATGCGACTCACGATCGAAACTCTCAAATCCTTCCGACTGCTTTATGTTATTTATTTAATAATTCATAGCTTATGTCATTGAACATGCTTGATTAGTAAAGGAAGATTATTAAATAAATAATTAAATATTTATTGAAGTATATTTCATTTTTTATACACATAATTTTTAATTTAAAGTATTAAACATCCAAAAAAGATTAACTAAAAAATCTT